>SJXQ01007397.1:71592-136409 GCA_006408695.1 Aepyceros melampus | reverse complement strand
CAGAAAGAAAAACACCAGTACAGTATACTTACATATATATATATATATGCAATTTAGAAAGATGGTAATGATAAACCTGTATGCGAGACAGCAAAAGAGACACAGATATATAGAACAGCCTTTTGGACTCTGTGGGAGAGGGAGAGGGAGAGGGTGGGATGATTTGGGAGAGTGGCAATGTAACATGTATGATATCATAAGTGAAACGAATCGCCGGTCTAGGTTCGATGCGGGATGCAGGATGCTTGGGACTGAGGCACAGGGATAATTCAGAGAGATGGTGTGGGGCGGGAGGAGGGAGGTGGGGGTCGGGATTGGGAGTTCATGTACACTTGTGGCTGATTCATGTCAATGTATAGCAAAACAAATACAGTATTGTAAAGCAAAACAAACTAAAAAATAAAAATTAATTAAAAAAATAGTATGTAGAGGTACCATTTTGTAGTTTTAATTTGCATTTTCCTAATGATTTATGATGATGAATATGTTTCTCCTGTGATTATCTGCCATACATATATCATTATCAATGAGGCAATTATTCAAATGAAAAAAATAAATAAAGTATTTGATAGTAAAATAACATAATGTCCGAGATTTTCTTTAAAATACTTAAACCATAAAATTGGTGGTGGGAGGGCTACAGACCAAATAAGTAGAGATAATGCTGACGGTTATTGAAGGTGGACACTAGGGTTCATTGTAGTTCCTACCTTTATGTATGTTTGGAAACTTTTGTTTTCAAAAGTCTTTTGCTTTTTAAACAGTTATAAAATGTTTTGTCTTTTTAAATTTATATGTAGTTTTTGTGTTTTTTTTTAATTTACTTTCATAATAGCCAAGTTGTATCTTTGTGAACATAGACCTGAAATAATTAAAACTTAAGAGCTTCATAAAAAGAAGTGTTAGTCTCTAAATCAAATAAAGACTTTCTCTATTGCCCCAAGCTCTGCAGTAAATTATACATACTGTAAATGAGCACAGCTTCTTTTAAACTTACAAGAAACAATTTTGTCTTTGTGAGAGTTTTACAGCTACATCCAACAGCCTATAAAATGCCTGTCTTGATGTGGTTCCCTTGGTGACAGGACATAATATATGTGTCCATTAAATTTGGAAATGTAATGAAGTGTAATAAAATCTACTTCAGAAAAAATACACTTCTCAGCATATTTTTATTAATTAAAATATTGCACTGAGCATTTTTCATGTCTGCATGCCTGACAGCAAATATAAGCTTTGCCACAGATTAACTGTGACTCTTGAGTTTCATCCAATATTAATTGGTACAAAATAGGAAAGGCATTTTTGCAGAGAAAATATTTTGACTGGTAGCCCAGAGTGATTAATGGATAAATAGTTATGCTTCCTGAACTGTGCATATACCATTTCAAATGCCACCAGCAATACGGATTTTGACATTTGTGTCTACAGGGGTAGAAACAGACTAGAAAGTGGATATCTTTAAGCCTTGGGGAAGAACTTCCTTACTGATGACTCCCTACTCCATCCTTGAAGACAGTGTCACTATTTTGCTTCTGGGAGAGGTATGGTATAATAAAAGTGGTTTAAGAAAACCCTGAACAAAATGGAGACACAGATGTAGGGAACAGACTATGGCTAACACGGAGGGAGTGGAATGAATTGGGAGATTGGGATTGACATATATACATTAGTATGTATAAAATAGATAATTAATGAGAAGCTTGAAGTAGGAAATGGCAACCCACTCCAGTACTCCTGCCTCAAAAATCCCATGGACAGAGAAGCCTGGTGGGCTACAGTCCATGGTGTTACAAAGAGCCAGATACTACTGAGCTACTAAGCAATGAAACCTACTCAATGTAGCATAGGAAACTCTACTCAGAGTTTCTATGTGGTGACCTAAATGAGAAGGAAATCCAAAAAAGAGGGGATATATGTATATTTACAGCCAATTCCCTTTGCTATACAGCAGAAATTAACACAACATTATATAGCAACTATACTTCAATATACATTAAAAAAAAGAAGACGACGAAAAGCCTGCATAAATCCAACTAACAACCACAAAAGCAAAGAAAAAAACCACCTTAGTGTGCCACTAGAGGCAAAGAAGTTAAGAAAAAAAGTGGGGGTAGAGGAGAGGGAATCAAGGAATAATAAGAAAAATCACTCTCACTTCTACTTTGTTTTTTAAACTTTAAGCATTTTATTTTGTATTGGGGCATAGCCAGTTAACAACGTTGAGGTAGGTTTCAGGTGAACAGTGAAGGGACACAGCCATACATGTACAAGTATCCATTCTCCTCCAAACTCTCCTTCCGTCCAGGCTGGCACATAACACTGAGTAGAGTTCCACATGCTATAGAGTAGGACCTTGTTGGTTATCTGTTTTGAGTAGAGCAGTGTGTACATGACCCTCCCAAACTCCCTAACTCTCCCTCCCCCGACCCCGGCAACGATAAATTCATTTCCTTAATCTCACATTCTACTTTGGGTGGCTAAAACCTGAAGCAGAAGGAGAGTAAAAAGACTTATTCTCGGGATGATGACTTGGTTATCTTCAAATGAGGAATAGAAAACTCTCAACTACTTCTGTCTGAGCTCCTCTCTGTGTCTGTCTTCCCAAATTAATGACATCTCAATGGCTTTGAAATATTTTAAATCATATTGAAAACACGTGGGGAAAGTGTTCATGGCTTCTACCCACCTCCTCCCCAAATCAACAAGAGTATGAGTTGCCTCTCATATATTAAGTTAATCTGAAAGTTATTTGCTTTTTGAGTTCTTGGGTAATTGCAATGTAATAATTATGGGAATCTTGACTGTCCTGGTTGCTGTTCCATGAAACATACCCAACTGATTTAAACCACATTGAGCAACTATTCAACCATAGAACAATAAGCTGGACTTACTAGGTCATAAACTCTCTCTTCTAATTTCTTTTTCAAAGTACTCATATAGGAGTCTCTTTACTTAACCACATCTTGATACCCTAGCTACGTTTATGTGAATTACAGAAAATATCTGAAAATACCATTGTACCCACTTGAAACAGTGCCATACTTGAAATGCTCAGGCACAGTATTTGTACCAAACACATCACTGAGGGCAGAATATCAATATTATATTACTATCAGATGGTACTTATTTGCCTAGCTGCAGCAGGGACAAAGCAAACAACGGCAATCCACAAATGTTGGAAGTTCTTCAAAACAAGCTTTTATTCCCTACTGGCTGAGAAGGTTTTTCTGGAAGTAGGGAACTCTTTAAGAGTTGCACATACATCAAGGCAATAATGGAAAGCAAAAGAGACGAGGAAACAGAAGACCTTCCAAACCTGAAGGCTCTCGGGGCCATGAAACTTAGCCAACTGCCAAAAGCTATTGTTCACTTGGCAAGGCAGCATATGCAAGCGTGCTCCTTTCACTAACCACGTGGAGTGATTCTCTACCAAAATATATCAGAGGGCTCTTTGAGAGAACCCTAGTCAGGGTTCCCTGATTTCCACATGTAACACTCCAGCTCTGATCCAAAGTCTCTCTAGTCCCTAGTCCCTAGTGCTTCATCTCACACTGAAGGCACTTATCAGACTATCTATAACGGTCTCCTTGTCCATGCCTGCCACCTACCAGACTGTGAGCTTCCTGACGGTGGGAGTGGAAGGGTTAGATGCTCGGTTGTATCTGACTCTCTCGACCCCGTGGACTGCAGTCCACCAGGCTCCTCTGTCCATAGGATTCTCCCAGGCAAGAACACAGGAGTGGGTTGCCATGCCCTCCTCCAGGGGATCTTCCCAACCCAGGGATCAAACCCACGTCTCCTGAGTCTCCTTCGCTGACAGGCAGATTCTTTACCACTGAGCCACCTGGGAAGCCCTCATTATCTGGATAGCAGATACATGAGGAGGCCTACTTTATTCTCTGTACTTGTTTGACTATTTGAAATATTACTGAATTGTTAAATTTGAATATAGAAAAAGAAAACATATATACTAGTCACTAGTTCTGCCTATCTGTACCCATTTGCCTATTCATTTATTCTTTTTTCCTAAAAATATTTCTCTTTATTTATTTATAGATATTAACTGGGGCACACAAGCTCTTTGATCTTTGGTGTGACATGCGGGATCCTTAGTTGCAGCATACAAACTCTTTGTTGTGCCATGTGGCGCTTAGTTCCCTGACTAAAGATCAAACCCAGACCCCCTGCATTGGGAGCACGTGTCTTAGCCACTGTGCCATTGGACCACCTGGGAAGTCCTTATTCATTCATTCTTAGCACATTTTTTTCACTGCCTATAAAGTACCAGGTTTGTGGTAGGCATTGGACAAGAAGTAATGAACAAAACAGAAATTGCTTTTGTACTCTTGGAACTTACTTTCTATTGGGCTTGGGAAAAGACAATAAATTAGTAAATGCATACAGACACCAGGCAATCTTGGGTTTTAGTAGTGCTTGGAGAGAAAATAAACCAGATAATATAAGAGAGTGACTAGAAGGAGAGAGGGGATACATTTCTGGTAGACAGGGAAGGCCTCATTGAGGTGGTAACTTTGACCAGGATAAAGGTAGAAGAGGAAAGAGAGGTCATGGGTAGCCTATAAAGGCAGGAAGGGGCTGGGGCAGGAACATGAAGGGACTTAATGGATGCTGCAAGGAATTCAGGTTTCATCACAGTGCCAAGAGAAGCAAGGGGAATGTTACAAGGAGGGAAGTGACCCAATCTTATTTGTAGGGAAGACCACCATGGCTGTTGGGTAGACAATGGAAGGTGAAGTACAGAGAGGAACATTTTTGCTTATCAAAACTAGGGGAGAGGGGTGCTGCTGGCATTTAGTGAACAGAGGCCATGGATGCTGCTAGAAGTCCTACAACATACAAGGCAGCCCTTCTCAACAAAGAGCTATCTATCCAGTTGTGCTAAGGTTGAAAAACCTTGATTTACTCTATGCAGATCAGATCATTGACTTCAGGAGACTGCATCACAGAAGCAATGGGAAAACAAACAAACCAAGATATATACATTCTAAGGGATGTGTCTTCATGGGAAGCAGAGGCAAACTATGGAAAGAAAAGAACAAATAAAAAGAAGCTATAAATTTAAAAGTCAGTCAAAACATGGAGTCATTCACTTTTGTACCAAAACAAAGACGCTTTGCTTTTGAAACCAGCTGAACTCCCTTTAATTTCCTTGATATGGTGACCCTCATTGGTGGAAAACACACACACACACACACACACAAGCTGGGACTTCCCTGGTGGTCCAGTAGTTAAGACTCTGTGCTCTCAATGCAGGAGCCCAGGTTCCATCCCTGGTCAGGGAACTAGATCCTGCATGCTTCAACTAAAAAGACCCCACATGCCACAACTAAGACCCAGTAGAGCCAAATAAATAAACAAAAATAAACAAACATTTTTAAAACACAAAATTTCTTTCAAAAACACACAATTATTTTTTTCCTTTAATTAAACTAAATAGTATTCCAGTTAGATTGTACTGTGTTAACACTTAGAAATCCTTAGTGAGTAGCATTCTTGTCCTTGGAAATGTCTTCTTTTCAATAAGTTTATGATGTGCCTTCAGAAATTTGAGCATTTTATTAATTAGTGATTAGGATTAAAATTTTTGTCTGACAACACTTGGGCCTTTTCTATTAATATTCTGAAAACAGAGATAGCAGTCTACATCGGACAGTACTGTCAGATATGTTCATCTAGGTTAAGCTGGATTTTTCCTTTTTCATGCAGATTGATGCGATGGGATTTGCCCAACAAATTATTATGCTGAGACTCAGAGAAGGCTTCACACGCAAAGGGAGCCCCTGGGATGCTGTTATTACTCTTTGAAGGACACTTGACTTTCACCGAACATCTGCTTTGCTTAATGTACCTCTACTAAATGAGAGCACCTGAACTGAATATTTTAACCGAAGAAGGCAACCAGCAAAAGACCATTTGGAAAACCCCAGGATCTTTGCCAGGGGGCTAAAATGCAGTTGACCTTTGGAAAAAATGGGTTTGAACTCCGAGAGGCCACTTACACACAAACTTTTTCAACAAATACATATAGTACAACACAGTAGTACTGTGGTCCTTTGAACCCACGAATGTGGAGCTCGGATCCAGGGAGCAGAGGGAAGATTATGGGACTTGGCGCTTTCCAGGTGGCTCAGTGGTAAAGAATCCACCTGCCAAGTAGGGGACATAGGTTCGATCCCTGGGTCGAGCAGATCTCCTGGAAAAGGAAATAGCAACTGGCTCCAGATTCTTGCTTGGAGAATCCCATGGGCAGGAGGCTGCAGTCCATAAAGTGACAAAAGAGTTGGACACGACTTAGTAACTAAAGAGCAGCAGTGCAGGACTTGAGCTTGCAGGAGTTTTGGTGTCCGTGGCGGGTCCTGGAGCAAATTCCCTGTGGACACCGATGGATAACTGAACAACTCAGATCCTTAAAAGAAAACCCCAGAATAGCTTATTAGGGATTTCCTTTAAAGTCTGTGTTTAAAGCCTGTTCACACCAGGCTTCCCTGGTGGCTCAGATAGTAAAGCGTCTGCCCACAATGCAAGAGCCCTGGGTATGATCCCTGGGTCGGGAAGATCCCCTGGAGAAGGAAATGGCAACCCACTCCACTACTCTTGCCTTTAAAATCCCATGGATGAAGGAGCCTGGTAGGCTATAGCCCATGGGGTCAAAAAGAGTTGGACACGACTGAGCAACTTCACTTTCACTTGAAGTCTGTAATGTCAGACTTTCACAGTGAAAGTGAAAACCAAGAAAAACTAATGGAAAACAAAGATTAAGTATAAGAATATGAGTGTTAGATATACTAGAATAAAAACATCCTATTATGAGGCAATGAAGTACAAGTTAGTACCAGTGAGAGAGGCAGGATGGGTACTCTCCTACACTATTTGGGTGGGGGAGGGTTTATTAGGGCTTCCCTTGTAGCTCAGCTGGTAAAGAATCCACCTGCAATGCGGGAGACCTGGGTTCAATCTCTGGGTTGGGAAGATTTCCTGGAGAAGGGAACAGCTACCCACCCCAGTACTCTTGCCTGGATAACACCATTATTACAAGCCCCTCTACACAACTTTTTTTTAAAGTTTATGCCTTATAATTTGATAACTACCCTTTGGGCTTCCCAGGTGGCACCAGTGGTAAAGAATCCACCTGCCATTGCAGTAGAGGCCAGAGGTGAGGATTTGATCGCTGGGTCAGGAAGATCCCATGGAGTAGGAAATGGCTACCCACTCCAGTATTCCTGCCTGGAAAACTCCATGGACAGTGAGCCTGGCAGGATACAGTCCATGGGGTAGCTAAGAGTTGGATGCAACTGAACATGCACACACTGCACCCACAACTACCCCTTTAAGTGAATGATCAGAGAAGAACACAGGTTTATGAGTATGGGTACTTACTGCAAAATGAAAATAATAGTTTGAAATGATAACAGTCAGAAATTTAAGTGGACTATAGTTAACTTATTATTATACTATATATATTATATTATTATAGTTAACATAGGTTGGGAAGATCCCCTGGAGAAGGAAATGACAACCCACTCCAGTATTCTTGACTGGAGAATTCCATGGACAGAGGAGACTAGCAGCTACAGTCCATGGGATCACAAAGAGTCAGATATGATTAAGTGAGTAAAGCTTTCACTTTCATAGTTAACCTAAAATATGAAATATTAGTAACTTATTAAAAATAAAGTTTTCAGGACAACATTCAAGATAGCATTCACTAATGAGAGTTGGACTGTGAAGCAAGCTGAGCACCAAAGAATTGATGCTTATGAACTGTGGTGTTGGAGAAGACTTTTGAGAGTCCCTTGGACTGCAAGGAGATCCAACTAGTCCATTCTGAAGGAGATCAGCCCTGGGATTTCTTTGGAAGGAATGATGCTAAAGCTGAAACTCCAGTACTTTGGCCACCTCATGCAAAGAGTTGACCCAATGGAAAAGACCCTGATGCTGGGAGGGATTGGGGGAAGGAGGGGAAGGGGACGACAGAGGATGAGATGGCTGGATGGCATGACTGACTCAATGAACGTGAGTCTGAGTGAACTCCGGGAGTTGGTGATGGACAGGGAGGCCTGGCGTGCTGCAATTCATGGGGTCACAAAGAGTCGGACACGACTGAGCAACTGAACTGAACTGAATGTATTCTTAGAACATAAAATAATACCTGGTACATGATATTAAGCCCTCTAAACACTTGTCAAGTGAAAGAAAATAACACTGAATGTAAGAGGGTACAAGTAATTTTTTTCAACATGATCCAAATTCTCTTGTAAGTATAATTAGAGAGATACATGGGTAGACCCCTACCTGTGCACAGAAAGAGATCTGAAAGGAACTACTCAGAATTATTTACAACTATTACTTCTAGGGGGTGGGTTTGGTGGCTCAGATGGTAAAGCGTCTGTCTACAATGTGGGAGACCCAGGTTCAATCCCTGGTTTGGGAAAATCCCCTGGAGAAGGAAATGGCAATCCACTCCAGTACTATTGCCTGGAAAATCCAATGGACAGAGGAGCCTGGTAGTCTACAGCCCACGGGGTTGCAAAGAGTCGGACATGACTTCACTTTCACTTTCACTTTATGTTCTTTATTTCTTTCTTTATTTAAAAAATCTTCTATGATAAATACTAATAAATTCCATTAGTGACATTTCTAAGTGATAAAAGGTATGTATGCATTAAAAAAAACATAAGTCACTGTTCCTTTCCGTGATGTTTCTTGATGGCCTTAATTCCATGTCCCTATTGCAGTCGTCCCTAACCTTTTCAAGCTTCCCTGGTGGCTCAGGTAGTAAAGAATCCACTTGCAAGGCAGGAGACCTGGGTTTGATCCCTGGGTGGGGAAGACACCCTGGAGAAAAGACTGGCGATCCACTCCAGTATTCTTGCCTGGAGAATCCCATGAACAGAGGATCCTGGCAGGCTACAGTCCATGGGATCGCTAAGAGTTCGACACTCGTGAGCAACTAAGGATGCATGACAACCTTTTTGGCACCAGGAACTGGCTTCATGGAAGACAATTTCCCCCAGGGGTGCGGGTGGGAGAGAGGGGATGTTTTTGGAATGATTCTCATAAGGAGCATGCAACCTAGATCCATGCCTGGTTTATAGTAGGGTTCCTGCTCCTATGAGAATCTAATGCTGCCACTGATCTGACAGGAGACGGAGCTCAGGCAGCAATGCCTGTGATGGGGGGCAGCTTTAAATACAAATAAAGCCTGGCTCAGTCAGCCACTGCTCACCTGTTGTGTTACTGGAACTCCTGAGTGTTTATGGGATTAATCAGCCAACTTAGCTTAACAAAATTTGTTGACATCCTGTTAAGTGTCTGCCATGATATGGGGAGACACACATAAGCAACATACTCCCTCCTCTCAAGGGGATTACAGTAACTATACAGCTATAAGATTTAGATATTTAATATAAAGCTAATATGGTTAAGAGGAAACCGTTTCATTACCTGGAACTAGTATCATAATGGAATTGGGTGGGCACAGGCCACCATCTGAGCAAAAAGCTAGAGGGTCATCACCAACCTGGGGGAGACCAGAGGAGGAATTAAAGCCATAAGGCAAAAGCAATGAAAATACATGGTTACAGAAGCCGAGGAAAGAAAACAAGCGCAGGAGGGGGCCACGCTGGCATTCTGACAAGAAACCAAATAAGACAGCACCTGAGATGTGAAGTCAACTGCACGGGTAGTTGGACTGTTTGGTGTGTATTCCAGTCACATCTTCATTTCTATCCAAGGAGAAATGATAAATGACATGTCTACTGCCTTCTCTAGCCTCAAGGCCAATTTGCCAGCCCCTTAATCTAACTCCCATTTGTGAGTAAAACTCCCCCTTCTTGGCTGCATCTCCACAAAACCTTGCTCACTCCATTTCCTACTCTTTCCACATCCCAAATCCTCCAGCTCTCCTCCCTGCCAAAGAAACACCTTTTCTAATGCTTTCACGATTTTAAGGTATTTTAAGAAAGAGAGAAGCATTTTAAGTCAAAGAATCCATGACTTAAACTGCAGAGGGAGTCCATTTAAAGGAGATTTAGGTCACTGGTAATATGGTAACTTTCAAACAAGATCAGCAGTCTTCCCCTGCTCATCACGTAGGACACTAAAGATGGATTGCCTTAACACCAGGCCCTTTGCACTAATAAACACCAGGTTTACAGCAAACAGCCCCAGAAAAAAGGTATCTCTAGTGAGGCTCTTACCAACAAGCACTGTATTCAACAGCCACACAGATATAATAATTACCAATATAAGATCTTGTGACCAAAAAGAGCTAGGTGAATTTTGTGGTGTACTGTATAGATAAGCATCTAGCCAGGGATTTTTTTTAAACACAGAACTCAGAGACAAACCACCAAAACACAAAGCAGCATGACCAATGCGTAGATGAAAGAATGCTAGTTTCAGGAGATCAAAACAGCTGTTATGAAAAATGAGAATCCTGGGACTTCCCTGGCAGTGGTCAAGACTGTGTTTCCACTGTAGGGGGCAGAGGTTCAATACCTGGTCAGGGAACTAAGATCCTGCAGGCCACATGGTGTGGCCTAAAACATATATATATATATAGTCAAAGTGAAAGTCGCTCAGTCATATCCGACTCTTTGCAACCCCATGAACTATATAGTCCATGGAATTCTCCAGGCCAGGATACTGGAGTGGGTAGCCATTCTCTTCTCCTGAGGATCTTCCCAATCCAGGAATTGAACTGGGGTCTCCTGCATTGCAGGTGGATCCTTTACCAGTTGAGCTACCAGGGAAGCCCTAATTAATATAAAAAGAGGTGATTAAAAGCAAAATTATATATATATATATTCATATATATATATATTTTAATGAGAGTTTTGGGACTTCCATGGTGTCCAGTGGTTAAGATTCCATGCTTCCTTTGTAGGCAGTACCAGTTCGATCCATGGTCACATAAGAACCTGCATGCCACAGCATGGGGCCAAAGAAAATAAATCAAAAATAAATCCTGGTTTAAAATTCTGGGAAAGCCTAGATGAAACAAGTACCTCTACCATCATCTTGAATGTGTCAAGGTAAACTGAATTTCTCCTAGAGCAGGATAAGATATATAACATTTCTCAAGTTTATTTGATCACAGAATTTCTTGATGTAGATTATTTTGCAGACCTAAGGTTTTCTTAAGAAGCATATTTTAAAACTCATGAAACTGGATTACATTTTTAAATTATAGAATTGTATTAGAGGTGACTTCTAATCTCAGAAGTGACTTTAGAACAGCTGTTATCAATTGTGTCTGCCCATTTAATCACCTAAGAAACGTCTAAAATTCCCAATGACCAAAGTCTTACCCCAAATCAGTCAACTCAGATCTCTTGTGCTAGGACCCGGACAAATATCAGTAGTTTGTGAAATTCCCAAGGGGCTTGCAATGGGCAGCCAAGTTGATAGCCACCGTCACTGGGTCTGGACTTCCCAGATGGTGCTAGTGGTAAAGAATCTGCCTGCTAATACAGGAGACTTAAGCAACGTGGGTTCGTTCCATGAGTTGGGAAGATCCCCTGGAGGAGGGCATGGCAAACCACTCCAGTATTCTTGCCTGGGAATCCCATAGACAGAGGAGCCTGGCGGGCTATGATTCATAAGGTTGCAAAGAGTCAGACACAACTGAAGTGATTTAGCATGCATGCATGCCACTGAGTCTCCTACCAGTGTAGGAAGCTCTTTAGCATTCTGATAGCTTGCTGAAGTAGCTCTTCAATAATAGGGAAACTTGGTACCCACAAGAGACAGTGAAACATTCCTCTGCTATCTTAAACAGAAGATGAAGCACACTGCGTCTAAGACAACATTTATCTCAGTAATATCTTCCCTTGCTAAAACTGTAGGGTGTCTGCTGCATTCCTGTCTTTTATCAATAAGTGAATGGCTCATATATTTTTTCCCTCATTAGTTTGAACATAGTGTTCGAGATTAAATTCACACACAGAGAAAACACAAGCTTCAAATTTATTAATAAAGTTCTAACAGCAAATATTGAAAAGCAGGTATCTAGACAGAGAGTACAGAATATTAACTGTGACATGTAATATTTAAGGGTAGGCATTTTTATTAATATTTATATACCTAATATGTACCAACTAGAAATCTAAATAGCAGAGATGCTTTTTGCATTATGTAGACACAGACCAAGAGAACCTAACCAGCCTCCAAGGCACAGACTGTCCTAGAGGTGGGAGCTGGCACAAGTTTCTTTGCCAATCTTTGCCTTGGTAGGAAGCTTAATTAATTTTATTTATAGTTCTCCCAAGTACTGCTTTGCTTCTTTTTGATGAATTAACTGGAACCCATGTGAGGTCATGAAAGCACTGCTTTCAGTTGAATAGTTAAAATCTTGAACTCCAGAGACTCCAGCCAGACAAACAACCAAGACAGAAGTACCTTTCTGAATTGACCTAAAAACAATTTAACAATGACAGCTCAAAAAGCATTGCCCTGACTTGGGGTGAGTCATTCTGTTAAAATGCATAATAGTTTAATCCCTTGGATACCCATGGATTTCATGCATTATAAACAAAACAACAGGCCCCAAATACAGTCACTTATGCTAAGCCCCACATCACCAAATCTAGGTTTCATTATAGTTTCAGCTTTTCCAGAAGTGGAATTTTTTTTTTTAATTGAAGGATAATTACAGAATTTTGTTGTTTTCTGCCAAACCTCAACATGAGTCAGCCATAGGTATACGTATGTTTCCTCCTCCCTCTTGAACCTCCCTCCCATCTCCATTCCCATTCCACCCCTCTAGGTTGATACAGAGCTGTTTGAGTTCCTTGAGACATACAGCAAAATCCCATTGGCTTTCTATTTCACATATGGTAATGTAAGTTTCCATGTTACTCTCTCCATACATCTCACCCTCTCCTCCCCTCTCCCCGTGTCTGTAAGTCTGTTCTCTATATCTGTTTCTCCATTGCAGCCTTGCAAATAAATTCTTCTGTACCATCTTTCTAGATTCCCTATATGAGAACCGGAATCTTAAGCCAGTCAATCAGGAATCACCTGATCAGCACTGGTCAGATAATCTGCCTGATAGATATCTGCCATCCCCTAAAGAAGAGCGACCCTGCAATAACCACCTCACTTTTTTGTCTAGTATAAACTCCTTGTTCTGCTCCCTTCTGCCTAATAAGTCTTTCATTATGTACAGCTCCTTGGAGCTCCTCCTCTTTATCTGCTAGATTAGATGCCTCCTGATTCATGAATCATTGAATACCAGATCTTTAAAATTTACTCAAATGAATTTTGTTTTTTAACACATGCAAAATTTGCATCAAAGAAAACAAATACCTAGTGCTTAAAACTGAAAAGGTTTATGACAAGGTAGTTGCATTATTTATTTGAATAATAAAATAAGCCCAATTTCAACCTGACTTGCTAAAACGAGCTATCTGATCTTAGAATCACTAATCTTTATTTCCTTCACAATCCAATTTCCTTTATTATTTGCATTGCTAATGACTGTTTTGATTAAGGAATTAGGGACAGAAATGATCATGCAGTATAATTAGGTATGTATATTTGCAGCTTTTTGCTTTTAAATGCAGTGTATTCAAAGAGCCATCTCTTGCTACTAGATAACTTGTGAAATTATTTATTGTATTAGTAATGTGCTGGGATAGTTAAGGAGCTAAGAATTTCAGGATTATCCCATGTCCAATGTCTGTTGGTCCATAAATATACCAAATGAATCTAAGTAGGGCTTTAAGAAATCCAATTTTATTGAAATAAATATGAGTTTTAATAGCCCAATAAAACATCACTGAAAGATAAATATTGGAAGTTATATGGCCCAATTTCAACAGAGCAATTCAATGAATTTTACCTCTCTAGGAAAAAATATATATATTATAACTCTTTTTCATGACAAATTTGTATCTAACTTAAATAATACTCCTTAATGAACTTGATACATTTCTATAATAATGGAGTGAAGTTATCTGCTGTTCCCCAAATAGTTTGCCAGGTATTTTGAAACTGAAATATAAAGAGGACCTCCAGGAATGTGCAGCACTTCTGCTAAAGAGGAGGAGACACGGGGAAAGAAACCAGGAGGATGGGGATTTACAGCTGTGTTTAATTGTGTGCTTGGGCTGCTGTCACGGAGAAGAAGTATTAGACTTTCTCTGATGCTTCTGAAGGCTAGAGACCAAATGGAGATAGGTTGTCAAACAACAGAAAAAAATATTTTCAAGCAGGCAAAATTATTCCAAGATGGAAAATCCTGTAAAAGGAGTGAGTCTTTTGTTAATAAAAACAATAAAGTCTAGGGTTGATAAATACAGCAGAAATACTAAAGAGGTCTGACTCAGAAGCAGAAATCAACTAAATTACTTAAAAATTTTTTTTTGCTGTGAAAAAGTCAAATATTGTACTGAAGGAAGTGGCTAGCTAAAAGGGTTAAAACTAGGGTCATTATTATTTTCTTTTTAATTGGTGTATAGTTGCATTACAATATTGTGTCAGTTGATAACTTTTAAAATTGGTTTCTACTCTGATGATCCAGAAGTTAATGTTAATTGGATATTATTAAAAAAAAAAAAAACAACAAGGAATCTAGTTTAAATAAATTTAGGTTAAATAAATCATTGAAATATCAGAAATCAGAATCAAGCTAAAATACAACTTTTAATTTAAGGCACAGCCACTGAGAGACACACAAATGGTCACAATTAAATTACCCTCTATTAAAAACTTATAAAAATATGGTCATTTTTTTTGAAAATCTCTAGAAGAATGTTTCTTTTGTATATTTCACATTAAAAACTATAAACTATTATTTACCTACACACTTCTGGTTATTAGCCCTAGATTCAGAGGTCATAGATGATTTTTATTTTCTTCTTTTTGCTTATGTTAATATATTTGTTTTCTTAAAAATGAAATGGTTAATTGAGAAATAAATTTAGTAAAATACTCAAAGTATGCTTTGTCTACATTCACAGAATAAAGTTAAAAACTGAGACACTTAGACATTTTCATCAAAGCCTCATTTTAACCTCAATTGTCTATATATGGTAAAAAAAAAAAATTAAGTACTTAATGATAATTATCTACATTTGTTCTTTAAATTTCTCAGTGCAGAAACAGCCTACACACTCCATAAAGCTCATATAAATTAATAAAATTAGCATTCTGGACATTTTTACTGAAAGTGTAAGAACATTGTTTTAGTATCTTTCACAACATAATTGTGTACTAAGGAGTATTTTAATTTTATAATATTTCAGTTTAAAATTAAATCATTGTCAATAATTATTTTGAGTTACAATCTCAACAGCTATACCAACTGTGGAGGTTAAAAAAAAATAACAAGATTTAATTCTGGTAAAATTAAGCACTTTACCAACACTGTAGGCCAAATTAAAGCAATAACCACATGGTACAAATTCAAGGAAAAAAATTTTAACTTATTCTACTGTTCCCTGCCAGTATCATGCAAAAGAACTTATGAAAAAAATCTATAATATTTCTGTGTACCTACCATTATGTACTCTGTTTTAAAATCACAGCTGTCTTCATTAAATTAAGCTGAAAGTTAAAGATATCACAGAAGGCCTTACAAAGGAATTCAGCCTCCATACTTTGAAAATTATTTGAAGTTTTGGAAAATCACTGTATTAGAAAGCTCAGCTTCTGAGACTTTCTGGTGGTCCAGTGGTTAAAACTTCACTTTCCAATGCAGCAGATGCTGGTTCAATTCCTGGTCAAGGAGCTGAGAGCCCATATGCCCAACGGTCTCCATTCCTCATGTCCTAAAACTGGAGTCCTGGCTCAGGCCCAGGCTTATGGCTAGTTACTTAAATGCTACGAATAGCTAGACCTCCCAGTTTTAATTTCTGCTAGTTTTGTTCTTCTGATACCTCCATTTCCAGACTTTGGTGCAGTCAGAGCACCTCTGTGATGTGATGCCATCCATCAACTGCATGCCCATCAATCATTATTTGTCCACCAGCCCTTATATGCCTGCCTGGCTAGACCTTCCTCAACCTCTGGCAGCTCTTGGCACTGCATGGACCTTCTCCATCCCAGTGGATACAACCTTTCTCTGTATGTCCCCATCCTCCTGATACAAACACTCTGAATCAAAAACAAACAAACCAAAAAAAAACTATCTGAATCTCATCCATGTCATAATAGAACCCACATAAGGGACTTAGTGGAGAAATAGTTCATATGCTCCCTTTCAGAATCACTGCAGCATCTTTTCTTCATGTAAAATAGTTACAGTGAAATAAGTATGTATCTACCATTCACTTCCAGGGCTGTGATTTCCTCTGCATTCCTTTTCTTGACGTTCCTAGTATGGGACACCAGTGGATGTCCCTAACTAGAGAATCCTCAGCTCTCCTCTTTTCAAGCTGCTGCTAAATATACATTTAATATACATCCCAAATATACATTTGGGCTTCCCAGGTGGCCAACAGTAAAGAATCCATCTGCCAATGCAAGAGCCACACAGTTCAGTTCAGTTCAGTCGCTCAGTCGTGTCCGACTCTTTGCGACCCCATGAATCGCAGCACGCCAGGCCTCCCTGTCTATCACCATCTCCCGGAGTTCACTCAGACTCACGTCCATCGAGTCCGTGATGCCATCCAGCCATCTCATCCTCGGTCATCCCCTTCTCCTCCTGCCCCCAATCCCTCCCAGCATCAGAGTCTTTACCAATGATTCAACTCTTCACATCAGGTGGCCAAAGTACTGGAGCTTCAGTAGCATCATTCCTTCCAAAGAAATCCCAGGGTTGATCTCCTTCAGAATGGACTGGTTGGATCTCCTTGCAGTCCAAGGGACTCTCAAGAGTCTTCTCCAACACCATAGTTCAAAAGCATCAATTCTTCGGTGTTCAACCTTCTTCACAGTCCAACTCTCACATCCATACATGACCACAGGAAAAACCATAGCCTTGACTAGACGGACCTTAGTCGGCAAAGTAATGTCTCTGCTTTTGAATATACTATCTAGGTTGATCATAACTTTTCTTCCAAGGAGTAAGAGTCTTTTAATTTCATGGCTGCAGTCACCATCTGCAGTGATTTTGGAGCCCCCAAAAATAAAGAGCCACATGAGATGACAATTTGATCCCTGGGTTGGGGAGATCCCCTGGAGGAGGATATAGTACCCCACTCCAGTATTCTTGCCAGGATAATCTTGTGGACAGAGGAGCCTGGCGGGCTATAGTCCATGGGGTCATAAGGAGTCAAACAAGCCTAACCAACTGAATATGCATGCATACACACTAAATATGCATTTAGGATGAAGTCATACATTAAAAGGCAAAATGGCTCTGGGACCTTGACAGTAGCTACCATTCCTATCACAAAGAATTCAGTAACACATTTGTGACACTGGTAGATACATTCTGACCACTGTGTGGTTTGGCCACACTGACATTTCATAATAGTGCAAGAAAGCTGCTCAGAACTGCTGTGTTATGCTACAGGCACACTGTCTGTTTGGCTGTTCTCTATTAAGTCTCTGAGAACTTTAGAAACAAAAAACTGCTGTTAGCTTAAGTGGTACTTAACCTGAAATCACTTGAGGAAGAGCCTAGAAGCATTGTGCCCTCTGAAGGGATGGGATAAATACAACATGTGTGAAATTTTATACCAAGTTGATAAAATAACTGAGCCGTTTGAAGAGACCATGCAAAAACTTATTTTCCTGCCAACACCTGCCTACATGATTTCATTTAGACTCATGGATTAACTACAAGCTCATGACTCCCAAATTTAATCTTTCAGCCCAAATCTGTCCCTTGACCTTCAAAATTACTACCTAAATGCCTCCTCTATAACTCCACATGGATGTCAACCAAGCATCTCACACTGAACACATCCCAAACACAGATAATTCTCTGACATCCCCAGTCTATTTCTCCTGAAATCTCACTAAATAATACCCCTACTCTTATCAGTGTACAGGAATAAAAATCTTGATTCTTCTCTTTTTTTTCTCACTTTCAACCTATCAGCAAATTCAGTTAATTGTCCTTCCTAAATATCCGGAATTAGATCCCCACTCACCATCTCTGCCATAACAATCCTGTTCCAAGCAGCAGCATCTCTTGCCTGGACTAACACAGCCTCCTACCTACAGCTTTGCTCCTTCTACTTCTCCCTTTACATTTATTTTAAAGGGAGACGGAGACTTTAAAAGGTGAGCCAGATCATGTCACTCATTTGCTCAAACCCTTGCAGTGGTTTCTCAATTTACACAGCAGAAAATCTAAATTCTTTACGAAGGTTTATGTGAGTCTTGATGGTCTGCACCCCAGACTTCCGCTGCCTCCCACCTGCCTCTTCCTGATGACATCTATCATCACTTTCTCCGCTACTCACTTTGTTCCAGCCACAGGGCATCCATACTCCTACACCTTAAACGTATGCCTGTTCCAGGGACCTTGCCTTGCTGCCTGAGACACTCCTCAACTGCCATCCACCAGGCTTCCTCCGTCACTTCCGCAGGTCTCTGCTGAGATGGAACCTTAGGGAGGCCTGTGTCTGCTTATTCTACATAAAATAGCGTGTTTCACCCATAACACTCCTTATTTTCTGATCTTGCTATATTTTTCCTGATTTGAATGAAACTATTTATTTACTTGCTGCTTGCCTTCTCTCAGAAGATATAAACTCCTGGAGGTTGGAGACTTTGTATTCTCAGCACCTCGAACAGTGCCTGATACAGAATAAGCATTTGCTATATACTTGTTGGTTGATTAAACAAATGAATAATGTGCTCCTGTGTTCCCAGTCTTTGTTATAATGAAAGCCGGCATGTTTGTACATCCTTGCACATCATCTGGAACACATCAGACTTTGATCCAGCCATTCACAATGTCCCCAGGATGGGGGAAATCTGGAGTTAATCATCCTTTTCAAATTGGCACTACCCCCTGGGCATTCTATCATCCTTACACCAAGACTGCTGGAAAATCCAGATTGAGCGATTACAATGGTCTCCTAAGGAGCCATTTGCTGTTCATAAAACTCTAAAAAATAGCATCTATGGAACAAAGAGGCCGATGCAGTGTAGAGATACATTATCCTGAACAGCTTAAGATGGCTTCCAGGAATAGGATGTACCATGTAATAGCGTAATAACCTGTCCATTTCTCATTAAAAGGAGACTTGAGAGTTCATTGGCACCACACATTTATTTTTTAAAGCTCTTGCATGGAGTTGTTCTCATAGACTCTCACTGTGGACTTGAAGATTCTAAAAGAGAATTTCTAATAACTGTGAGACATCATCAACATATCTCATGCCTCCTAAATTTGGAATTAGAAAATGAGATAGCGGACAACAAAGAGAAGGAACTGCTGCAGAGAATACAGCGTGTACATTTTAGACAAATCTTCTACCCTTTCTGACTGAATGAATGAATGATTTGAAAGAGTAAATATCTCACTCATTATCTACATAAAGTGTTTGGCTCAGAGGAGGCACTGAATATTTGGTACTTACATTTTTAACCTGTGATATTGGTAAGATGGTTAGATCTTGATATCAGATATACAAGGGTTAATTCTTGGCTGCTACGAATAACCGGTGGAATTAGACAAGTCACCTAACCTTTCGATCTTCTATTTTCTTATCTAGAAAGTGGAAGGAATAGAACTTTTCATGGCTGGGGGTGGGGTGGGGGCTCTCCTTGGTGGTTTGATGGTAAAGAATCCTCATGTCAGTGCAGGAGACACAGGTTCAATCCCTGGTCCAGGAAGATCCCACATGCCACATAGCAACTAAGCACATATGCTACAACTATTGAGCCTGTGCTCTACAGCCTGGGAGCTGCAACTACTGAAGCCTGTAAGCCCTGGAGCCTGTGTTCCACAAGAGAAGCCACCACAATGAGAAGTCCTGGTACCGCAACAAAAGAATATGCTCTGCTCACTGCAACTAGAGAAAGCCCACACAAAGCAATGAAGACCGAGCGCAGCAAAAAAAAAAAGTGGGGGGAGGGAAGAACCTTTCATGGGAGAGGATTAAACAAAATAAGCAAAGAAAGAGTGTAGTACAGCATCTGTGTGCTCACTTCAGTTGTGTCCTACTCTTTGTGACTCCATGGATTGTAACCTGCCAGGTTCCTCAGTCCATGGGATTTTCCCAACAATAAAACTGGAGTGGGTTGCCATGCCTTCCTCCAGAGGATCTTCCTAATCCAAAGAGACTGAACCTAAGTCTCCTGTGTCTCCTGCACTGCAGGTGAACTCTTTACTGCCGAGCCACCAGGGAAAGCCCAGAACAATATCTAGCATATAAATAAAAATAGCAAATACAATAGCAACAGTTAATATAGTAGGTATTGCAGGAAGGAACTGGGAAGAAAGAGGAGCCAATTACTCTTCCATACTTTCAGGTCTCCACTCTGCTCTCTATGGCCTGTGATTTGAAGAGATCCTAGTGGCTCAGCTGATAAAGAATCTGCTTGCAATGCAGGAGACCTGGGTTCAGTCCCTGGGCCAGGAAGATACCCTGGAGAAGGGAATGGCAATCTACTCCAGTATTTTGCCTGGAGAATTTCAAGGACAGATGAGCCTGGCGGGCTATAGTCCATGGGGTCACAAAGAGTCAGACATGACTGGGCAATGAACACTCTGACTTTCACTAACAAAGTAAAAGGCTTTGGATTCCTGTTTCTCATGCATTAGAGAGACAGAATTATTTCCCTCAACTTGTCAACTGATTTCCCAGCTGACATTACACAAAATTTAACATCTTTTCCAGGGTTTGATAAAAGGCCACACTTTCCCTAGGAATTCACACTCAGTCTCTTAGAATTAAGGTGGGGACATTCATTAGTCGCTCCTCCAATCCTGCCAGTTTCTCCCTTGCTGGCTCCTCTCCCTACACTCCAATCCAGGTACCACTGGCTGCTTTTCCCCTGCTCCCTCTGCTCCTGTGAGAGAAGCCTCCTCGCCACTCCCTGAAGAAAGAGACTGGGATCTCAAGATTCCCAATGTTTGCACCTCCTGACCCTGCTCTTTGTTTTCATCCAAATCAACACAGCCTTATCCTTCAAGATCAAGCCTGTGTATTACCCTCCCATGATGATATTGCTGTCTGCCCCAGCAACCACAAGTAGAGATGATTTCGGACTCCTTTGCATCATCCATGTATTTCATTAGAACTGCACTTCACCTTTGGAATCTCTGTTGCAACTACTGGTTCATCCAGAACGCAGGATTAGGGTCAGAGAGACCTAATTTCTAATTCCAACTACCCATTAACTAGGTGACTTTGAGGATGTTATTTACTGTCCTAGAGCTTCAGAACCGCCCTCTGTAAAACCAAAGTCACACTTTCTATCTGAGAGGATTATTATGAGAATTCAGTGAGATCATGGAAATAAATGTTTAGTCAATGCTCTCACATTAATATGAGCTTTATGTGTAGTGTGCTTGGCACATAGAACCCAGTCTTTTATCCAAAAAAATTTTATAGAGCACGTACAATGTGTCAGGCATTGTGTTAGGAGGCAGTAAGACACAGTTCCAGCACCCAACAAGCTCCGAGGCTGTTGCTGATGGTGAGGGAATGTGGGCCGGGGGAAGGTGCAGTAGAACAGGGCATGAGCGGGATGGACCGACAGGGGAAGCTGCAGTCACGCCCCAGTGTGGCAGGTGCTCTCACGAGGCAGGCTGACATGTGAATGCACCCACTCCTTCTTGCAGGGCAACAAAGGCTTCCCAAAAGCCATGAGGTTTAAGCTGAGAGCCAAACCCAGCGATGGCTGAGGCAGTAGAGATGGTAGAAGTGATGAGGCTGATTTGGGGGTTGGTACTGGGGGTGGCACTTAGGTTGGTACTTAGGGCTTCCCTGGTAGCTCAGAGGTTAAAGCGTCTGCCTGCAATGCGGAAGACCTGGGTTCGATCCCTGGGTTGGGAAGATCCACTGGAGAAGGAAATGGCAACCCACTCTAGTATTCTTGCCTGCAGAATCCCACAGACAAAGGAGCCTGGTGGGCTGCAGTCCACGGGGTCGCAAAGGGTCGGACACGACTGAGCGATGTCACTTTCACTTTCATGGGGGGGGCAGGAGGGCTTTAAGGACATTCTTGGCAGGGAATGTGCGGAGACCTAGAAACAAACTACTAGTTCCAAAAGCATTTCAATATGGCTTGAGACAATGAAGATAACCAATAAATATTGAATGAGTCGGACTTCCCTGGTGGTCCAGTGGTTAAGAAACCATCTGTCAATGCAGGGGACACAGGTTCGATTCCTGGTCCAGGAAGATCCCACATGCCACAGAGCAACTAAACCCACGCACCACAGCTAGTGAAGCCAGTGGGTCTAGAGCCCATGATTCACAGCAAGAGACGCCACCACAGTGAGAAGCCTGTGCACTGCAACTAGAGAGCAGACCCTGCTCATGGCAACTAGAGAAAGCCCACGTGCAGCAATGAAGCCCCAGCACAGCCAAAAACAAATAAATGAGTTTATAGCATATATCTGTATTATTGAACTAATCAATTAGCTGAGTAATTCCTCTACCCTTTCCACCCTCACTAAGTTCTCGCCGCACTCTTCCATGACTATCCATCACAGCATTTGAAGGTGTGTTCACATCCAGTGAACTACAGGCTAAACTACAGTGGTTAGGAGCAGGGGCCCTGCATGAAGACTGTCTAACTTCAAATCTCATCTCTGCTACTTACTGGCTGTGGGACTTCAGTGACTTACCTCCAGTTTACTCTCTTGTAAAATGGAGACTAAAAAGTACCCCCTTCTGTGATTATTCAGATTTAGTTATTAGTATGGCAACCAACTGACACAGAGAAATCATTCAATATATGTTATTAACAAAATATTCCCTAAGAGTATGTGTGCACTTTCTGTTTCGTGACCCAACAGCAAGCTTTTTGAGGTCAAACAGTCTTAAATGCTTTCTCTTCTCAGATATGACAGAGCAATGCTGTTTGAAAATGCTCAATAAATGTGTGCTGACAGAGTTACATCAGTTCAGGTAGCAGAGAAGAATGCTTAAGATTTTGAATTTCGAAGCCAGATCTGTCTGGGCTCATATTCATAGCTCTTCCATTTTCTGACTCTGTCATCTTGGGCAAGTTGCAAAACCTCTCATTGCCTCAGTCTTCTCATCTGTAAAATGGGGGTAATCATAGCAATGACCTCACTGGTTAGTTACAAGCATTCGGTGAGGGACCTTACTCCAGGGCTGGTATTTAAGAGCTAGTATTATAATTGTTATGCTATGTGTATTTTTAACATTAGAATGGAAAATCAGGACTGAGGTGGGAATGCAAGGTCTAAACATGCAGTCAAATTAAAGACACATGCAAATTAGAGATGTGCAATTTCTATGCATTTCTGTGAAATCATCTACATATAGGCACAAATAAATATCCATAATTTCATCATTTTAAAAGTGTGTATTTGTGTGTGTGTGTGCGTGCTCAGTCATGTACGACTCTGCGACCCCATAGACTGCAGCCCGCCAGATTCCTCTGTCCATGGGATTCTCCAGGCATGATTACTGGAGTGGGTTGCCATGCCCTCCTCCAGGGGATCTTCCCAACCCAGGGATCAAACCCTTGTCTCTTATATCTCCTGACTGTCAGTTTATTCTGTACCACTGTGCCACCTGGGAAGCCCTTTATATTAAAAGTAACACCATCTAACGTAATAGGTCCAATGTAGATTTCTCTCTGCTTCCCACTTGAATTTGTTCTATCAATTTCAAGTTAAACAGAATCTTGGCTTTAGAAGAACCCAAGTAAAAGACTGGAGTGTTTCTCAGAAATAAGAATCCAAATAACAAGAGAGTGCATCTTAATATCCTGAAAACAGCAAATACCAAAAAAACCTACAGCTTTCAAAACTTAGATATTAATGATCAGTCTAATCCTAAGAGACTCAATGCAATTTGAACCATCAAAGTCAGTTCTGAAGCTGGATCAAATCCACTTATCCACCCCTGATTTAGAGCTTATGGATTTTATTCTTCTAAGGATCTGTAATCCAAATATCTCATTTGGGGCTCTTGGGAGAAGATACAATAAAATGTATAGAACGTTAGGAATTCAAATGGGGAAATTCCTAACTCCTTAATTAAAGTTGCATGGATAATGCTTCCTGCATGAATCAGATTCATAAAAGTATAATAACAACCATAGATTTATAGTTGGACAACGGATATATGTCATGCTCTGAGTTACAGCTGAGAACAGTTTGTTAAAGCTGAATTATGGCAAATGCCTTCAACCGAAAAAATGTATGCATAAAATATTAGCCATGATGCACACTTAGAATACTCTGCAGTATAATAAAGACCATTTCTTTTAAAGGTTGTAAATTAAGAATGCTTCCTTTTGAATGAAAGGAATTATCAATTATCACTTTCCCTTTAAAAGTGGCAGAGGAGGTATCTTGTGCCTATCTCCTTTATAAAAGATAGGTCCTCAACTGTAACAGTTTTCTATGTAACTTTCTCCAGGGTCCCTGGATTATGGTCACAAAGCTACCATAAAAACAAAAGCAATCTACCTCAGCCACTACTATCAGTAATTACTATGTTACTACCCAGTTACTTGCGTTCTTTGATGTGGTGGGCAGGTTTACAACTGTTCTGAACACTTTTTTTTCTTTCTTATTATTTTTTAAGAAAATCCAGGTATGAATTCCTTAGGTAGTAAATATTCCTTGGACATTCAAAATGAAGGCAGACTTCTTTCTCTAAGCCAGGATATAAGAGGAGAAAAATTCTCAAAACATTCAAAGTTACATTTTCATTAAGAAACTTGGGGATCTGAGTTTAAAAGTCACATGTACAGGAAGGGGAGTCTGTTAGGTGGAATAAGTGACTCCCCAAGGCTGCAAGGGAACTGGGCCACTTGGCTGGCAGTTGATGGAGTGGGTTTTGGTGTCTCCAGCTGTCAGATTTGCAATAACATTTAGCCTTTACAAATTACTTTACCAACTCCCAAGATCATCAATCTGTAGTTTGTTTGGTTCTTTTCTCTGAAACTTGCCTTTGGTTCCCACTGGTCTCCTGACTTGAGTTATTGCTGAGTTGATCCAAAATTCATCAGCTTTAGCTCTACCTCCTAACCAGGGAATATCAGCACTTAAGCTTCTTTTTTAGGGGGAAAAGAATGAAAAAAATATATATATATATTTTCATATATATATATGTGTGTGCGCGTGTGTGTGTGTGTATATATATACACACACACACTGTGAAAGTGAAAGTGAAGTCACTCAGTTGTGTCAGACTCTTTGTGACCCTATGGACTGTAGCCTACCAGGCTCCTCCCTCCATTGGGATTCTCCAGGCAAGAGTACTGGAGTGGGTTGCCATTTCCTTCTCCAGGGGATCTTCCTGACCCAGGGATCGAACCCGGGTCTCCTGCATTCCAGGCAGATGCTTTAACTTCTGAGCCACCAGGGAAGCCCATATACACTGTAGTACATAGTTAATTAGATCTTCAAACTAGTTAATTAGACCTTCAAACTATCTCTTTCTTTAAAAGCTATTCTTTGAAAGTATTCAAGACTCCCATTCTGTACATTTATCCATCAGTTCAAGGGGGAAAAAAAAGCCTTTCAATTTTGCGTTCCTTCATGTGACTTTTTAAATATGCTTTTCCTGCTATGTTAAATATAAGAATAAACTACATATTTGGGGGAAATTTTTGAAGCTATGGAAAAGATAGAGAACAAAATTTTTAAAATCATTCCTAATTTCAATACCTTGAGATCATCACTATTACTACTTTGATATTTCTTTCTAGCATTTTTCCTGCTGCTTCTGCTGCGTAGTCGCTTCAGTTGTGTCCAACTCTGTGTGACCCCATAGATGGCAGCCCAACAGGCTCCCCCGTCCCTGGGATTCTCCAGGCAAGAACACTGGAGCGGGTTGCCATTTCTTTCTCCAACTCATGAAAGTGAAAAGTGGAAGTGAAGTCGCTCAGTTGCGCCTGACTCTTCGCAACCCTATGGACTGCAGCCTACCAGACTCCTCTGTCCATGGGATTTTCAAGGCAAGAATCCTGGAGTGGGGTGCCATCGCCTTCTCTGGCAATTTTCCTATGTGCTTTCTAAACAGCATAAGGAACAAAATCTATATAAACTGCTTTCCATACTGCCTTTAATATGTGATACTATATTTGAGAATTTTTCCATTTCCATATTCTGTGAAAATCAAATTTTTAGTGGTTATGTAATACTAATATGTACATAACCTATGAATTTAACCATTTCTATCTTGTCTAATATTTTAAATGTATTTAATTTTTATCCTTAATTACAGATTCTGGTTCTTATTTCTGAGTTTTTTCTCAAAGTTTCTGTAAGCACAAATACCGTGTCAAAAAGTATTTTAGAAGACTAGGCCATATGATTTGTTAGACACTGCTCTTAATTTAATAACATTGACTTATTTATTTTAGCCATGTAAGGCCTGGGTACTATTGTTATCCTTATTTTACCTATAAGAAAACAGGCAGCAAGATTAAGTAATTTCTTGGAGTCACACTGGGAATGTGTAGAAGTACTGGTCTTTGAACTAACCATTATTCCAAGCTGCCTCTGGGGAAAAGTTGCAAGACTTTCCTGATAAATACTGTCTGTGTTTCTAAAGATCATACAACACAAAACTACAGGAAAGAGTGCCTCCCTAACCTCCATCACTTAATTTAAATTCACCAGCACAGAGTATTATTATTGCCTTATGGCAGAAAGTGAAGAGGAACTAAAAAGCCTCTTGATGAAAGTGAAAGAGGAGAGTGAAAAAGTTGGCTTAAAGCTCAACATTCAGAAAACAAAGATCATGGCATCTGGTCCCATCACTTCATGGGAAATAGATGGGGAAACAGTGGAAACAGTGTCAGGCTTTATTTTTGGGGGGCTCCAAAATCACTGCAGATGGTGACTTGCAGCTATGAAATTAAAAGACGCTTACTCCTTGGAAGGAAAGTTATGACCAACCTAGAGAGCATATTTGGAGAAGGCAAATCCCACTTGCCTGGAAAATCCCATGGACAGAGGAGCCTGGTAGGCTGCAGTCCATGGGGTCGGGAAGGTTGGACACGACTGAGCGACTTCACTTTCACTTTTCACTTTCATGCATTGGAGAAGGAAATGGCAACCCACTCCAGTGTTCTTGCCTAGAGAATCCCAGGAATGGGGGAGCCTGGTGGGCTCCTGTCTACGGGGTCACACAGAGTTGGACACAACTGAAGCGAGTTAGCAGCAGCAGCAGAGAGCATATTAAAGAGCAGAGACATTACTTTGCCAACAGAGGTCCGTCTAGTCAAGGCTATGGCTTTTCCTGTGGTCATGTATGGATGTGAGAGTTGAACTGTGAAGAAAGCTCATCACTGAAGAATTTGATGGTTTTGAACTGTGGTGCTGGAGAAAACTCTTGAGAGTCCCTTGGACTGCAAGGAGATCCAGCCAGTCCATTCTAAAGAAGATCAGTCCTGGGTATTCTTTGGAAGGACTGATGCAAAAGCTGAAACTCCAATACTTTGGCTACCTCATGCAAAGAGTTGACTCATTGGAAAAGACTCTGATGCTGGGAGGGATTGGGGGCAGGAGGAGAAGGGGACAACAGAGGATGAGATGGCTGGATGGCATCACTGACTCAATGGACATGAGTTTGGGTGAACTCTCGGGACTGGTGATGGACAGGGAGGCCTACATGCTGCAATTCATGGGGTTGCAAAGAGTCGGACATGACTGAGCGACTGAACTGACCTGAACTGAATGTCCATCACCAAAGTTTACATTTTAGATGTGTATTTATTCAGGAATATGAATCACTTTGCTATATACCTGGAACTGATGAGGCCTCATGGCTCAGAAGGTAAAGAATCTGCCTGCTATGCAGGAGACACTGGAGACTCAGGTTCAATCCCTGGGTAAGGGAAGATCCCCTAGAGGAGGAAATGACAATCCACTCCAGTATTCTTTTCTGAAAAATCCCATGGACAAAGGAGCCTGGTGAGCTACAGTCCATGGGGTCACAAAGAGTCAGACATGACTGAGCAACTAAGCACGAACACACACCTGAAACTAGCACCACGCTGTAAATCAACTAAACTTTGATTTTTTTTATGGCTTTATTTTTTTTTTTTTCATTACAATGCAGCAAGGGGTATTTAAGGAGGAAAAGGAACCTAGGGAATTAAACTTATATCTTTATTTATTTTTTAAAAATTGTGTTTATTAATTCAGTCCCTTTATTCTAAACTTTATAGATGCTTTTTCTGTTTGAGAAAATAGAACTTTGAATAAAGTTGAAGTTCAACCAATAATTGGTAGCTTTGGAAAAGAGGAGAATTAGTTCAGATCAGATCAATAAGCACTGATTCAACTTACTTGGATATAGACAAGCAGGCCTGAAAGAACAGTATGACCACCTAAGCTATTAAAGACAAGGCAACTATTTGATAGTGTACATAGGAAAATTCACAGCATTAATGCTTCTGCTTAGTGGGGCTCATTTCTTAACTCAGAGACAAGCTAACAGATGCTTTTTCAAGTTTACTATTCCTGAAGGTATGAAAGTATTTTCCAACAGAAAGCATCTAGAAAATAATACAAGATGGTACCCAGCCATGAGCTAGATGAAACACAAGTGTTGTAGTAAGTCTGAGAGGGGAGAAAACGCCACAAGGCTAGGCCCTGCGCTGAATCCTGAAAGATGCTGTGAGGTTTACTGATGTATTGGATTGGCCAAGAAATTTGTTCAGCTTTTTCCATAAGATGTTATAGAAAACACAAATGAACTTTTTGGCCAACCCAATGACTGCATTGTACTGCAGTGTATCTTTCTGAGCAATGATGAGTCTTCTCTTTGGATGAACCTAATTCAGAAAAAGGAGAAATTTTTGCAAATGGAAGTATTTTTAACTGCCTTCTAGTTTTAAGCAGGAAACACAATACCTGCAGCTGTTATTTTCTTCTTATTTTCTTATCATGGAAGTAGTGCATTTTGGTTTATTTTATGTCAAAATAAGACCACTTTATTAAAAAGTGCAATTAGACAAACCACATCTCATAGTTAGCTGACTTAACATGAGCATTGGTATATATTATTCAAACTTGAATGTGTTCAGAAGCACAGCAGACATCACCCTGCTTATGTAGTTTCAAGCATTTTGACATAAAATAAACCAAAATGCACTACTTGATGCAAAGAGTTGACCCATTGGAAGAGACTCTGATGCTGGGAGGGATTGGGGGCGGAAGGAAAAGGGGACGACAAAGGATGAGATGGCTGGATGGCATCACTGACTTGATGGACGTGAGTCTGAGTGAACTCCGGTAGATGGTGATGGACAGGGAGGCCTGGCGTGCTGCGATTCATGGGGTCGCAAAGAGTCGGACACGACTGAGTGACTGAACTGAACTGAACTGATGGTTAGATTTCAGAAGTTACTAACAGTAGCTTTAAAATACAAAACCATTCATGTGACAGAAACATAGGCTTATTTCTAGACAGTTCTTGAGAGCAAATACTTCAGCAGTTTAAATACTGTATTACTTCTCAATTATCTTTTGAAGTTGTTAAGGAAAATGTAATTACAGAATGGTTAAATTTTTATAAAAGATTAAGATACAAAGACAGTCATTTTTTTCTACTGAGAACCAAAAGCATTATGCCTAAGGCCTATAAAAATTTCAAAATCTACCAAAAAAAAAAGATAAAAAAATACTGGGTTTAAAACAGAAAAAGAAATTGTAAAGTATGGATTAATAAATGATATTATTATATATATAGAAGGTATCCTTTTGTTAGGGCTTCCCTGGTAGCTCAGCTCGTAAAGAATCCACCCGCAATGCAGGAGACCCCAGTTTGATTCCTGGGTTGGGAAGCTCTGCTGGAGAATGGATAGGCTACCCATTCCAGTATTCTTGGGCTCACCTGGTAAAGAGGCTTTCTGGTAAAGATTCCATGGTAAAGCTCAGCTGGTAAAGAATCCACCTGCAATTTTGGAGACCTGGGTTCAATCCCTGGAGAAGGAAATAGCTGCCCACTCCACTATTCTGGCCTGGAGAATTCCATGGAGAGAGGAACCTGGAGGGATACAGTCCATGAGGTCACAAAGAGTTGGACATGATTGAGTGACTTTATTACACATCTTTTGCTAACTATTAAACGACAGTTAAATCTTATGATGGTTGTGTGCTGTGCTGTGCTTAGTCGTTGTCATGTCTGACTACTTGCAACCCCATGGACTGTAGCTTACCAGTCTCCTCTGTCCACAGGGATTCTCCAGGCAAGAATACTAGAGTGGGTTGCCATGCCCTCCTCCAGGGTATCTTCCCAACCCAGAAATCAAACCCACGTCTCCTGCATTGCGAGCAGATTCTTTACCGTCTGAGCCACCAGGGAAGTCCCTTATGATGATTATATATAAGCTAAAATGTACCATTACCCTTGTTAAAATAAATATGATATGATATGGCCCTCCATAAAAAAAGAACTTAAGTTCTGCCAAAATGTGAACTTGGCCCTGGGAAGGAAGTACTTCTGTCTGATCAAGCTATTTTGAAGCACTGCTCATTAAACATGGCTTTCATCTCTCCAATAAGTAACCTTTATTATATAATATACCTAAGGTACACTTAAGATATCAAAAGGTATTACAGAATTTCTACATCTGTCTATAGCCTCAGTTGATAAAGGTCACTTGCTTCAGGCACACGCTTTGGCTGATTATAATACCTGAGATGTTAGCAGTATGGTTTCCTCTGTTCAACCACTGGTTTATTCTTCACTGAATATATTAGTTTCAACATGCTTTTTTGCTCAGACTCTATAACAAATTATTCACTGCTAGGCCTCAGGGGCCACCCAGTTTGTGGTACATTGCTACATCAGCCCAAGAAACTGTACGTCATCCTCAGGTTGAAATTCCAAACTCCTTCTAGAATAAAATGTATACATCCTGGGTCAGGTATCCTTCTTTGCTCTAATCAATCAATCACGACTGGGGTGGGGGGAGGGCAGGATTATAACTCCTGCAGACTAAGTGTGCATTTGAAACAAAGGGAGATCTAAGCCTGCATTCTAGAAAACAGAGCAAAAGTAAAGTGCCGATGCTTTATTTGGGAGGTGCAAAACCAGGGTGGCAAGAGTGAGGAAAAGGGAGGACTACCACGTATCCTAGTGTGCTCTCATGCTGGATGGCACCTACTGGCCTGGTCAGGTGGGAGAGAGATGACCAGATGCACAAGTGATTCTCCTTGGGAAGAGGCATCACGGTGCTTTCAGCTCCACAAATCCAGCCCCATCCTTCTTTTCAAGAAAGACTATGTGATGCCAAGTGACCAAAGGGTTCATAAGAATAGAAATCAGGGCTCCAGGGCTATAGTTTTGCCTTTCATTTGGCTTAATAATGTTCATGTAATACCAGGCTTGGAAGCCATCTAGTTTGGGGTTCACTGACAAATTTTTTAAAGTAGCTTTTGTATTTTAATGCCCACTAAGTAAAATAACCATCAAATATGAAAAATATAGTTTTAAAATAGATTTATCTTAAAAATTGAGTCAATCAATTAAGAAAAGGCTCAATAAATAATAGAACAGAGAACACTAGGGCAAAAATTGTGAGTGGTTCAGAAAAGAAATTCATTCATGAATCCAATGTTTAATTCCACATACAACATGGAAGATATTGTGGCTCAGCTTGACCCTGAACAGCCCCAATGACTAGTGCTTCCTGATAATTCTTTTCCGGTGCTTGACCCAGGTCTTTCCTCTTCTTCCTCTGTTCTTTGTTGTTTTGTTTGTTTGTTTTTGTTTTGTTTTGTTTTTCTACTAGTCCTGACTCTATATTCTGTGGAATCATACAAGTTATTCTACTGTTTCTTCTTCATGGCTCTCCTTTGAATAGCTGAAGTCAATAATCGAACCTTCTTTTAATCTTCTTTTTCTATTGACCTTTTTCATTAAAGACCCTTATATTCTCTTCTTTATCATTTTATGAATAAAGAGATAAAAGGCCCACGTTACAGAGCCTATGTTTCTCATAAAATACACTTGTGCAGGGTGCCAGGAGGGTTTCAACATTTCTGTGTGCCTCAAATTTCTCTAATTCTTACATAAAAATTATGTGATTCCCCTCTGTATTTTTGCAAGGTGAACAGGTAATATCAGTCCCATTTATGAAATTAGAAAACATAAGGACAAAAATGTTAAGCAATTTAATTAGAAGACAAATAATTTCTGAATAAAAAAATGGAACCTTCATATATTTGTATTGTTTTTTTTTCCTGCTAATCCTGCTATTTTTATAGTCTCTGGTTTCATGAAATTCACAGCCCAAGATATAAGATAATACAGACAGAGTCACAGAAAATGGAGAAAAAGAAAGTATAAAACTGAAAGAGAAAAAAAATACAGGATCTGGAGAGGGGTAGATGGGAAAACCAGGGGGAAATGATTGTTATAAAAGAGATATGATAATATATTTGAATATTTTTAAGTAGATTGTCATTCTTCATATTGGCTCTTAAACTTGAGCTCCATGAAGTCAGAACCTACTGCTCAAGTAGATGCTAGGGGGACTTTTCAGAAATTAAAATATCTTCTGAAAAAAATCAATAGAGAAGTTATTTTATTTTCTGAAGGCCCCCCTAGCTTCTACTTGAGCAGTAGGCTCTGACTTTGTGGAAATTTGGGTTGTTATATGTAGAAACCAACACAATATTGTAAAGCAGTTTTCCTCCAATTAAAACATAAATTAAAAATACAAATATAGTATTCAAATAAAAATAATAAAAAAATAAAATAAGATAAGTTGGCCCTTTATATTTATGGTTCCATGCATTTAACCAACCACAAGCAGAATTTTGCCTGAATTTTGGTTGAATCTGCACATTAGGAATCTAGGGAAAGGGAGGGCTGACTGTACTACACCATCTTATAAAAGGAACTTGAGCATCTGTAGATTTTGGTATCCATGGGGGTCCTGGCACCAGTGTCCCTGGATACCAAAGGACGATCCTAAGTATATACCCCTAAACCCCTAAGGAAGAGAAGACTCATGATCTGCTCCAGGTTGGGTTTGTAATTTCTGCTAGGAGGAATTACAAGACTTAGTGTAAAGTTGAACTCACAGCTTTTTATTACAATGAAATGAATACAAAGCAAAGTCAACACAGGTAAGGGCACGTAAGACACAGTCTGAAGGAAACCAAATGCAAGCTCCCAAGCGGACCATCCTTGGGCAGTCACGGGACAAGCTTAATTCCTCCAGCCGTGGGTTGTTACAGCACACACAAAATACTGTCCACCACGGAAAATCACTGGAGATCCAATAACCAACACTTTCATTGGAAGGTGGGCACAAAGGCACCCACTGCCTGTCAGGTAACAAAACTTTAGAATCTCAGCAGGAAAGCAGGTGTTCAGCCTGAATGATACTGTTTGTCCAAACAGTTTAGGCACAGTGAGCCACTCTTGTCAGTTAAGGGACCATTTAACATCCATGTAAGGATCTGCTTGCAATCAAGTTCCCAGATTCCAGCCAAGGTCAATACTGCAAGCAGAACTTTCTAAGGACAGCAATCTCAGGTGTGCTATGGTAACTCCTCTGCACACACAGTAAATGCTTCACCCAGCCCAAAGCTTTGCTACAATCTTAGGTTGATTAGACCCTGGAACAGAATTTACTTTTTACCTCTTGGAAAAAGAGAGCACAGACTGTTTTGATATATAAGTACTAGTCATCAGAAATACTGGTTTCCCTGGTGGCTCAGTGGCAAAGAATTCACCTGCCAATGCAGGAACCCCAAAGGAGATGTGGATTTGATCCCTGGTCAGGAAGATCTCCTGGAGAAAGACATAGCAACCCACTTCATTATTATTGCCTGAGAAATCCAATGGACAGAGGAGTTTGGTGGGCTATAGTCCATGGGGTTGCAAAGAGTCAGTCATGACTGAAGCAACTGAGTGCATACTAAGCACATGAGCACATCAAAATGATATTGGGATGGCAGAGAGAGGAAAAATGGATAAGACCAAGGAACTAATGCCTACATCTGACTGCTGCTAAGTCACTTCAGTCGTGTCTGACTCTGTGTGATCCCATAGACGGCAGCCCACCAGGCTCCCTCATCCCTGGGATTCTCCAGGCAAGAACACTGGAGTGGGTTGCCATTTCCTTCTTCAATGCATGAAAGTGAAAAGTCAAAGTGAAGCCACTCAGTCGTGTCCAACCCTCAGCGACCCCATGGACTGCAGCCCTCCAGGCTCCTCTGTCCATAGGATTTTCCAGGCAAGAGTACTGGAGTGGGGTGCCATTGCCTTCTCCGACATCTGACTGAGGAACATATAATCTACAGTTTCACTGATGATCTCACTAAGGATTATTTCTCAATCTCACTTGAGAGTTCCTGCAACTGAGATATTTTTGCCCCTTAAATCTAACCTAGATCTTTCCTTATTGAACTGGATCTTTCCATCTGGCTTAAGAAAGCCTTCTATTCCCCCTGGAGGCTCAGTTGATAAGCAGCATTACAGATCATCAGGCCCACAATGATGTCTGTACCATAATGTCTGCTCACAAAGAAGGAAGCATTTGATCTTTGTACTGAAAGCGCTTAGTCGCTCAGTCATGTCTGACTCTTTGCAGCCCCATGCATGATAGCTCACCAGGCTTCTCTGTCCATGGGGATTCTCCAGACAAGAATACTGGAGTGGGTTGCCACGTTCTCCTCCAGGGGATCTTCCCAAACCAGGGATTGAACCCAGGTCTCCTGCATTGCAGACAGATTTTTTACCATCTGAGCCACGAGGAAGCCCAAAAGTAAGAGAATTGCTCATCAGGTCCAGCAAAATTGAGCTCATGACCCCTGATTTACAAGACCAGTACTCTAGCCCCTGAGCTATAGGGCCTATACTGAAGGAGAAGGCTTTAAATTTCCATACATGAAACACAAAAGTAATCAGTGCAGAGACTTGAGGAAAGTTATGTCAGGAGATTTGGTTTCCTTCAGAGAAAACTTTAGTCACTAATTAACTGTGTCTTCTTGGCCAGTTAAACTACCAAACCTCAGTTTTCTCATCTGGAAAATGAGAGAATCAAGCTACAGGGCCTGCAAAGTCTCTTTGGACTAAAAAACTCTGATTTAATGGGTCTCACAATACTGTCAAACATAATACCACTGGCCTGATTATAAAGTCACAATGCTCTCGACTCAAATGTCTTTCATCCCCAAATCGGGAGGGATGAGCAGTGAGCAAAGAGGTGAGGTTGGGAGAAGTGACTTCAACATGAAAAGTTGTAGGGATTAAAACAGCATTTGAATTAAATTAAAAAAAAGAGTCTTCCAAATATTCTTCCTACTCAGAAATGTTTACTGGAATCATACAGAATTACTTCTTTATGCTCTAGCTGAACTCTCCCTGCTTGCTTTTCAATAATAAAGAGATCAGTCTATTAATTTTTTAAAACAGGAAATGATAGGGAAAAGACTCCATAAACAGCTGAAATGTTAATCACACAAAGGCTCTCAAAGCAATTTCGTTCTGGATTCCTCATGCTTATGCATTACAATAGTAATTTTCATCAGAACAGTGGCCCTTAGGACAGGCTGCTGGGCAAATGATACCTATGGCAGCCTGAATGCCTGTGCTGGCTTTTGAAGGGGCACCTGGGAAGAATGTTCCAGAAAAGCATTGGCATAGACAGTGGGGCTGGTGGGGCGGAGGCAACAGAGAGAGTAATTAATCCATTCGGAAGATACCAGGTAGTCTGCATACATTATCTATTTGAATTCAACAACAGGGGATATAATTATCATGCTCACTTCACAGATGATGGAAATGAGGTTCAGAGAAGGTAGGTAACTTTCCTACAGCATACAGTCATATCGTGGATTAGTTTTCCACTGCTGTGTTCTTGCTGCATAACAAATTACCCCAACCCCAGCAATGCAAACACCACAATTGTATTGTGTCACAGTTTCCACAGGTCAGGAGTCCAGGTGTAAGTTAGCTGCATTCTCCACTCAGATCTCACCAAGCTGAAATCAAGGTGTGGGCCATGTGTGCGAAGTCACTTCAGTCATGTCCAACTCTGAGACCATATGGACTGTAACCCACCAGGCTCCTCTGACCATGGACTTTCCAGGCAAGAACATTGGATTGGGTGGCCATTTCCTACCCCAAGGGATCTTCCCAAACCAGGGATTAAACCTATGTCTCTTATGTCTCCTGCATTGGCAGGCAAATTCTTTACCACTAAGGCTACCTGGGAAGTCCAATCTTACATTTTATTTACATTAGAAGTTAGAATTAGTAATGTAAATTAGAAATTTACATTAGAAATTAGAATTAGTCACTGAGCCATGTCTGACTCTTTGTGATTTCATGGACTGTAGCCCGCCAGGTCCCTCTGTCCATGGAATTCTCCAGGCAAGAATAATGGAGTATGTACCCATTCCCTTCTCTAGGGGATCTTCTCGACCCAGGGATCAACCTGGGTCTCCAGCACTGCAGGCAGGTTCTTTACCATCTGAGCCACCAGGGAAGCTGTGATTCTAATCTGAGGTTTGGGGTCTTCGACCAGGCTCATTGGTTATTGGAAGAGTTCATTTCCACCAGGAAAGGTCACATACATCCTTACCATGTGATTCCAGTAGGCAGTTCACAACTTGGCTATTTGCTCCCAGGCCAGTCTGGCTTGTCCTGGATAATCTTCCATTTGATTAACTCATTAACCAAGTCAACTAACTGGTTAGTGACCTGATTGCAGAGGTGATATCCAATCCTAGCCACAGGTTCCACTCACACTCAGGTGGGGGGTGGGGAGACTATAGAGCATAGCACATGGGCCACTGAGGGTCAGCTTAGACTCTGCCTCCCATACAGAGCTGGTAAAGATGAGACCCAGCCCTTGGGACTTTTGGGTATTCAGTTGTGGGAAAGGCGGGAAAGTGAACAAACACAAAATAAATGTGTTCAGGGATATGTATGCATAAATGGTAAGTTAGAGAGGAAGGACCTATATCTGCCTAGGGAGAGTCCATAAAGTTCAATCTGACTTTAAAGAAGAGGCTGCTGGGTGGGTAAGATGAAGGGCTGAGTAGGGAGGGTATTAGAGGAAGAGGAAGCATCTTCCCTAAATCCCTTCAGTGAATTTTCCATGACTCTTCAGATTAATCTTAAGTCTTAAATATGACTTGCAAGTTTCCATGTGATCTAACTTCTCCTTCCTTTCCAGACACTGCCTCCTTTAGAATCTGCTACCTGGACTCACTATACATCTTTTAGTTATTGATTTTTAAATTTTATTTTTATTTACTTTTTTGGGGGGGACGTGCTATGTGGTATGCAGAATCTTAGTTCCCCGACCAGGATTCGAACCAGTGTCTCCTGCAGGAACATCATCCCCCCAAATTACAGTGGCTTAAAACAAAGGTTTATTTCATGCTCACAATGCATGATCATTATTGCTGTAAATACTGGTCATTCCAGACTTAGGCTGACAGAACATCCTCCATCTCCAATAAAACTGTGGCCATCACAACAGAGAGAAGAAACATGATAAATCTAAAATGTTCATCTTGGAAGTGACACGTTACTTCCATCTACATTACTACATATATGACATATGTATTCCATTAAAGAAAACAAATTACATAGCCACTCCCGAGTTCAACAGGGCAGAGACATATAAACCTCACACAAGAAGGGGTTCTTCAAGGAAATATTTGGCAAAGAGGAATATAATCAAACCAAGCTGCAAGGCTCTCCTCCAACATTTGGGTTTTCACTTTTCATTTGTTAGCAATTAAACTTTACAATTCTGCCTTGGATTTGCAGTAAAGAATACAAATCAAGGTTTTAGAGGAAAGAGAATCAGAATGCCTCGTATTTTGGAAACAAGAAAACTGGCTCAGAAAGCTGGTGTCCTTTCCCTAAGGCAATTCTGCATCTCATGAGTTATGAAGTGAAGTCGCTCAGTCATCCGACTCTTTGTGACCCCATGGACTGTAGCTTACCAGGCTTCTCAGACCACGGGACTTTCCAGGCAAGAGTACTGGAGTGGGTTGCCATCTCCTTCTCTAGAGGATCTTCCTGACCCAGGGATCGAACCAAGGTCTGCTGCATTGTAGGCAGACGCTTTACCCTCTGAGCCACCAGGGAATGAAAGCACACACCACTGGCCTCTGGACTGAGGATCATTCTTCTTTTGCTTTCACGATATAGGGTTAGTCGCTCAGTTCTCCCACTCTGTGACCCCATGGACTGTAGCCTGCCAGGCTCCTCTGTCCATGGAATTCTTCAGGCAAGAATACTGGACTGGGTAGCTATTCCCTTCTCCAGGGGATTTTCCTAACCTAGGGATTGAACTTGAGTCTCTTGCATCTCCTGCATTGGCAGACAGATTCTTTACCATCTGAGCCACCAAGAAAGCCGCACATGAGATAACCAAACTCCTATCCATTGACACAAATCAGACCCAAGGTTTTGCACAGCAAGGATGTGATCCCTGCCCTTGAACCTGATTTCTGGTCCTCCTAGGGGAACCCCTGAGTCAGTGAGTTACAATAGGGCTTTTCTCAAATCAATTCTCTTCGCTCTGTTGAGAGAGGCTGTAATTATGCTCAGTTCTTTGGTTGTTTTATAGCTTGGTACTGACATAATGAGAACATCTCTAATAAAAATGTCTATGGTGCTTTGTTTCCTTTTGTATAAATTCATTGTTTAGAATCCAGCAGCCCATGTCTTGGTGATTTATCAGAATTAATCCATTTAGGAAAGAGTGCCTTGCTCAACTGAAGTCTGTACTCTTTGTTTTACCCAAACATTGGTATTGTCATTCAGCTTAAACTAAGCTCCCATGTATATTTCAAAGCTTTAAAAAAAAAAAAAATCCTTTTCTGGTTCTTAGTTCAACTCAAAAGCCTCTTTATTCTAATTTTTTATAGTCTTCTTGCTTGTATAATGAACACTTTTTCTTCATCATCATTTTCTTTTCCACTGACATTCCATATAATGACTACCTAATCTGATGGCTACCTTCACTTATCAATTGGTCAGATCTCAGAGATGGCAGAAAATGTAATGAAACCAAGAACTATTTTTGAAAAATAAAGTGTGTTTAAAAAATTTTTAATATGAGCTCCTTAGTATATCATGGGTCGTATGTCCTTCAAATTTTCTATGTGAAAACAAGCAGCATATACCATATGACCCTACATTCCCACTCCTGGACATATATCCTGAGAAAACACTGTCCCAAAGATTACAGGCACACCAACGTTCACCGCAGCACGGTTTATAATAGCCAAGACATGGAAGCAACCTAAATGTCCATCAATGGAGGAATGGATAAAGAGGATGTGGATAAAGATGATGTGGAATATTACTCAGCCATTAAAAAGAAAGAAATAATGCCATTGTGCAGCAACATGGATAAATATAGAGAGTGTCATATGGAGTGAAATAAGTCTGAGAAAGAGAAGTATCATATGACATTCCATACAAGTGGAATCTAAAATGAAATGATACAAATGAACTTAAACTTACAAAACAGAAACAAAGTCACAGAGAAGGAACTTATGGCTGCTGGGGGTGGGGGGTGAGAAGGATGAAGGGAAGGGATAGGGAGTTAGGAATCAACATGTACACACTACTGTATTTAAAATGAAAAAGAACAAGGGTCCACTGTATACACAGGGAACTCTGCTCAATGTTATGTGGCAGCCTGGATCGGGGAGGAGTTTGGGGGAGAATAGATACAAATATATGTATGGCTGAGTCCCTCTGCTGTTCACCTGAAACAATCACAATCTTGTTAATCAGATATACTCCAATATAAAATAAAAAGTTAATTAAAAAAAAAAGATTGGAAAGAACAAACTATATGATGTTTAAACCAACGAATAAAGAAAACATGGAACATATACTCCTTGGAAGAAAAGTTATGACCAATCTAGATGCATATTCAAAAGCAGAGATATTACTTTGCTGACTAAGGTCCGTCTAGTCAAGGCTATGGTTTTTCCAGTGGTCATGTATGGATGTGAGAGTTGGACTGTGAAGAAGGCTGAGCGCCAAAGAATTGATGCTTTTGAACTGTGGTGTTGGAGAAGACTCTCGTGAGTCCCTTGGAGTGCAAGGAGATCCAACCAGTCCATTCTGAAGGAGATCGGCCCTGGGATTTCTTTGGAAGGAATGATGCTAAAGGTGAAGCTCCAGTACTTTGGCCACCTCATGTGAAGAGTTGACTCATTGGAAAAGACTCTGACACTGGGAGGAATTGGGGGCAGGAGGAGAAGGGGACGACCGAGGATGAGATGGCTGGATGGCATCACTGACTCTTGGGCGTGGGTCTGGGTGAACTCCGGGAGTTGGTGATGGACAACGAGGCCTGGCGTGCTGCGATTCATGGGGTCACAAAGAGTCGGACACAACTGAGCGACTAAACTGAACTGATACTCCAACATTCTCAAATCCCTCAGGGGAAAAAAAAAAGTATCTGAATATTCTTTTATCAATTGTTCACTCTCTGAGTTTTGAGTCCTTTTTTTTTTTTAACTATTTCTTATTTTCTACTTTTTACATATTTTACATTGCATTTTTTTCTTCTACTGTATTCATGGTATTGAACTGAAAGGTAGTTTAGTGCTAAAAACTGGGCATATAGTAGACATGTAAAGGAATTTGAGAGTAGACAGATTGGGCTATTTTAAGAAATGAAATAAACATTCACTGTCTCCAGAGAGTTCAGAATCTAGATTTTTAAAAATATATATATTTTGGCTGCACCATATGGCATGTGGGATCTTAGTTCCCCAACCAGGGATCAAACCTGTATCCCCTTGCATTGGAAGCACAGAGTCTTAACTGCTGAACTGCCAGGGAAGTCACTCAAATCTAGATTGTCAAAAAATGGCCCCTGACACTTTTAGGATTTGGAGTCTAAAAGCTTGTCTGGGGGTACTCCATTCCTCAGCTGAATTGGACTGCCCTCTGTTCATTTGCTGACACCAGTCCAGGGTGCATAGCTTATCTTTGAATAGCCTGAGGACCAGGAATTTAAATTCACCTTCCAGTGATCTGTTCTATAATTTATATCCACATACACACATATATAACACAGGTATAGTATTTCCCCAAGGGTTCTACAGCATAAATAAACTAAATGATGTCATGTCAGACAAGGGAAATTCTTCAAAGAAAGACAACGTGGCACAGAGAATCCAAACATGGAGAGCACATTTGAACAAACAGGCAGACCGTGTGCTAAAGAGCTGCTTCCCTATAATGCCAGAGTTTGGAAAAGTTGAAAAGTTTGGTTATTGGAATGAGACTGTTCCTAGAAGATATTATCAATTAGTGGACAGATGACTGGGCTAGGACGAGGACGCTACAGTCACGCTCTAGAGATCTAGGAACTTAACCTGTTCCATGGCTTACTTTCTACAGCTCAGCTTGATGTCACTTCTGTCTTGCCCATGAGAACTATACAGTGACCCTTTCTCTCTTTGCTTACAAACAGCTGACATGATATTAAATCTACTGCTAAACACCATAATTCTAAATCACAATAACTTTTTGTATATTAATAATTTTCCTATATCAAAAATAGCACTGTAGAAATACGGGAAAAGAAGAACAGTATAAAGAAGTTGTGTGTAAGCTAACATGCAGACAGAAAAATTCTAAAATGTTTGCTATATTTTTTTCTAACCTTTTCTTCTCGGATGACTTCATCTATAACTACACCCCCAAACCCATACACAAAATCCTCACTTCCCCAAAACACACATATGGAGGAAAGGATCCTCCATCACTTACTGGAAAATGACTTAATCTTTTTACTTCTCAGTTTTCTTACCTATAAAATGCAGGTAAAACTACTGCCTGCTTCACACGACTAGTGTAAAGATTAAATGATTGAGTTATAGAATAAGCTTAGAATCTTATCTTGCACATCAGTTCAGTTCAGTTCAGTCGCTCAGTCATGTCCGACTCTTTGTACCCCATGAACCACAGCACGTCAGGCCTCCCTATCCAGCACCAACTTCGGGAGATTACCCAAACTCATGTCCATTGAGTTGGTGATACCATCCAACCATCTCATCCTCTGTTGTCCCCTTCTCCTCCTGCCCTCAATCTTTCCCAGCATCAAGGTCTTTTCAAATGAGTCAGCTTTTCACATCAGGTGGCCAAAGTATTGGAGGTTCAACTTCAACATCAGTCCTTCCAATGAACACCCAGGACTGATCTCCTTTAGGATGGACTGGTTGGATCCCCTTGCAGTCCAAGGGACTCTCAAGAGTCTTCTCCAACACCACAGTTCAAAAGCATCAATTCTTCAGCGCTCAGCCTTCTTCACAGTCCCAACTCTCACATCCTTACATGAACACTGGAAAAACCATAGCCTTGACTGGACAGACCTTTGTTGACAAAGTAATGTCTCTGCTTTTTAATATGCTGTCTAGGTTGGTTATAACTTTCCTTCCAGGGAGTAAGCGTCTTTTAATTTTATGGCTGCAATCACTATCTGTAGTGATTTTGGAGCCCCAAAAAATAAAGTCAGCCACTGTTTCCTCATATAATGATACTCAATAAATGTTGACTAGTATTATCTTACTGTATATTGTTTTGTTTTCTTTTTGTAAAAAGACATTCTAAAGTACTTGCAAACTGTCTCTTCACCTTCATAACCCTAGGCTAAGCTACTGCCATCTCTCTTCATAATCACTGCAATGATTATCTAATTGATGTCCTCAGTACAACCTATAGTCTAGTCTCCATAGAGTAGATAGGGCCATTTTTCACAAACATAAATCAGACCATAGAGCTCTTTTACTCAAAATCCTCTGACGATTTTCAATTACACATACAACAAAATATAAATTTCTTATTATATTTATTTTAAGAGACTGGATTTCAACCCATGTTGAAATCTTGCATCCAGATCAAATGGGAGTGGTAATGAACCTGCCTCCCAATGCAGGAGATGCAAGTGATGCCAATTCAATCCCTGGGTCGGGAATCCCCTAGAAAGGAAATGACAACCTACTCCATTACTCTTGCTTGGAAAATCCCATAGACAGAGGAGCCTGATGGGCTATAGTCCATAGGGTCGCAAAGAGTTGGACAGGACAGAAGCAACTTAGCACACAATCCAGAGTGTAACCACTACAGATGCCCTCAAGGTCCCAGGAGCTCTTTATCTTCCTCCTCTAGAATTTTAAGTTCAAAGCTTCTCAGTTTCATGGTTGCAAGACACTACTCAATCTCCAGGATCTTTGCCATGTTCCAGAAAGACAGAGAAGAGAGAGGTGAAAGGGCAAAAGTCAAAGTGCAAGGAGATAAGCTTCAGAGTCTGTCCCTTTTGCAAGTCTTCCTAGAAGCCTGTTCCTACATATTGATTTCATGGTACATCTTTATCAGTATAGTCTCACAATCTCCCTAACCCCCACAACAACTTCAAGAAACCCCAGGACAACCAGTATTTTAATGATTCACACAGGTGCTCCACACTAAACTGGTGGCCAGCTGAGAATTAACCCTTTTTGTGCAATAATCACACAAACACAAAGAGACTGCTTTCAAGGGAAATATGGCATATTAAAAAAAAAAAAAATTAAACAGGGTTTCCCTCGTGGCTCAGTGGTAAAGAAGCTGCCTGTCAATTCAGGAGACACGGGTTTGATCCTTGGTCCAGAAAGGTCCCACATGCCATGGAGCAACTAAGCCTGTGAGCCACAACTATTGAGCCTGTTCTAGAGCATGCGGACTGCAACTACTGAGGCCCACATACCCTAGAACTCAGACTCCACAAGAGAGTCCACCTCAGTGAGAAGCCCGCACACTGCAAACAGAGAGCCTGTCCAGTACCCACTCATAACAATTAAAGAAAAGCCTACAGGGCAACGATGACCCAGAACAGTCAAAAATAAATAAATAAAACAAATAGAACACAGGGACATTTTTAAATCTTTTTTTCCCCATTCTTCCCTTATTAACACTGTAACCTAAAAGTGGAAAACAGGAAAGAGTTAACAAATAAAGCAGAAAGGCTCAAGTTCAGTTCCAAAGTTCTAGACAAAACTTTGATACCAGCCAGATGGGCCTTTGAAGTACAAAACAAGATCGGATCCCAAAGGGAATTCTGACACAGAAGTCCTGACCTGAGAATTAATCAGAGAAGCCACTGGGTGTGAACAAACCGTGAGGAGAGTTGAAGGGTGTGGTACGAGTACACTGCTTGGTCTGGGTGGGCCTCACCACAAGAGAGAAAACGGATCCACTTAGGGGCCAAGTAAGAAGTGTCAGGCCCCTCAGGGCAGAGCCTGACAGTAACCATCAGTCAACACAGACAGGAAGCTCATTGCAAATAATCCAACACAGAAAGCTTATAAATAATTAATCTCAGCATTTTGCCATATTTTCCTGCTTTCTACCCTTGAACCTTGCAACTCAAAGTATGTTTTGTGTCCCAGCAGCATTCACCTCACCTGGGGGTTGGTTAGAAATGCTATTCTCAAGCAGCTCCAGAACTATGGAATCAGAAGCTACACTTTAACAGCATTACCATGTGATTCTTGAGCTCAGTCATGTCTGACTTTTATGCGACCCCATGGACTGTGGCCCACCAGGCTCCTCTGTCCATGGGATTTTCCAGGCAAGAATACTGGAGCCGGTTGCCATTTCCTCTTCCAGGGGATCTTCCCAGTCCAGGGATGGAACCTGCATATCCGTGGCTCCTACACTGGCAGGCAGATTCTTTACTGCTGTGCCACCTGGGAAGCCCACATACGACACTTGATCTTAGAAGCCCTGAAATCGAAGTTGCATAAAAGCAGAGCCTTTGTGGGTTTTGTTTGATGTTAGATTTCCAGTGGGGCAAAGGATGCCGGGTGTTACCTGGAGGGGCTCAATAAACATTTGTTTTATGAATGATTCAAGGAGTGAAAGTGCAGCAGGAAGGGGGACGCTTCCAGGTCTGAAAGTAGGCTCTTGCCTAACACTTGCAAATGAATTGCCCAAGGAGACACAGGCCAACCAAGCAAGAGACTTTATTGGGAAAGGAATCTGGGCGGAGAAGAGCAGGATAAGGGAATCCAGGAGAACTGCTCTGCCATGTGGCTTGAAATTTTGGGTTTTATGGTAACTGGGTTACTTTCCAGTTTGTCTCTGGCCAAGCATTTTGATCCAGGGGCCTTCCTGGTGACAAACACATCCCTTAGTCAAGATGGATGCCAGTGCGAAGGATTCTGGGAGGTTGGCAGGACATATGGACTGGCATCTCCCCTCTTTTGACCTTTCCTAATTTTTTCCGGTTGGTGGTAGCTTGTTAGTTCCACGTTCCTTACCAAGACCTCCTGTTGCCTGGCCAGGGTGGGCAATTTCAGTCAGCAGTTCCACTAACAAATGCACTAAGGCTTGCATGCTGAAGATGAATTTGAAAAGATGAGAGCTACTTATGTATCATTCTCTGTATTTTACACATACAGGCACACAAACACATTTAAATCAAAGAATATATTGTTAGTTCATACCTCAGATGCATTCGTTCAGTTCAGTTCATTGCTCAAGTCATGTCCGACTCTTTGCAACCCCATGAATCGCAGCATGTCAGGCCTCCCTGTCTATCACCAACTCCTGGAGTTTACCCAAACTCATGTCCATCGAGTTGGTGATGCCATCCAACCATCTCATCCTCTGTCATCCCCTTCTCCTCAGATGCATTAGCACAATCTAAATAGTGGCTACACGATGAACTCCTGTCCTGGCCATTGTAAAAGACTAAATCCACGGAAGAGGTTAAGACAAGAGAGTAGGGTGAGCCTGGAGAAGTTACTCCCACAACCCAGAAGGTGAGGTAGGTTTGTGGTTCACCCTGGCCTGTCCAAGAGCCACGCTCCTCCTTGGGAATGAATGCAAGAGGGGTACGACCAGGATCCAGGTTCTCTACATGGATGCTACAGAGCTCAGAAGAGATGCCTATTCCAGATTTGGCACATATGCAACATTGCTAACTTATGCTAAAGTTCACTAATACCAGATAATGGTCATTCCGCCCTGACCTTGCTGGCCTGAAGACTTTTTGGAGACTGCAGGAGCCCTCCCCCCCGACCTCCCCCCCAGATTGATGAAAAACCCTGGTCAGGGTGTCTGTGATGACAGAATTAACTTTCCTCCAGTGCTGGGATATAAAGACTGGGTCAGATTTCATTCCACTTAAAAAAATTAAGTGACATTCCCTTTTTAATAATTTCTTTTAAATTTATTTGAAAATTTCAAATATACACAGAAACCGAAAAGTATAATGAGCCTTCATTATCCATCATCCAGCCCCCCAAATTATCAATATGTTGCCAAACTTCTTCTATCTATACCTCCCACTCTCAACTCTGTGCTGGTTATTTTTATTTGACAGTTTTATTGAGGTATAATCACAGAATCCAACCATTGTGAGTACAAGTCAATGATTTTTAGTAAATTTATACAGATGTACAGACATCACCACAATCTGGTTTTCAAACATTTTCATCATCTCAACAGGTCTGCATAGGCCGCCCCTCCTTCCCACTCCCATGCCTGTTGATAGTCAGTTCCTGGTCCCAATCTGAGTTCCAGGCAACCACTGATCTGCTTTCTATCTCTGTAGATTTGCCTTCTGGATATTTCATATCAAGAGAATTACATAGTATTTAATCTTCTTCCACTTGGCATAAGATTTTTGAGGCTCATCCGTGTTATAGCATATACAAGCACTTCAATTTTTATTACTGCAGAGTATTCCAGAATATGGACAGACCACAGTCTGTTTATGCATTCACAAATTGATGGATATTTGAATGCAGGTTGGGGCTTTTGTGCTATAAAAATGCTATAACATTTAGAAGGCTTTTTGTGTACATATTTTGATTTTTCTTGAGTAGATACATAGGTATGGAATTTTGGGGCCATATGGTAGTGTTGTAAAATACTAAAAAAACTGTGTACCAAAGCAGTTGTACCATTTTATATCTCTAACAGCAGTGTGCAAGAGTTCTAGCTTCTGCACATCCTCCCCAACACTTGTTTTATCTTCATTACATTCTACTGCATAGGAAGTAGGATTTCACTGTGTTTTAATTTCTATCTCCCTAAAGACCAATGATGCGCAGCGTCTTTTCACGTACTTGGTGGTTTAGTCCCTATCATGTCCGATTCTTACAAACCCATGGTCTGTGACCCACTAGGCTCCTCTGTCCATGGAATTCTCCAGGCGAGAACATTGGAGTGGGCTGCCATTTCCTTCTCCAGGGGATCTTCTCAACCCGGGAATCGAACCCAGGTCTCTTGCATTGCAGGCAGATTCTTTACAAACTGAGCTACAAGGGTAGGACTGATGCTGAAGCTGAAACTCCAATAATTTGGCCACGTGATGCAAAGAACTGACTCATTGGAAAAAACCCTGATGCTGGGAAAGATTGAAGGCAAAAGAAGGGGACAACAGAGGATGAGATGGCTGGATGGCATCACAGACTCAATGGAGATGAGTTTGAGTAAACTTTGGGAGTTGGTGATGGACAGGGAGGCCTGGCATGCTGCAGTCCATGGGGTTGCAAAGAGCAGGACATGACTGAACGACTAACATAAATCCCTTCTGAGATATATACTCTGTGAACTTTTTCTCAATCCAATCAGTAGTTGTCCTTCCATTTGATTAATGATGTTTTTCAAAGCACTCTGATTCTGGATGGTTATGACATCTGCTTACTCAGGATATATAGAGACTTCACTTAGCTACATTTAGTTCATTTGGCCATAACATATGATGCAGAGCCGATTTTAACTGAAAGTTTTTAATCTTTTCACAGCATAAAGGTCTGCGTCTGGTGAAAACCAAGGCTAGCCCATCTTCTACCTAATGGGGTGAGCCAGGAGAGTGGGGGCACGGGGCTTCTCGAGGGCAGAACAGAGGGTTTAGCAAGGACACCTGCTGGGACTTGGTTAGTGACTGTCAAAAATTAACATCTTCCAATTCACGAGTATAGACTGTCTCTCCATTTATTCAGGTCGTTTTTAATTCCTGTCACCAATATTGTGTCATTTCCAGTGTTAACAAGTCTCATACTTCTTTTGTTAATTTATTCCTAAGCTTTTTATCTTTTGGTTGTGATTGTGAATGGAATGGCTTCTGAATTTCATTTTCAGATAGCTCATTGCCCGTATATAAAATTACAATTGATTTTTGTAAATCGATCTTGTATCCTGTGACCTCGATGAACCCATTTATCATTTCCAGTCACTTTTTCTGGTAGTTCCTTTAGAATTTTCTACATACAGGTGTGACACTTTTTGCACGCACAATTTCTGAGGAATAAGATTCACAGGAGCCTGCATTTAAATTGAACGAATTAGAATTCATTCGAGATTATTCCTATTATAGTGCTGCACACGCCTGAAGAGCAGAGTGGAAGAGGGATTGGCAGCCCATCTTACCTCTTCTATTGCTGTTTGAGACAGCTCTTTGGTTGAGGGTTTTGTCAAAATAACTATACCTATAAGAATGTGTCCAGGCAAGGACGGGGGAATCTTGAGAATTGCTGCCTTCAGAGGATGGCTTGGCCTGAGATATGTCCTTAAGGAAGATTCTAGGGAGATGGAAGAAATTAAGAATAGAGGCAGCCTAGGAAAAAACAAACCTGAAGCAATGCACATTCATGCCCCCATGTGAAAAGCATAAAACTGTAAGAAGAGGCATCTTCCATACTTCACAGAGGATACAGATGATGGTACCAAGTCAGCTTGTTGAGTTCTGAAAGAGGACAATTCAAAGAACTAGATAAAGGCTAGGAAAGAAGGGAAGGTTTCACAATGCCTAAATTGTTGCTATAGAAGTTGCAAGCTCCTTAGGCTGTAATAGACTTGAATCCTGACCTATCATTGAGTCCCTGAGTGTAAAGCACTTAGTTCAGAATTTAAGAGTACATGTTCAATTGCCTGGAAAATTCCACGGAGAGAGGAAGCCCAGTGGGTTACAGTTCATGGGGTCACAAAGAGTTGGACATGGCTGAACAACTGAGCACACACACACACAAATGTTCAATTCATGGCAGCTGTCTACATTATTACTGTTACCTTCACAACTAAAATTAGCGGTATTCTTCAGTTCTCTACAGCTAGCTTGCTCATGCTAAAGGAAGCTCTCTGCTCAATTTATTGTGCATTTGAGGGACAATATTGTGGGACTCCAGAAGTAGATTAAAGCTGTTCCGGATAGAGACTATCTTCAGAAAAGTTGGTAAGGAAGATGAAAAAAAAAAAAAGTTTGCACTAACCATGCACAGCAATCAAAACTACAAAGTGCTTTTCCCACATCCATTATAGCATTATTCACAACAGCCAAGGTAGGGAAATAAACAACCTAAGTGTCCATCAACAGATAAATGAATAAAGAAGATATGGTTTCTCTGTATAAAATATATATATAAACTATATATAATTGTATAAATTCCATAGTAATTTATATATATATATATATATATATGAAACCAGTCAGTTTCCTAAAGGAAATCAATCCTGAATATTCACTGGAAGAACTGATGCTGAAGCTCCAATACTTTGGCCACCTGACGCAAAGAGCTGACTCATTGGAAAGGACCCTGATGCTGGGAAAGGTTGAGGGTAAGAGGAGAAAGGGGCAACAGAGGATAAGGTGGTTGGATGGTATCACTGACTCAATGGACATGAGTTTAAGCAAACTCCAGGAGACAGGGAAGGACAGGGAAGTCTGGGGTGCTGCAGTTCATGGGGTTGCAAAGAGTCAGACACAACTTAGGGACTGAATGACAATGAATGACAATATAATAAATTATATATATAATATATATATATATATAAATTATAAGAAGGAAATACTGCCATTTACAACAACATGGATAGACCTTGAGGGCATTATTCTAAATGAAATAAGTCAGAGAAAAAATAAATACTGTGTGATATCACTTATATATAGAATCTAAAAATGCCAAACTCATAGAAACAGAGAGTAGATAGATCCCTGTGATTACCAGGGGCTGAAAGCTGGGAACAACTGGGGAAATGTTGGTCAAAGGGGATAAACTTCCAGTTACAGGACAAATGAGTTTGGGGAATTTAATGCATAACATGGCAATTACAGTTAATAATTCTGAATTATATACTTAAAGGTGCTAAGAGTGTAGATCTTAAATGTTCTCACCACAAAAACAGAATGGTAATTATGTGATGAAGGTGTTAGCTAACAGGATGGTGGTAATCATTTTGCAAAAGATGAGTGTATCAAATCAACAGCGTGCATGCCTTAAACTTACACAATGTTATGTATCAATTATAACTCAGTAAAGCTGGGGGGAAAAGAGGACTACCAAGTGCTTGTAAAGAGACTAATGAATAAACCTGAAATGGCTGCATCTGTACATGTGTGTTTATATTCAGAATATATATTTCAAGCTTATCCGTAATCATACTTAATTACATCTTTAATTTCTAAATTGCCAGATTAAGAAACAAGCTCCTTTCTCATTGTATTTGAAACCTAACTCTGTGATTGTCAAAAAGGAGGCTATTGTGTAGCCAGAGAATGCCTGGCTTCACCATGCCTGAGGGGCAGTTTCAAAACAGAACCCTCCCCTCTCCTCCACTGCCCTCCCTCCCCCTTCCTCCTCTCCTTACTTCTGCTCTAGTTCAGGGCTGAGTCATCTTCCCCGGAGGTGATGGCGTCACTGATTTGGGAAATGGGGCTCTTTGAGCTACATTTTCTTTATTTGGCTACAAAATACAACCCAGAAACCAAGGTCTAATTGGCTGGCAGATTTTCGGACCCTACACGGCTCAGGAATCTCCGTTTGGAGAAATCACCTCTGTCCTGCCCAGGTCCTGTGCTCCAGGTAGCCAAAAGTCAAGCCTATTTGATAGGATGGGCTCTCAGAAGTGCCCTGAATGTGTTCAGTTAGCAAAACTGCTCAGGTGGCCAGCACCTTTGGCAGAAAGAGGTGGTGTTGGGGCTCCCTGATAATAAGGCATCTTTATCTGGCTCATTTTCTCTCTCATGAACAGACAGACAATCCCACAGCCACAGAGAGACACACATTGCTGAAAGAAGCAGGGAGGAGGCACACTGATTTTATCTTTGTGTGACACATGGCAAGAAATGGCTGCAACCTCAGGAAACTCAGCACTGAATGGAAGAACAGTCTAGTGCAGCCACTGTACTTCTCTGAGCCTCCATTTTTGCTTCTTTATTCCAGAAAGGCAATAATTCCTACATTCAGGGTGGCATCAGGATAGAAAAAGAACACACTCTAGAATATTCTCTGTGAGATCCAATGCACTACACAAAAATGAACTAAAAAATGGCAAGCTGTCTCCCTGGTGCTATGTCTAAACTTGCCCCAGATACTAATATATTTAAGTGGCTAAAAGCAAGGCCCATTTTCTCACTGATATTCTTCTAATAAAGGTAATTTAAATTATAAGAACATACAATATTATTTTCACATAATTTTATAATGCTATTTTCATTTGAACAAAAAAGAGTATAGTCATAAACTTTTCTTTTTTCCTGAGTGGGTCCCTATACAAAAATACATTGTTTATCATGGCTCTAATTGGCTCCCTTGTTTCAGTTTGACACTCTTGCAGATCCATCCTTCACACCACTGCTAGCCTGCTCTGGCTCAAAGACAAATCTGAGTTTGACTCCTTCTTTCCCCTGAAGGCTCATATCCAATCAGTCTAGTCTTAGGGATTCTGCCTCCTTAAAATCTCTCAAATCCATTCATTTCTCTCCATCACACCTGACATGTCTCTATTTTAAGTCACTCATTTTTTACCAGAAATTAATGAATTAGCTCATAGGGCCCTGTGTTGTTCTTTTATCTGGATTCCTTTCTCCACCCTGCAGCTAGGGTGATCTTCCCATAGTGCACATCTCATCATATAACTCCCTGCTGGAAACCGTGATTGTCAGGAGTAATCAGGGCAAAATCTCCAACTGCGGGACCTGGCCTCCCTGCTCCTGCAGGTCCAACCTTGAGGTTCAAGCCCTTGCTCGGCACTTTTGCCTCCCTGTGCACCACTCCTAATTCACTCTCCACTCCAGCCTTTCCTAACCATGTGAGGTCCCCTCATGCCATGTTCTCACCCTTTGTACTTACTATTCCCTTTATCGGGAAGACTCTTTTCTAACAGTTTCCACTCTTGTTGCTTTACATGCCTAATTCCTTTCATCATCACTGACACCATCTCTTCTGGGAATCCAGCGTGGGACCCCTAAGACTGGCTGAGATGCTCTTTCCCTGTGTCTTCAAGGTATTTTCCTCTGGTACTAATCTATCTGCACTTGCACTCACCTATTCGCTGCTGCGGCTCATCGGTGAGGCTATCAGCTCCCTGAGGGCATGGAGAGATCCTTGTTCCTGCTATCACCCATCCCATAGTGGACGCTTGTTCCCACTCAGGTTACTTCCCATCTCCCAGCTGCCGGGGATGTCAATTTCTGATGGCTCAAAGCCATGACCTTTGCTGGCCACTGCCCCAGGCTGCAGAAAACTGGCTTGTTTTATATAGTTACAGATCCTCTAAGAGACACTGAGCCGTAGTTATAGACCCATCATTACAGACCCTTTAAGAGATACCGGCGGAGAAGGCGATGGCACCCCACCCTAGTACGCTTGCCTGGAAAATCCCATGGGCGGAGGAGCCTGGTAGGCTGCAGTCCATGGGGTCGCTGAGAGTCGGGCACAACTGAGCAACTTCACTTTCACTTTTCACTTTCATGCATTGGAGAAGGAAATGGCAACCCACTCCAGTGTTCTTGCCTGGATAATCCAGGGACGGAGGAGCCTGGTGGGCTGCCGTCTATGGGGTCGCAGAGTCGGACACGACTGAAGCGACTTAGCAGCAGCAGCAAGAGATACCGGAGAGTTACAGATAGCTACAGATCCATAGTTATAGACTGTCTTAGAGAAACTGGGTTATAGTTACAGACCCTCTTACAAACATTGGGCCACCACTGACTGGCTGACATGGGCATACCTTGGCTGGGCCTCCTAGCCACTTTAGGAAATCTCTAAAGGGTTATCTCAGCTCCAGAGCTCCTGGTAGAATAGAACAAGGCCACCACTGTAACTTCACTGAAGATCCATTTTTCTCCTTGTCCAATTCTGCCAATTTACTTTCCTTCTTGTGCATCTCCCAAGAATATTCCGCAATAAACTTTCACACACAATTAGAACTCTCACTCCTTGAGACTATTTCCAGGGAACACAGTCTAAAACATTCCCTGCTGCTGCTGTTGCTAAGTCACTTCAGTCGTGTCCAAATCTGTGTGACCCCATAGGTGGCAGCTCACCAGATTCCACTGTCCCTGGGATTCTCCAGGCAAGAACACTGGAGTGGATTGCCATTTCCTTCTCCAATGCATTAAAGTGAAAAGTGAAAGGGAAGTCGCTCAGTCGTGTCTGACTCTTCGTGACCCCATGGACTGCAGCTCACCAGGCTCCTCCGTCCATGGGACTTTCCAGGCAAGAGTACTGGAGTGGGTTGCCATTGTCTTCTCCAAAACATTCCCTACCACCCAATATAGTACCTAGCACACAGTAGGTGCTCAGGATGCACTTGACATTCAACAAATGAATGGATAAATATCTTTGAAGGCATACTCTCAAGTCAGGAGACTTATATTATTCATGTTTCCATTTCTAGTGTCCAGCACAGTGCCTAACTATTTACTTGCTTGAATGGTCCTTCAAAAGCTAAGACAGCAGTCTTCCGGAGGCATATGGCTACTTTCTTTATCCAGAAGTTCCAAAGTTATACAAGCTAAAAGCATAAAGAGAGTCTATTATTAGTCTGCATGATAAAATTTACTGCCTTCAATGGACGGACAAGTTATATTGCAAATTTGAAAGCAGTTAGTTAGAAAATACTTTGCTTTTCATTAGAGTTTAAAAGGGCTGTGCTCTTCTTGAGAATTAAAATAACTTTAAGGTGAGCTATGTGTTGTCCTAATATATCTGATAGGTTTTTTAAAGGTGTATCTTTAGGAAAACTCCCAAAGAAATATGGCTTGGATAAATAAATGCCAAGGATAAATGCCCGCTTGAACGAAGCTGAAAACTAAAGAGCTTCAAGAACTTTCCCCCATACAACTCTGTGGCTTTCTGAGTTGTGAGAAGAAATCACTGACTGACTAAATAAAAACCCAAGGGTGCTACTTTGGTCTCAGTAACTTGGACTTGGAAGGACATCTTATGAGGGGAATCACAATGGGTTCTATAAGAACTCAATGGGTAGGAGTTGCAGTTTTCCAGAAAATGAATGGAATTTCAATGGGAAGTCTGGAAGATAAGGCTGTCTTGGATAGAGGGGCAAAACCAGAAACAGGGAAGTCAGATTAGAAATAGAGGTTGTTTTCAAAGAGGACCCACCTAATATAGGGTTGCATACATACATGCTCAGTTGCTCAGCTGTATCTGACTTTTTGCAACCCCATGGACTATACCCCACCAGGCTCTTCTGTCCATGGATTATCCAGGCAAGAATACTGGAGTGGGTTACCATTTCTTTCTCATGGAGATCTTCCCAACCCAGGGATCAAACCCATATCTTCTGCATCTTGTGCGTTGGAATGTGGATTCTTTACCATTGAACCACATGGGAAAGCCCCAGTTAAGGAGTAACTTCTTTGTTAATATACACACATACGTGCATGTGTGCACACACACACACGTATATTTCTGTACCTTGAAGAAGTTATGCTTAGTACTTGGTTTTAAATTTCTTCCTTTTTTAAGCAGACTTTATTTTTTAGTGCAGCTGTAGGCTCCACACACAACTAGCCAAAATTTCACACTATGAAGCACAGTAATTCCTTGCTGCTGCTGCTGCTAAGTCGCTTCAGTCGTGTCCGACTCTGTGCGACCCCATAGACGGCAGCCCACCAGGCTCTGCCGTCCCTGAGATTCCCCAGGCAAGAACACTGGAGTGGGTTGCCATTTCCTTCTCCAACGCATGAAAGTGAAAAGTGAAAGTGAAGTCGCTCAGTTGTGTCTGACTCTTCGTGACCCCATGGACTGCAGCCACCAGGCTCCTCCTTCCATGGGATTTTCCAGGCAAGAGTACTGGAGTCACACTATGAAGCACAGTAATTCCTTGCTGCTGCTGCTGCTAAGTCGCTTCAGTCGTGTCCGACTCTGTGCGACCCCATAGACGGCAGCCCACCAGGCTCTGCCGTCCCTGAGATTCCCCAGGCAAGAACACTGGAGTGGGTTGCCATTTCCTTCTCCAACGCATGAAAGTGAAAAGTGAAAGTGAAGTCGCTCAGTTGTGTCTGACTCTTCGTGACCCCATGGACTGCAGCCACCAGGCTCCTCCTTCCATGGGATTTTCCAGGCAAGAGTACTGGAGTGGGCCCATCGCCTTCTCTGACAGTAATTCCTTAGGTTTTAGAAAAACTGAGCAGAAAGTACAAGGGACTCTTATAACCCCTCACCTTCACCCACACAGAGCTTCCCCCATTATCAACATCCCTTATCAGAGTGGTACATCTGTTACCAATGATGAACTTTTACTGATACATTATCATCACCAAAGTTCATAGTTTACATTAGGGTTTGCTCTGTGCTGTATATTCTGTGGATTTGGGTAAATGTATAATGGTGTGTGGGCTTCTCAGGTGGCACTAATGGTAAAAAAAAAAACAAAAACCTGCCTGCCAACGCAGGGGACATAAGAAACTTGGGTTTGATCCCTGGTTGGGAAGATCCCCTGGAGGAGGGTATGGCAACCCACTCCAGTATTCTTACCTGGAGAATCCCATGGACAGAGGAGCTGGTAGGCTACAGTCCATAGGGTCTATATCATTACAGCATCATACAGAGTACTTTCTCTATCCTAAGATCCTCTGTAGGCAATTCTCTCATAAAATCACCCTGTTCTTTAGTAAAGAAAGTTATGCATATGTATACAAGCACACACACACTCTTGGTATTCTGAAGTGATGACTTGAGGAGGCTGACGGCTGGGCAGTAAAGGAGAAACAGAGCAACAATTATTGAGGAATGGCTTTCTGGAATTTCACTTGTGGAGGTAGTACAGCAAGTAAGGGCTTATTACCAAGTGAGAAGTCTCAGGGAAGTGGCCTGGTGATAAGAAACTGCTTTCAAATAGACAACTCAAGAGAGTTCCATCACCTAAGTTCATAACAAGATCAAGCGAGTCAACTTCTTGAGTTATATTATCTCTCTCTCTCAGGTAGCTATAGGTTTTCCAGTAGTCATGTACAGATGTGATATTTGGACCATAAAAAAGTCTGAGCACCGAAGAATTGATGCTTTTGAACTGTGGTACTGGAGAAGACTCTGAGAGTACCTCAGACAGCAAGGAGGTCAAACCAGTTAATCTTAAAGGAAATTCACCCTGAACATTCAATGAGGGACTGATGCTAAAGCTGAAGCTCTAATACTACGGCCACCTGATGAGAAGAGCCAACTCATTGGAAAAGACCTTGATGCTGGGTAAGATTGAAGACAGGAGAAGAAGGGGGAGACAGAGGATGAGATGGCTGGATAGCATCACCAACTCAATGGACATGAGTTTGAGCAAACTCCAGGAAATAGTGAAGGACAGGGCAGCCTGGCATGCTGCAGTCCATGGGGGTAACAAAGAGTTGGACGCGATTCAGTGAGCAACAACAATAGGAAGAATCACACTGCATGTTAGCATATCAAACTCTTCAGGAAATTCTATCACTAAAGAAAACCACTTGACTTCTTTTAAGACTATACGTTCCAAAAACTACTGATGTGCACTAATATCTGTGGTGTTCTGTATGAGGACTGCTACACAGCCAACTGAAGACATTTATTTAGCAACAGGTTTTCACAACCAAAAGGGATATTCCTGAAGCTTTATGTGGTCTTTTTATAATGGGACCAGCTTTTAGGTCCCACAGAAAATAACTTGGCCTCAAGGAAAAAGATATTGGAAAGGACTGGTAGATTTTATTCATGAACCAGGTGCAGCTAGAAAAGGTAAACCAGGGAGAGGTGACTTAATTAGAGCCTGGGCACTGGGCAGCTGAGGAGGTATAGTAATAATGAGAATCAAGGTAAGTATTCAATCCTGGTGTCCTGGACTCTACTGTTTGTTGTTGTTTTTAAGTAAGGCTTAGAGAAGAACTGTACAAAAAGGATCTTCACAACCCGGATAATCACGATGGTGTGATCACTCATCTAGAGCCAGACATCCTGGAATATGAAATCAAATGGGCCTTAGAAAGCATCACTACGAACAAAGCTAGTGGAGGTGATAGAATTCCCGTTGAGCTATTTCAAATCCTGAAAGGTGATGCTGTGAAAGTGCTACACTCAATATGCCAGCAAATTTGGAAAACTCAGCAGTGGCCACGGGACTGGAAAAGGTCCATTTTCATTCCAATCCCAAAGAAAGGCAATGCCAAAGAATGCTCAAACTACCACACAACTGCACTCATCTCACACGCTGATAAAGTAATGCTCAAAATTCTCCAAGCCAGGCTTCAGCAATACGTGAACTGTGAACTTCCTGATGTTCAAGCTGGTTTTAGAAAAGGCAGAGGAACCAGAGATCAAATTGCCAACATCCACTGGATCATGGAAAAAGCAAGAGAGTTCCAGAAAAACATCTATTTCTGCTTTATTGACTATGCCAAAGCCTTTGACTGTATGGATCACAATAAACTGTGGAAAATTCTGAAAGAGATGGGAATACCAGACCACCTGACCTGCCTCCTGAGAAATCTGTATGCATGTCAGGAAGCAATAGTTAGAACTGGACACGGAACAACAGACTGGTTCCAAATAGGGAAAGGAGTACGTCAAGGCTGTATATTGTCACCCTGCTTATTTAACTTATACGCAGAGTACATCATGAGAAACACTGGACTGGAAGAAACACAAGCTGGAATCAAGATTGCCAGGAGAAATATTAATAACCTCAGATATGTAGATGACACCACCCTTATGGCAGAAAATGAAGAGGAACTAAAAAGCCTCTTGATGAAAGTAAAAGAGGAGAGTAAAAAGTTGGCTTAAAGCTCAACATTCAGAAAATGAAGATCATGGCATCCGGTCCCATCACTCCATGGGAAATAGATGGGGAAACAGTGGAAACAGTGTCAGACTTTTTTTGGGGGGGCTCCAAAATCACTGCAGATGGTGACTGCAGCCATGAAATTGAAAGACGCTTACTCCTTGGGAGAAAAGTTATAACCAATCTAGATAGCATATTCAGAAGCAGAGACATTACTTTGCTGCCTAAGGTCCGTCTAGTCAAGGCTATGGTTTTTCCTGTGGTCATGTATGGATGTGAGAGTTGCACTGTGAAGAAGGCTGAGCACCGAANTTACTCCTTGGAAGTAAAGTTATGACCAACCTAGATAGTATATTCAGAAGCAGAGACATTCCTTTGCTGCCTAAGGTCCGTCTAGTCAAGGCTATGGTTTTTCCTGTGGTCATGTATGGATGTGAGAGTTGCACTGTGAAGAAGGCTGAGCACCGAAGAAGTGATGCTTTTGAACTGTGGTGTTGGAGAAGACTCTTGAGAGTCCCTTGGAGTACAAGGAGATCCAACCAGTCCATTCTAAAGGAGATCAACCCTGGGATTCTTTGGAAGGAATGATGCTAAAGCTGAAACTCCAGTACTTTGGCCACCTCATGCGAAGAGTTGACTCATTGGAAAAGACCCTGATGCTGGGAGGGATTGGGGGCAGGAGGTGAAGGGGACGACTGAGGATGAGATGGCTGGATGGCATCACTGACTCAATGGACGTGAGTCTGAGTGAACTCAGGGAGTTGGTGATTCACAGGGAGGCCTGGCGTGCTGCGATTCATGGGGTCGCAGAGTCAGAGACAACTGAGCGACTGAACTGAACTGAATGAGTACTGAGAATGTCCTAGCACAGGTCTTGGTATACAGTGGTGTGAGTGCAGATAAAGTACCTCTCCTTATGATGCACACAATCTAATGCGAGAGATAAACATTAAACAAGCAAGCATACTGACACTTCATTTTAAAACATGCTAAGAGTTACAAGGGAAAAGAACAGTAGATTGTGAGAGAATGATGTGGTCTACCTTTTAGATTGAATGCAGAAGTAAATTTACCCTGAAACTAGTGAAGTTTAAGCTTGAAACCTGTTATTTACATGGGCTCCCCCCAACGCTTTGGAAATAGAGGGAAGCCTACAGTGGGTTCATATAGCTACATGTTTTTGTAAATTTTGCAAATGTGGGATACTTTAACTGCAATTAGTTAAGACTTCTGTCTCTTTCCATTCTGATTTCCTCTGTCATATTTCCCCCTTACGTTGTATGAAAATGGGCATTTGGGGAATCTAGTTAGGGAGAAATTGAGATGGGAATACATCTCAGTTGGGTTTGATGAGACATATTACAAAGTGTAGGCATCCCAATATAAGAAAGGTTCCCAGCGACAGTCCTCGCAGCCTTTTTACCAGTTCATACAACAGGATGACGCAAGGATGCAGGGCTGAGGGTGTCCCCTGACAGGACCTTGTCTCCACAACCTGGCATCAGGACTAGATAGGTGGTGACAGAGAAACCGATATGAACTGCAGGGGACAAGGTAGCCCTTTTTCCCTGTGTGAAAATATTACTACTAAACATTGCATGGGCTTCGCTGGTGGCTCAGCAGTAAAGAACCTGATTGCGATGCAGGAGACCACCTGTAATGTAGGGAATGTGGGTTCAGTCCCTGGGTTGGGAATATTCCCTGGAGAAGGAAATGGCAACCTGCTCCAGTATTCTTGCCTGGGAAATTCCATTGACAGGGAGCCCGGCAGGCCACAGTCCATGGACTCACAAAAAAGTTGGGCACGATTTAGCAACTAAACCACCACCACCACCAAGCATCTGCATAGTATGACTAATAAAAACGTTATGAAGCCGAAATAAACTTTTCTAGGCTGTCAATAATAAAAGGCAAATTTTGATTACTATAGAGGAAAACAATCTTTCTGTTCTCACCATGTAATATATTATAATATCACTGTCATATGAAAGGACAATCAAAAGACATGTAGCCATGTCAATTAAATCTCAGTTAAAAAAAAAAAAGATATGTAACCAAAGAATACAGGGAAAAAACAATTAATGCATTATTTATGGTACGACTTACATTTTAAAATTTATCATATTTTGTGATGTCTTTTCTTATCAAATTAAGCATTCAGTTTTGAGTATAAATTTATATTCATTATTTTTTTCCTTAAGGAAAATCCCCAAATTACATAAGTTTCAGGCCCTACAAAATCTGCTCCTGGTCACAGCTTCTTAGTGGAGATGACATTTCAGCTAAAACCCAAGGAAAGCAAATAAAATAATCCACAAGAAAAGAAAATCCAGGGCCATGGAAAGAGTAATGTAGAAAGCCCTGGAGGTAGCATGAGCTTAGAGATTTCACATGTCAGACCACAAATCTTATTTATTTCCAACAACACTTGTTTTATTATAAAAATAATATGAGTTCATTACATTAAATTTGAAAAACTCAGAGAAACACAAAGAAGAAAATAAGCACCATATGCATGACAGTTTTTTTACTGGGGAAAAAAAAAATCGCTCCAGTTATATCACAGAATTCTGAAGCAGAAAGGATGTCTCTAGAATGATCTGGAACCTGACAGGTTTAGAGTATTATGCAAACATAAAAAATCTAGTCATTCTCATCATCATCATCATTATCAATGATAAGTCAGGGAAATAAAAATGCCCTCTTTTAAATTTTCTGCCTAGGTTCTCTGGCTATGGAAATAAACATAGCAACTTTGTGGCAGTGGGGCTTCCCTGGTGACTCAGTGGTAAAGAATCTGCTTGCCAATGTGGGAGATGTGAGATTGATCCCTGGCTGAGGGAGATCCCTGGAGAAGAAAATGACAACCCACTCCAGTATTCTTCCCTGGGAAATCCCATGGAGAGAAGCTTGGTGGGCTACAGTCCATGGGGTCACAAAAGAGTTGGGCATGACTTAGCAACTAAACAACTCTGTAGCAGTAAAGGCTGAGATGAAGACGGGTCCTTTGGGATTTCTAATTAAGTGACTACTCATTGGTCTGCTGTCCAGCACCCTCCCTTATTCTAGAAACAGCCCCTCTGCTTTTAGGGAACTAACCCTACCACTGCTTCAATCATATGACTCTGATAGAAAGTGATGGTCACTGTTTCTCCTCCCAACTCCCAACCTCAATTAATGAATTTGGGAATGAGCACAAATTTGGGCCAAACTGAATTTGAACCCATGATCTAGCTGGAGTTGAATTGGCCCTCTCTGTGACAGTAAAGATGAGAGATGTGGACCTGGAGCAACAGAAAGCTATGTTTCAAGGCAAACAGAAATTGGTCTAAGAAAACGCTAAGGATCTGAGAGAGGAGCAAAGAAGGAAGATGAAAAATGTTCTGGTGACTGTATCCAAAGAGCTTTTATTTCAAAGCATGTCTGAGACCAAGCTGCCCTCACCTGCTAACTGGGTAGGCAAAACGGTAAATCTCCATTTTGCTCAAGTTAAAGTTGTGTGCCTGCCATTTGGAACCAAATTATCCCCATAGGTTAAATGTGAATGTCCTGTGGATCATTATCATTATAAGACACGAGGCTGGATTTAGGGGTACTAATAAGTAGAAAGGAACAAGAATTAACATATACTGTGTGCCGGAGCATTTCAGGGATGATGTGCAAATTACTTAATTTCATCCTTACAGCAACTCTAGGAAGTAGGTATTGCTTTTATGAAATTGAGTTTTAGTGTGGTTGGCAACTTGTCCACATTCTCACAAGAAGTAACAGAGGCAAAGTTTGAATTTGGACCTGACTGCATATCCCATATATTCCTCAGCTACATGTTGCCCATTATGGGAACTTATAATGCAATATAGAAGAGAGATATTTATAGACATAACAAGATAAGAGCTGATACGAACAAGGAGTGGCAAAAGAGAGAAGGATTGAGTATGGATTGACACACTGCCCACAGGACCACCCAGTTCTAGGTACCAAATTGGAATCTTGAAGCCCTGTTATTCATTTAAATCCTGTCCTTGCCATGAACCTAAAAAAGGCATTGTTACTAGATAAGTGCTCCTCACTTAAATATGTTCAGATCTGTGAGCTAGAAGTAGCAAATAAAATCTTCAAAGACTTAGCAATTTACTGGAGTAATGTTTAACCAAGTCTATAATAAAATGTGGAAGGATCGGCAAAATACAGCCATCCAAAGACAGGGCAGGGAAAATGGGTCTAAACCACAGCAGAACTTAGTTAAGTTCTTTATATGGGAAAACTGTTGACTGATAGTGAGGGCTGTTAAACAATGAAATGGGTTTCCAGGGCAAGCTCAGGAATCTCCTCATCCACAGGCCTTTAAAATAGTAAAATTTTCTTGGTCTGAATGGCTTTACGTGTGGTCTTCCTGGAAGCGGAGCGGGCTTAGGGAGTTACAGAGGGAGGGATGACCTTCTAATTCCCTTCCCAAAGCCTGGGATTCTCCCTACCTGTCATCACCTGGAAAAAGGGACTTTGCCATTTGATAACCTGCCCCCTGTCTCCTAGTTCTTGTCTACCTTAGTAATGCATTCATTCACAACTGCTGTAGAAATGATTGAAATATTTAGACATAATGGAGGAAGTTTAATAGGGTCCAGTGGGAAACCCAGGTGTTTAGATCAGCTTAAAAATATAACCACCTCCCCTGCCGGGGTCTTTCTATTCACAATCAGCTCTGCTTTTATTCTTAACCATAAAGGCTACCTCAGACAGGAAATTATTCACGTGATTGGTCTTTACAAGTGCTGTTGGGTTTAAACTGAGGGCTGTAGAGGTCATTAGTGGGCAGCCATGTGATTAACCTTTGCTAGCCCGTTGCTTTCACACTTTGTTAACAGCTTCCATTATTGCCCCTCTGAGTCTTGAGGAAGCTGTTTATTGACAGTATTAAAAATACATAGCTACAAATTCTTAAGAGCCATGTGTTAAAGAAAAAAAAAAAAAAGCCCTCCTGACATCTTATAGCTAGCCTACTGGGGAAATGGGAAACCTCTAATTTGCCATAAAGGTTTATCAAGAACTACATTAAGTAACACTACACTTAGCTCAATGGTAGTCGCTGATGTTGCTCCTTTCTTTCATTTTTATACATGTGACGGTGACACCAGAGAATTTTAAAATTTGAGGCGAGAGGTATAAAATCTCTGGATGTATTTGAGGCTGGATCTCTGTTATTTCTGTGGATATTAGGTTACATATGTTTGGGGAGGAAAGAAGGCAAGGTGTTGATAAGAAAAATGTCTCTCCCAAGCAAAGTCAAGCCCTCATCCATGTAAAATGACCAAGAGTTTCAGAAAGGATTTTTCAGTACTTATTCTGATGGGAATAAATAATGGTTGTTTCAGTTTTCACCCCTCTCCTCACCCCCACCCTGGGCTATAAAATGTCTTGGGAGGCATTTCCTAGAATTGTTTGTGCAAGAAAGACCATATTGATGTCTCTCAACCAATAATATGCCTAAACCCTACTTAAAGGATGGCATTCTTCAAATGATCCTCAGTCTATGACCCCTCCCACTGCCCCTATGACCTTTCTGCAAGAATTGAATGGCCTTTCTATGACCCCCCCGCCACCTCAGCATAAGATTTCTTCCCAAGCACTTTCCTTTTACGTTCTGAATTCCAGAGAAGAATTTCACTCCTTTATTCAGAAGTACGAAAGCTTTCCCCCTCCTAAGTCAGAATTCACATTCAAGCCAGAAAAGGCCCAGAAGACAATTCTTCCATAGATTTATCTCTTGGTTATATATATGCATATATAGTACATTATGTGTGTGTGTGTGTGTGTGTGTGTGTGTGTATGCATGCTAAGTCGCCTCAGTCGTGTCCAACTCTGTGCTCCCTATGGACTGTAGCCTGCTGCCAGGCTCCTCTGTCCATGGGATTCTCCAGGCAAGAATACTGGAGTGGGTTGCCATGCCCTCTGCCAGGGGAATCTTCCCAACCCAGAGATCGAACCTGCATCGCTTAATTCTCCTGCATTGGCAAGCAGGTTCTTTACCACTAGTGCCACCTGGGAAGCCTATATATATATATTTATATACACATACAATAAATAATACAGATGACATATATTTGTGTATATATAAAATAAATGAGTAGGAAAGGAAATCATTAGAATTCATACAAAATTTCTGTGCTCAAGAGATTAAGGGAAAGGGACAATGTACAAAAGAGAGATGATTCTCCTTCAGTTGCCTTGACTTTTTGTTTCTATTTTGATTCAATTGCTCTAAGATTCATATGCTGTTTAAAATGTGCAACTATAGACCCAAACTCTTTTTTCTGAGAATAATCACAGGGCAAGTATTATTTCTCTCAAAGAAAAATATGAATTAATTAACATTCGGATTAAAAGCAGACAAGCATAGTAAGTGGGACTACTGCCTTCTTCCAGAACTGTTACATGCTATAATGATCTCTGATGTTTGTGTGAATTGTTCTAAAGTCAGATTTTAGTTCCTGCATATACACTCTGGTCAAAAAATCCAAACAAATGTAAAAGGTTTGATTTCCTTTTTTAAATACATTTATAACTTTTAAAACTAAAAGACCACATATTCCTATATTTCATGATGGAAGGGTAGAGGGGAAATTGTTGCTAGGATAAGACTTCGTATTTTATGTCAAATTGTATCTGGAAACTCATTTTTAAAAGTGGAATTATAACCCGCCCACCCCCCCCCCCCCC
>SJXQ01007397.1:0-71055 GCA_006408695.1 Aepyceros melampus | reverse complement strand
TCCCCCGCCAAAAGCAGAGATTTGAGATGAAAATGCCAAAATAACTTTAATTATAGGTTTGTTGGAGGGTGTGACATTAAAATATCAGTCAGTGGAAAACTTCACATTGTTAACGTGTCACTCAAAAAATTTGAAATTTGTGTTATACCATTACTATTTATTTGTACATTCTTGGTCTCTTATATATCTTTTGCTAGATAAGAGCCCAAATCACTATAACAGTGGTCCAACATTTTCAAATTTCTTTTACAATCAGAGTTAAATATAAATTACTGTAGGCTTCTTAATGTAAAACCTCAGTTACGCCTTTGCAGATTTTCAAAATTGGGCTGATAATAATATATAATTTTTAACATAGAAAAATAACAAAATTCAATTTGACCTATAATCTTTCTATTTTTTTCCACAAAATTCAAAATAATATTGTGGCACTAGGGGAAAAACATACAGTAGCCTCTAACATCAAGCTAGTATTTCTTAACCTAGACTTATTACAGACAATAATTGGTTTTCTCTGTTCCCTTTCCCAAGCTGCATGAAAAAGGAAACCATGGAAACTGGGACACCGTAAAGCAATGCTTTCTAACCTTAGCCGAGCTCTCACTGATCCTCAGGAATGGTTTTACACATCCCTTGTTGACTAATTATTATGGAAACCACGGTGACTGTTTGAAACATCCATCCTCAAGGGCCCCCTTGACTTCCTTCAACTTAATCTCACTCACAGGGGATGACCTTCACATTTGCTTCACTGAGGAAATTTAGGCAGCATGAGCCCCTTACATTGGTCCTTCACTAAACTAGACCTGGGCCTTGACCTGCCTGACTGGCTTAACTGGACCTAGTCTGTGCCATTCTCTTAAGTTCTCTCCCGCTGTGCTCCCCACCCTCACGAGGCAACCCCAACTTGACTGTTCATCTTTCTTTAAGGTGTATACATCATTACCCAGCTAACCTTGATCTGGAGTATAATACAACTCTTAACAGCATCTTCTATCTCTTCTGCCAATGGCCCCATTCCTATGTCTGAGAATACGCCCAGCTCTCCCTTATTATTACATATTTCCTTTAAGATCTCTTTATCACCATTTCCATTTTTCCAAGACTTTCTCCTTGTCCCTCTTCCTTGCTTTTCTGTCTTATAATCTCTGTCTTCACTGTCTTTGGTAATCTCATCAAATCAAGAACTTCTAATCTGATCTCTAAGTAATGAATTCCTCAATCCCTATACTCATATTTTTAATTTTCAGAGCCATTGAACAAATCCTCAAACTAAAATCTACCTTCCCCATCCAACTGGCCCTTCTTCTCAACTTCTTCATTTCAATAGATATGTCATAAATGTCCCAGAGCCACAAGTATTTGTTCTCTCTCTCCATGGCAAATGAATTGTCATGACACTTACAATGAAATTATAAGTACTCCATCCTTTCCATGGTCGAAAATGTTCTGTGTAATCTCTGTGACATTGTACCCTTATATTCTCCATGATTTATTATGATTCGGCTGTTCTGGCTTGCTTTCTGCTTCTCAGGCCTACCACATTTGTTCTCTCCTTAGAGTTTTTGTATATTTTCTGGTCTACTCTTGGCACTTTTCTACTCCCTAGATCATTCCAGGGTGGCTCCTGGTCATCAGACCAAAATGTCACTGCATCGAAGAGATGGTCCCAGAACTCTGTCATATCATACTGTTTCTATTATTTCCATAACAACTTTCATGCTGATTAACCAGGCAGGGTTAAAAAATGAGTAACTAAACTATAGTAGTGACAACAGACAAAGGAAAATATAGGCTTGAGAAATGATTAAGAAGCGAAATCAAGAGAATTTGATGACATTTATAGAAGTAGCAAGGGTGAAAGTATAATGAATTATTCCCAAATTTCTGTCACAGAGGACCAGATATATGATGGAGTTATTAAGCAAAATCAAAAGTACAAGGTAAAGAACTAATTTTGGAAGAGAGACAGTTCAGTTTAAGATGTGCTTAAATTGTAGTTGTTTACAGTACAAATTGGAAGATTTCATACCGGCAATTGGAAGTATGGGTCCAGAACTCATGGGAAAGCACTGAAAACTATATAAATAGAAGACAGGAGGTATGAAGGTTAAAAGAAGAAGGACCTAGAGAAGACCACTGGAGAGTACCAGAGTGAAAGGGAAGAGACTCATGAAATCACAGGACAGCAAGGTGAGAAGGGAATTGTCAAAGCCAAGCAGGTATTTCAAGAATAAGGGGGAAATCAACAAGGTAAGACCATAGGTATGTTGCCTAATATAACAAGTTTACCATGCTATTGGCTTGGGCAGGTATCTCATTAATGAAGTTAGTCAGAGCCATTTCAGAGGCAAGGTAGATGCACACGTCAGGCCAATAGTAAGTTGAGGAGGAGTGTAGTGGCCAACGTAGCAGGAAGAGAGATTTCAAATAAGTCTCAAGCTATTGAAGGAGAAAAGATAAAATGCAATACTTACAGGGGAATACAAATGGTGACTTTCTTTCTTTCTTTTTGGTGATTAGAAAGTGTTAGTTGTGGTGGTATTGAGGGAAAAAAATGGCATCTTGAGAGACAAAGAAATCTGCAGTCTCCCTAATTGACACTGGCTTATTATCTTACTCATAATGCTTCCAAACTGGAGCTTCAAGGTGAGAGGAAGACACTGGAAGGGGAGGAGGTAGATAAGAAACCTAGATCCCTGCCTCATCATTATACCTCCACCCAGCTCCAAATACCTGAACTGCAACTGATGGCTAGTTCAGCACTTCTCTATACATGGTGCCATATTTTCTACCCCACCCAGACTGAATGTTGCTTGGGATCCAGAAGGTGTTTAAGGAATAGTGCATGTACTTGGAAGAGAAAATACTTCATATGTCTTTAAATTAAAATGATGAACTTTCATCCTTCCCCAAACTCTCTGCATTCTAAACAAACATATATCTATTCATCAAAATGCACTGAAGATTCTTAGTACACTGTAAATAAATTTTAGACTTTCAGCTATAAAATTACTTAATGCCCATTAATATCATTCCTAATTAGAGAATAAAAAATAAAGGAATGCTAGTCTTTACAAATAATTCAGTATTCATCTTCCTCTCTTGACACCCATGCTTGTCAGAAAAGCAATGTAATCTTTTTTATAATCCTCTTTTATCTTGAGACTTCTTGATATGAGCCTGTTTAATAAGCTCTTAGATAATAGCTACTGGCTTGGCACCTGAAGCAGGTCACCTGGCTGTGTGACTCCGAGCAAGTCATTGTACTTCCCTGAATGTAAATATCTTACCCCATCTACTTTCAGCTCAGTTACTTCATGAAATCAAATTTTACATTACACCATTATCATTCACTCTATTGTAGGTGAGATAAGCTGCAAACCTATTGGAAAATCTTCTGAGATAGCTAGCAGATAGTTGGAACTTACAGCTATGGTGGAGCTTACAAAGTCATTCATAAGGGAAAGATCATTTAATGTTACTGTAAACTGCTATTGTAATTCATTCTTCCATAAAGATTACCTCTGTTGTACTAGCAATGCTGTTCAGCAAGACCTTGGGTTATCAGCCAAATAAATGCCACTTCAGTAAATTATTGCTGCCTGGGGCCAGCTTTAACTTGCATCGTCAAAATTTTTCCTGTCTAAAATTCTACTGTAGGTTTTGCATTCATAAACGCTGCTCCCCCTGGCTTTACTGCTTGCCCTCTTACAATTTCCCCCTCTTTGTCATTGGTAAAGAGACCCCATTGTGTATAGTAACACCAGAGAGCTTCACCAGTGATGTAAAACAGTCGCATTCAAATAGTGTTTTAGGTAGAACAAAATACAAAAGCCCACTGAACATTTCCTTACTGTGTGAAAATTATTGCCTGCATCTTTGCACCACAGTTCTGGGAATTCAATGCAAAAGAGATGTGTTCAAAAGTACATGGCTTGCTCCCACGTATGATCATGAGACACTAGAGGAACACTAAACTTTGTGACAATTTTTCAATTTGTGGTTCTATGCAAAATTTCACCAACTTTCCATCACTTGAACTGAATTCAAAATGGATTCAGAAAATATGGCACTTGTCTAAATGAAAATAAATGTTGTTTCAACAGTCTTTTTTCCCCCTTTAAGTTGATGGTTACGTGTATAACAAAAGGAGAAAACAACGAACAATGTATATACATCCTTGTCTGAAAAAGCCAAAAAAAAAAAAATGCCACCCACATACACAGACTACCACACACAGTCACTTTATGAAGAAAAGTCAGATGCCATATAGGGTAACTATTGAGTATTGATGACATCTTTTCTACTCCATACAAATTACTCCTGCTAAAGTGCATCCAGCTTGTTTTTTTGCCAGTGTTTCCCTCCATTATGTTGTCAAGTGTAGATTAAGGACACATTCTAGGAGCATCCTTCATAAGAACATTTCTCCCAGTGCTACTTAAACATGGCCTCTCCTGTACATCCTCTGCGTCGCTGGCCTTTGATAATCAGTAAAGTATTTTTGCCTGAAGAAAATGAGTAGAATAAAGCTCTTCCAGGAAAAATCAACAAATATAAGTAGGTAATGGAGGTTGAGGGTACAAAGCTCAGAAACCTGATACAAATTCTCCTTAAGGACATACCCTTCCCTTGCGACATGAAAATGACTGGCAAGGCCCTGAAATATTCCTCTTGAATCTTATGCGATTCTAGAGCAACTTTCCCCAAGTTGTTGGAACTGATGCCGTTAAAAGATTATCCCAGTCTCTCATAAAGAGAAACCTGATTAACCCCACAAGGCAGACTATACTGATTTGAGGTGGGGGTTCTTGTATTTACATCAAGTAAGAATGTACCCCAATGTTTGAGAACTGGTAACCCAGCAGAGAAGTAAAATAACACTGTGAAGTTCTAAGTTCTCCATGTTGCCTCCTTTGTTTAACTCATTCTCTCCCTCTGATTCCATGCTAAGCATTTATTCATTAATTTAACAAATATGTGTTGAATACCTCACATTTGCCAAATACTTTAGTTCAGTAATGAACAAAATATACAAATTCTTCCTTATATTTTTCATCTCTCTCTCAGGCTTATGTATCAAACTAAAGTAGAGCTGTCTTCTTTCCCCCAAATCTTGCTGATCTGCGCTTTCACTTAGGAAGGGGGGTCACTTGTCAAAAAGAAAAGCGTCTCATTTATTAGAGTAAACAAAGGTCATCAACCATCATTCACTCATTCACTCACCAATTACTGATGCTCATCCCCTAGATGCCAGGATATAGGCTTCAAACTGGCAGCGGCAAGATGAAAATCACATAGTCCTTGGTTTGACAGGTATTATGTATTTTTGCAATGTCTTTTATGTGAACAAACTAACAATTAGTGTTTTTAAATTGAATTTGAATTTTTGAAGTCTGCTGATAGCTGAAAATTACTTGCTGCTCTTTTTGCCCAAGCCAAGTACTTCTCCTGTTTCACTTAAGTATAGACTCTAGGGATAATGATCATTTTCAAAAATATGCTACTGCCCAACTTGAAATGGGTAAGCTAGACTTGGACATGCATCTCAGTGTTCTCACTCTATTTTCCATAGTCACAACTCCTGTTATGGTTTCAATTAGCTACAGTAACTAAAATTAATATTTCATTACACTTTTTTGATCATGCTTTAATTTACCTAACAATAATGACCAGGGCATAAAATAGCCCAAGTCTTTTGTTTAAGGTCTGGTGAACAGAACCATATGCCTAACCTCAACCCTTTGGGGAATGGACATCAGAAAGTATTTACATGGCTTCTCAATTTTTTTTATTATTTTCCTGTTGCTTTCTTTGGTCTTTGTGGCTTTGTTTACTCACTACATGTAGGGGGTGAGGCTAGAGTCAGGGGTTTTGCTTTACTTCTGGAATTATGGCATTTGAGAATGTTGCCCCATTTGTCATCCATTATGCCTCTTTTCTGTTAAGTATTTATTCTGGTCAAGTCTACACAAAACTTAACAATTTTTTCTTTTCTTTTTCTGGTTGAGTGTGTGTGTGTATACTCAACCAGAGGAGAGTGAAAAAGCTGGCTTAAAACTCAACATTCAAAAAACTAAGATCATGGCATCCAGTCCCATAACTCATGGCAAATAGATGGGAAAACAATGGAAACAGTCACAGACTTTACTTTCTTGGGCTCCAAAATCACGGCAGACATTGATTGCAGTCATGAAATTTCTTGCTTCTTGGAAGAAAAACTATGACAAACTTAGACAGCATACTAAAAAGCAGAGACATCACTTCGCTCACAAAGGTCCATATAATCAAAGCTATGGTTTTTCCAGTAGTCATGTATGAAAATGAGAGTTGAACCATAAAGAAGGCTGAGTGCCAAAGAATAGATGGTTTTAAATTGTGGTTCTTGGAGAGGACTCTTGAGACTTCCTTGGACTGCAAGAAGATCAAATCAGTCAATCCAAAAGGAAATCAACCCTGAATATTCATTGGAAGGACTGATGCTGAAGTTCCAATATTTTGGCCACCTAATGTAAACAGCCAGCTCATTGAAAAAGATCCTGATGCTGGGAAAGATTGAGTGCAGGAGGTGAAGGAGGCAACAGAGGATGAGACAGTTGGATGGCATCACTGATTCAATGGACATGAGTTTGACCAAACTCTGGGAAATGGTGAAGGATGGGGAAGCCTGGCTTGCTGCAGGCCATGGGGTCACAAAGAGTCAGACACAACTTAGGGACGGAACAACAGCGTGTGTTGAAAGGCACATAGAATCTCTAGAAAAGGCATTTAATAACTGGCGGTATCACTAGGATTATCACCATTATTTCTTCCAAATTCTCCTCCATTCTTTACCTCATTCCCATCCCCTGACCGCTCTCACTTCCCTTTTTTCTTTTCCTTTTGCTTTCTCATTCTCCTTTACTCTCTTCTGTGAGTGCCTCAGCTCTGTTAGTGGTGCCCAAAGGCCCTCTAGTAATACTCAGAGACAAAGATGTTGCTGATTCTTGTTTTCCATGACCAGCCAGACAAGAAATACCAGAGTGAATACCATCTAAGAAATACTATCTTGTGTAGAAAGATGTTCAGTGCAGCTAATCAATGCAGTGTAACTGAAGTTAATTACCCTATTGTCTGAAAATGCTGTTTCTTTTCTACAAGTAATATCAAGACCCACAAATTTAACATTCCTTCATTTACTTATTCCTCTAGAAAGTGTATTAAAGATATATAATGTACTAGATCTTCTGCTAAAATTGAAGCTATGAAAGATTTTTTTTATCTTTGTATCAACTCATTCTACAGATATTTGTTGAATAAACAGCAAGTGAACGATGGACAACCCAAAATTTCCAGTTATCAAGACCCTGAAAAGAAAAAAATAAAATTTATATTCATGAATGTAGGTCATGTACACATACTATAGCTTTTTTTCAATTAAACTGAGTCGGCAACTTCTATGTGTCAGGTTCTGAACTGGATGCTAAGATACGAAGATGAAAAGACAAGACATAGTCCCTGCTTATCATTCATTCATTCACCTGGTAAACATTTTCAAATATCTACTTTGTGCCCCAAATGGAGTAAAGGTTACAGACACAGCCCTGATCAGGGGAGACATGGACCCTGATTCATGAAACTTATTTCCTAGTATGGAAAATATAAAAGAAAACAAACATAATCTATCTCTAAATAAGACTATAATTACAAATTATGAGGAGAGCCATACATAAGACAATAACAGGCTGAAATGGACAGAACAGCTACTTTAGTTTAGTGTGAGACAAAAAAGTAATCTGATCGTTATACTTCACTATTTACATTTTGCCTGTCAACCTATAGGTCTGTTATTCTCTCCTTCCTTCCCCCCAAAAAACTGAAGAAGCAATAAAATATTCTAAGAACAATAAAGGAATACACAATACAATGTGAATACAGATGAATAAGCAGCCCAAACTCTGTGGGATCACAATATTAGCAGAGAAAGTAATACACTTAGGAAAAAAGCCAAAAAGAAAAACACAGGAAGAGGCAACTAATGGATGGGATTGATCGGGAGCCACCTACTTCAGCACCTACTTCCAGCTCAAGCCAGTAGGGACCATGTTACTTACTTGGCATTGTGGTCAAAGTGCCACTATGGCAGCCAGACCTTGGACCTGCATGTGTGGCTTTTCAGTACTATCTTAAAAGCATTCCCTGAGTCTGCTGCTTGTCCTATTGCTAAAGAGCCTTGACTTAGCATCCAAGGACCTAAGCTCACTGTCCGTTTCTGCTACTCATTAACTGTGCAACCAGGAGCACGTCACTTCCTAGCTCCAGTCTCAGCTTCCTCTGGTATACAATGGGTGCATCTGTCAGAGCACAACTATAGACAGAAAAATTCACTCTAACTTGCTAAACCACAAAGAAGCTTATTGCTAAGTATGAGTAGTTTCCTAAATCACTGGAGGGCTAGATGACTAGGCTTCAGACTGAGTTTCCAGATACAGCTTCCAGCCCCTTTTAACCTGTGGCATCTTCCTTGCTAGCAATATAGCTGCCTCACACCTGATCTCTCCCCCTATATTTAACCCTATGACTAACAAGTATCTCAGGAATACAAGTGATAAAACTAAAACTTCATCCAAAATCATAGGTGCAAGGGTATGTAGAAAATGCCATTTTTAATTGCACAACCACTATAGACCAGGTAGGCATACCAGAGGGGGTTGGAACAGGTGCAGCAAGCCAATCCCCACAATTTGCCACAAATGACAATAATACGTCCCTCACAGGGCTCTTACAAGAAGTGATGTTTGTGAAGATATTTCCACTTAATAAACACTGGCTTGATTTGGCCAAAGTCCATGTGCCCTAACACTAGGTTCCAAAGAGTCCACCCTGGGAGTCCAGCCCTACAACCCCAGAGATCTACCAACACTCTGTGGCTGGAACCTGCTTCCAGTAAACCACCCCTTCTGTGTGATGGACCTTGCTGGCTTACGGCATGACTCTACCCAGGAACAGAAAGGTCTCTGATCCCCGGCAAATCAAAGTCTACAAGGTAGAGTGGTGAGTACTGGCTTTGAGCCAGTACTCTGCTAGAGTAATGTCAAAATCCACAAGGGGGACAACTAATTTTTCCTGGAAGGCTTAGTTTACCACTGTTAACCATTTGGAACCATTTCCCTCCAAGCAAATACTAACCAAAAGAAAGCCAGCATAGCAAAATTATCACACAAAATTGACTTGAAGGTAAAAAGCATTATTAGAAATAAAAACGGTCACTACGTAATAATAAAAGCTTCAACTCACAGGAACACATAATAATTTAAAACTCTTAGGTATGTGTTATACCTTCAAAATATATGAATACAAAATTGAGGTATCTGTTAAGAGAAATTTATATGTTCACACACTTTCATATGCTTCTCTCAGTAATTGATAGAGCAAATGAATAAAGAACAAGCAGCAAGGATATAGATTTAAACACAAATGACAAGCCTAATCCAAAGGACATATTATAGAACACTGCATCTAACTACTTGTTGAACATGTAAGGGCTATTGCAAAAATTAACCATGCACTAGGCAACAGAGTGAGTCTAATAAATTTCAAAGGTTCTCTGTAGGCCACATCTTCTGGCAACAATAAACACAACTTTTCAAAAAGAACAAAATTAAAATCTGTATTATTAGAAACTTTTTAATACATTTAAAATAATTCAAGACAAAAAAGGGAAATCATAATGGAACTTGGACTATTATGTAACACTTCAAAAGAATGACATATGAAAAATTAACATATCAAAACTTGAGGGATGCAATTAAAGTATTTCTTGGGAAAAAAAATAGCTTTAAATGTTTAGAGTAGGAAAAGAGGCTCAAATTACTGAGTATAATACATAGCATAAATTTAAAAATATTTGGAATTAAAGCCAAAGTGGGAGTCATTGAAAAAACTGATAAAATTAAAAGTTTTCTGGTAATGTTAATAAAGAAAAAGAGTAAGTAAATAATATTAATTAAGAGACCATAACTATAGATGCCGGGTTATTCAACAATTTCAGTTCAGTTCAGTTCAGTTCATTTCAGTCGCTCAGTCATGTCTGACTCTCTGTGACTCCATAAACTGTAGCATGCCAGGCCTCCCTGTCCATCACCAACTCCCAGAGTTCACTCAAACCCATGTCCATTGAGTAGGTGATGCCATCCAACCATCTCATCCTCTGTCGTCCCCTTCTCCTCCTGCCCTCAATCTCTCCCAGCATCAGGGTCTTTTCAAATGAGTCAGCTCTTTGCATCAGGTGGCCAAACTATTGGAGTTTCAGCTTCAACATCAGTCCTTCCAATGAACACCCAGGACTGATCTCAAATTGATAGTATGAATAATTCTACTCTAATAAATTTTAATGTATAGATCCATTCTACAAATATGCAATTTAGTAAGTGTGAATGAATAATTTTTTTAATTTAAATCAAAGAAAATATGAATCAGTCTATAAAAGTATAAAAAGTATGTTTTACCCTAAAAATGCAAGGTTGGTTTACTGTTAGAAAACATGCATAACAGACAGTGATTAGGTATATACATTAATAAGTAAAAGAAGATAAATAATCTCCACAGATATAGAAAATTCATCTGAATAGGTGCAGGAAAAACATTTGAAATAAATGCAAATCCACTTATGATTTTTTTAAACCCTTAGCAAATTAAGAATAAAAGGACTCTTTCTAATTTAATAGAAAGCAACCATAAGCACCTACTGCAAATTCCATACTTAATAGTGAAATGTTGGAACTATGAAAGATAAAAACATATTTCCTTTGAAATACATTCACACTTCTACTATAGCTCTTGTTATGAACTGCAATGATATATTGACATGTTTGTCTCCCAGCTGCACCACCCTGCCCCCAATGCTCTGGACAGTTCCTAGCACACAGCAGGCATACCATTCAAGTTTTTTGAATGAATAAACCAGAGTCCCTTAGTCCTAAAATTCAGGTTGCTTAAAGGTCACCAGGTAAGTTCTGATTCTCCAGCTGTATCCATTTAGTAGTACTCAAGGACTCTTTGAACAGAATTTGAGTACTGCAAATGTGTTGCCTTGTGATATTCAAGACATTCCAGATGGCTCTTGTACCTTCCCAATTCTATATGTAAACATCATATCCCTAACTTGTTTTCATTTATTTAACCTTTCTGAAAATCAATTCCTCCCCTTGTAACTGGGAATAATAATAATAGTATGCTTGCCTCACAGGGCTGTTGTGAGAACTAGATGAATGTTCCTGGAACAGTTAACAGTGCTTTTCATCTAGTAAGTATGCAGTAAATGCTGCTTGTGGTTGTAATTATTAACACCAGGGCTATTTCAGATTTCCAGAGTATCTAGTACAGTGCTTTGCACACAAAAGCACTTTCTCACAAGCTGTTTGCTAAATAAATGATCAGTCTGTGATACTGAAATATACTGGTGGCCTTTATGCAATTTGCATTCACTTATTCATTCATTCATTCATTCAAATTGAACTGCAAGCCTGCTGCATGTCAGATGGTAAGCTTAGCACTGGGAATAGAGAGATGATTAATGATTAAGATATGATTCTAGATGTTGAAGGACTCATAGCATAGTGGAAATCACTGGACAGCATAAACAAAGTTATTTTACTTTGAAAAATCTTCATTGGCAGCTCTCCATTTTTATATCTACTTTTTACAAGCAAGGTATACTGACCCTTGTCAAGATGAAGTCAGCATGGCGAAAAATCAAGCTATATTGGAGCTAAGATCTTCTCACAAAGACTGGAGCTCAGGACTAAGGTGAACTGAATTGGCCCTAGTAGTTGGTCTTTAAAAGCAACCCAGAGAATCAAGGATATTGTGTTCAGAGTCATAAGCTGAAGCTTGACTCAGAAAATTATTGCAAGTGAAGGTCCCATCTCAAAGCTGGGCCATGGCCATGGTATGTAGAGTTCCCAGCAGAAGACATGTGCCATGCATCAAGGTCACTAATACCAGCACATAGGAGAATGAATCCGGGAGAAGAAACAATATGAGGAAGGTAATGAAGAGCAAAGACCTTCTTTAGGAAGAGGGATATGAGGAATGGGAAAGGTGATCTAAGCCTCAAACCCCAGCAAAAAGCTTCACACAGCACTAAGTTATCAGACAGACTGAGGAAATTAGTATAATAATGTCAGATGGTTTTATACTGGTTAAAATAAAAATATTAATACCCTATAGGATGTAATAGATTTTTGTCATATTTTCTAGTTGCTCAGCACCTTTTGAGAACCCTGAATTATTTGGAAAACATTTTCACTTATGAGTTTCAACTCTTCAAGGTAGAAACTAGAAAACAAGTCTCCCCAACAACTTAGCTGCTAAGACATATGCAGGAGACCTAGGATCCACCTATCAAATGCAACCATGAGATACTTTTACTCAAAAGAATACAACATAAAGAAAAAGGCCTGTGAAAGCCACCTTCTAGAGGACATGTGGCAAGTGTGTCCAAGCCTTGGAAGGCAGAAAAGGTGAAGGTCCTGGTGTCTAGTCTCTATGGGGTAGAAGCATGGGATGTTAGGAGTAGTACTTTTGCGAGTAAAGGGCCTTGTAGCATAACTTCCCATTGTTCTTAATTGTGTAGCATTCAAGCCAGAGTTTCTAGCCACCAGAAGGTTAGGTAGCTTTCCTTCTTATACCAGGTTTACTGGATTCTTACAATCAACAATCCTGACAGATACAGTGGGTTAGATCAGTATCTGAGAAACTCACCTCTAAGGAGGGACAGACAGTGCTGCCCTTTGGAGCTAATATGGAGGATACCCAGGACCACCCTGGGTTACTAAATGCCAGATGTCATTGACGGTAAAGGAGGGAGAGCAAGAAGCTGCTCTGCCAACTGCGCTTGGATCACCAAGTGCTGTTTCTGCAGAACTTAGGATCAACGTGTCGTATACTGTTTTCTCTTTCAAGACATCTCAGGAATCAGAGCTGGCCTGCAGTCTTCTGGGTGGAAGACCTAGGAAGGGAGAAGAAAATGAGAAGCCGGGGAAATGAAACTAAGTTTAACTGCCTTCGTTCCACCTTTAGAGTCACCTCCATTTCTCTCCATCTGAACTCAGTGTTAGCATCCTAAGAGTTCTCCTTGCAACCAGATATTTCTAAGAACTGACAACACAAAAAAAAGAAAGAAAAGGGGAAGCAGAATTTTTCTCATTTATTGCCAGAGAGCTGCTTTTAGAGAATGAGTTTTTTGCTTTCTGCTTATTCTTATGGCTACTATGAACTCTCAAGATAGATTTGCTGTAAGAAATATCACTTCATTTCTTCACCTTGATATCAAAGGCCTAACTGCTCATACTCTTGTGACACAATGGCTAAAGACTCCTCTTCTTAGATTAATCCCTGAGCTAAGCACTGGAGTACAAAGATGAAGAAGACCCAGCTTCTGCCCTCAGGGAGTTGGGTTGAGTGGGAGATGGAGATACACCACAATAGAATACCCAAGTATAATAGATGCATAGACATAATGTTACAGAAGGCACGCTTGCCTTTGACACAGGTGAGAGGAGAGAAGCCTTTTGAAGGCTTTACAGAAAGGGGTGACATTTTGGCCTTTCTGCATGAATAGAACTTTCATGAAAAAATGAAGACATTCCAGGAAAAGGAAACAACATAAACATTGGCATGGAAGTATAGAATTGCAAGTTGTATTCAGGAAACATTGACTCCTTCCTGGTGGAGGGCACAATGTGTGTGTGATAAAGGAATGAGGGACTGGGAGGACAGACTGTTCTCAGAGCTTCCTTCTAAGTTAGAAGGAGACAGATATTATGCATGCTGATTGAATGATTATGGCATGGAGTCACTAAAAAGTTGAGATAGAGTAAAAATAAAACAAAAATCCAGAAACTTCACCTCAATATTCCATCCACTGAACTCTTCAAAATTCTCTGCCAGAATACTAATATTGCTTGGTAAAATGTGATTTTTTTAAACAGGGGTAAGATTCTTTGATAAGAAGTAACAAAAGTACTTTAATTCAGTTAAGAGTCAGCAAAATGATGATGATAAAGAACTCACTGGAGACTGATGTGCTACTAAATTATGAAGAGAAAGAAGCTATAGAAGGGAAATAGCCAAATTTGGAACACTGAGTTTGATCTGGACCCTGAAATGGTTTAATTTTCAAGATACTCCAGTTTCCTCTTGACTAGTTCACACACTTCTAGTTCCTCCTCTATCTCACCCTAAGCCCTCTTTGCCTCCCAGAAAGTGGGAAATGCCCCTCTTTAAACAGATCAAATGAAACAGGGAGAGAAACTATATATTTTAGTCTGAATCCGCCATCAGCTCAGAAAGAAGGCAGCATTGACTAAGCACCATATACCTTACCTTTCAGCTGGTACCTTTGTGTACCCTTGGCTGATGCCAGCAACTCAGCCCTATGTCTCCCACTCAGCTCTCCCAGGCTTCTTGGAACTCAGGTTCCCAAGACAAAGCACAATTGAGGCCCAGCTAGTGCTCAGGTTTACTGAGAATTAAGCCATAGATAGATACCATCAAAACACATTTCACTTGTGACCTTTCACAGCCAACGAATTGGAAGGATTTTCCTTTGCCGGGATTGAATTTAAAACGACTTCCCAGGAGCGAAAGGTCAGTCCATGGAATCATGATATCCAGTTAAATACAGCTAAATAGAACATTTTAGCATGACAATAAATGGAGTTATATTTAGCTGATTTGGGAAACTATCTGGCAAGGGAAAACGAGGACTACAGAGATTCTTCATCTACCACCCCTCCTCCCCCAAATGGAAAAAGTAATGGAATAGGGCAGACAAGCACAAAGGTGAGGAATTTTACTAAATCTGTCCAGTGAGACCATTTTTGCTTTCCTAACATTTACCATGTTCTGAGTAGGACGTGTTGGTTGAATTGCATAAAGGCTATATTGTCCTCTTGACACACACATGAAATTCTATTAGCATGACTGGAGCAAGATGGGCTCCAAAGGGAGAACATACCCTCAAATAACTTTCTAGGCAGCTTTGATTTCTAGATATGTATGAGGTGAAAGCACATTAGCCAAACTGGCTTTGATAACAAATGTACTCTTTTTTAACAAGGAAAGACTGAAGGGAAAAAATAGTTGGCACTCATCTGCCCTTAACTTGAAATGCCCCGAGCTATTTAGAAATAGCCTCATATTTGCTGTTGTTAACTAACTGATGGTTTTGTTAGCTGATGACTGTTTCTCTAAATAACTCCCAACAATAAAAGGCTGTGACATATGAGAGCAAAATGGAGACCATAAGTGGTAGCCTTTTACCTCCAGAATCTTACCTTGTCGTCCATCCTGAAATTTGATGTGTGTAATTGCAGCCACTGGGAAGGTGTGGAGTGCTATAGCATCATAGATCTGCCAATAGTTAGAAGAGATTATAGGTATACGTTGTTTTCTTCGAAGGGAAAATAAATATTTAACTGAAACCAACTTAGAAATCAGAATCCCTGTGAGTTTAGAGTGAGAATGTTTTCAATGAAATGCTGTTTCATTCTGGCTATGAGAGACCCACAACGTTCCTCTCCCAGGCTAAGAGTGCTATTTGATAGAGAATACACTATTTGTTCTTGTTCCCCAAGACTCTACCTACTACACAATAAGTGGGTACCCTAGCTGATATAATCCACAGTGATTTAGCAACAACTATCACCCACAGCCTTGTGGAATCCACTTAACATTGTTTTTTTTACTTAGGGTGAATGATCTCTCTGCTTATAAAGTTTTTTTCATATGAAGCTGCCTTCTTTAATTTTATCTTTTTAAAAATATCACCTGATCTTTTAAGATATCTTTTATTCTGCCTTTGGACAGTCCAAAATGGACATGACCTGCTTGGGCATAATATTGGCCACTTTCCAATCTCTAGCTGAGAAAAAGTTATGACCAAAGGGCATTACTAAACTCAAAGGACTTACACTTAGACCTCAAGCCCTTGGCCCTAAAGGTCCATTTTTCCCAGCCACTTTGAATCTACCCTCAACCTGGGAAGACCTTTATACAATACACATAAGAATATGGCCTTTGTAGACAGGTCCTCCATAGAATATGATAAATGTTAGGAAAGTAACCATCCTACCTCTCCAACTTTATCTTGCTCCTTTTTCCTAATGTATTGCTGATTTTTTGTTGTTCTCTTAACACCTTCACTTAGCCTCTAAATTGTAGCACACTGATCTTTTATGCCCAAATCCAAAAACAGCTCCATTTCCTGCTTACTGATTTAATCTCTCACCCTTGGTTCAAAAGGTTCCAAAATGATTTTAGCCTACCACTAAAATGAATCAACCCAATCTGTATTCTTTCCCCATAGATCTCTCATCCAAGTCTGTGACCACCCATTATCACTCAACCGCACTCTGCTCTATACACCTCTAGGACATAACTCATTCCAAAAAGTCCATGTCTCCTGGAGGCCTGGATAAGATAAATTACCTGAGAGATTTCCTCTTAGGTACAGACAGAATACTGTTGCAGTAATTCCATTATTGAGATGACCAGATAAGGTCATCATAAAGTATGGCAGTGACAATAGGAAGAAAAAATAGTCATATTCAAAATATGTTTTTGATAAGATGATAACTGGTTAACAAAAAGGAAGAAAAAGAGGAAAAGATCAAGAGTGACTTCAGATTTCTGACTTGAAAAGGAGTTGAATTCTGTATGTGATCAAAGAATAGGGGTAAAGAGTTTGAGCTCTGAAAATCATTGAAACATGGGCTACATGGGCACATATTGTGTTTAGCCCCTTATTTATGAACACTCTTATGTAAAATATGCAGGACTAGGATATCTGTCATTTGAATAAATTGTCAAAATTTAGAATAGGAAATCTTTATAAAATCATAGAACTCTGAATCCCAGTTCCCTTGTGTATAAAATGATGACAGTATTTACCCAGGATATTGGTAAAAATATAACACATTTTTTACAAACCACCCAATACAGTACCTAGCATAGTAATTCAATAAATTGTAGCCACTATTATACCTATGATTTGGAATAGCTTACTATACATGATCTGAAGATGAATTAGCAACTTGAAAACTGAAAACCAAACCAACAATGAAATGTTGAATAATGCCAACAGAACCCTACTTAGATTGTGATCTCATGGAATCACTGCTATTATTTATTGCTTGCCTAGCACTTGAGTCCTGCAAAATTCAAGGTCAGTCATTATCATTTACTGAACACAGGAAACGAGAAAAGCACTTCACAGATGGGGAAAACACAGCATCCTTGCTGGTAGAAATCATGTAGTTAACTCAAATGAGTTCAAATATTTGATGGCCTAAAGTCATAGTCTATGAACAAATCTATACACTAAGACATCAAAGAAAACAGTGCAAAGGTATCTCTGGCCTTATTCCTTGTGAAGACAGAGGCTGTGTTGTATACACAAGATATACAACCTCAGATAACATTAGGGGCAGGGTGGCTAAGTTAGGCAAGCCTTTCCCTCAAAAAATGTCTTACGTGCTCGCTTTCTGAAAATGACAAATTGTGAGTACTCTTTTTCACATAAAAATAAATAACTCTGAAAATTATTATACCTATAAACAAAACAAATAGAAAAACAAAATGTGCGTTAAAAAAAAACAGCCTGTTTTGTGAATAAAAAAGACCCAAGTTTTTCCCACATTCCTTGTTACTGACTGAAGTCTTCTCTAAGTAAACTGATTATGTCAACATGTGAATAATTTTCAGAATCACCTACCATGGTTACCGTAGAAGTTACTGGCAACCCACATATCCACCCATAAAGAAAAGTGCATTACTTAGGATTATTTGGTTGCAGATGACAGAGGCAGACTCTGGTTAACTTAAGCAATGTAACAATAACAATTATAAAAAATAAATTACAGACTCTAATGAAAAAGTGAACAATCAGGCAGGCCTTGGGAAGAATAGGATCAAAGATGCTCCAAGAAATTAGGAAAGAGGCATTAACAGATTATCCCTTCCCCCTGTGGAAGGGCCCTTTCAATGCTCTGTGTCAGTATCCACTCACTAAATATTTAGAGAAGGTACGATTAGTCTTAACCTCAGACATGTGTCTAACCAGTGCACACGACTCTCTCACTAGAATAGCATGGAAGTTTTCCTTTTCCCCAGAAGGAAAACTATAATGTTAGTAACAAAAAAGAGGGGGAAGGGCTGCTGAGTGATCAAAATCATAGATTCCAAGGTAGCCCATCTCAGAGAATATTAGTTCTGAAGAGAAGCAAGCCTTGGCTTATGAAATCCATTCGTGCAATTCGATCCATATTGCCACTGCAGCAAAAGAACTTACATTATTAAAATATTTTCATTTAGAAAGAAATCTGATGTAAGAGTGCACACTTTTTAAAATGGTATTGCCCAGCCTTTCTATTCAAAGCATTTCACCTACTCAGGCAGCTGCACCTGTGTACACACCTCTTGCCATCATAAGTCCTCATAAAGCACAGATTATGGTTTCAAATCACATTCAAAGGAACCAGGACTTCTTGGAAGGTTCATGTTTTAGAACAGAAACAAACAGGATGGTAACAGAACATCCTATGGTTATAGAAGAACAAGACTTTTCTAAGATGATAGCCTGTGGTGAAATGACAACAGATCCAAATGAAAGAATTGCTACTAAATATTGTGATGATTCAAACATCCAAGCCAAAATATAATAACAATTGCGGTTCATTAGAACAGTTGAGAGTATGGAGGGCAGAGTTCATTATGGCATGGAAACAGAACATTTAGAAGGCACCCAGGGAGACCGAGGGGCGCGGTGCGCAGACACGTCAAAGGTTGGCTGCATGCGCGTGCCCGCCGGTCTCATCAGGGGGGTGATCAGCTGAGCGCGTGGCCTCAGCTGAGCCTGCCCAGCTGTGCAGTCCGCTAGCACGGAGAGAGCCTTTTCAGCCCTTGGTTCTTTCTTCTGTCGTTTTAGGGAATAACTCGCTCTTGAAAGCAACTGGCCTGCTACCAGAAAGGGGATCGCCATCTAAGACCAGTGGACATGGACCTGGCATCGGTGGCATCCGCGAGTTGTGGCTCCGTCAGGTGTTTGTCACCTTGAAAAATGTTCGAGGGACAGGACCATTGCTTGGGTGGACATGGACTCTTTTTTTTCTGTTCATGTGGAGCAATGACAAAGTCCTGTTTTGAGAACTAAACCGCATGTGGTTGTACAGTATACATCATGGAAGTCTGGGTGGAGCAATTGTAGGACATTATAAAGCTCGTGCGCGTGGGGTCACTAGAAATATGTGGGCAGATGATGCTAAGAAGTTTTATGTTCAGATGGTCTACTGGCATCTGAACATGGTAGGTGATTCTGAAAATTATTCACATGTGAGCCCTGTGGGAATGCTGGCCTCACCGAGTACCAGGAAGCCAGTGCAGAAGTGAGGTCTCCTTTTGCTCTGATTGAACGTGCCAACCTTGACGAGGCTTACGGAGACCTGACCAGTGCCGTAGGGGAGAGACGGCAAAAGCTCCGGGATCAGCCTGTCTTAGCCGACTTGTTGCAGAACACCTACATTGAAGGGCTGCCCCAAGGCCCTCCAGCAACAGAAGAGACTGTGCAGAAATTTGGAATTTGCTTTGTTTGGTCACTCTCTGATCCTCCTTGGATTGATTAAAAGGAAGCTTACCCTACAACCTGAGTAAATCACAAGGGCTCACGTGGAAGGATATACAGATTCTCTCATCTTTCCAGGTAAGTAGATGTTGATAAGCTGTGAAAGAAGTCATCCGTTAACTTTGTTTATGCTGTGTTTTGTTGAACAAATTCTGTTAGTCCATAGTTTTTCATCTTGTGATTTGTGCACTTTGAATCATTTTTCTTCAATTTGCCTTTTTAGTATTTCAACTGTATGGAATTTACGTTTTAATTTGATTTAAGGTAGGGAGCCACCTTAATTATTAGTCTTAATAATTAATAAAACTGAACCTTAGAAAAGGTTCGGTTTTCCCAGCAATTATTTATTAAATAATCCATTCTTTCTTAGGGCTTCCCTGGTGGCTCAGAGGTTAAAGCGTCTCCTGCAATGCGGTCCAGTATTCTTACCTGGAGAATCCCATGGACGGAGGAGACTGGAAGGCTACAGTCCACGGGGTTGCAAAGAGTCGGACACGACTGAGCAACTTTCTTAACTTCTTATATGTGTGGGTCTGCTTCTGTCACAGAAACACATTTTGTAATATTTCATTATATTTGATAAGGATTCTTCTCTACTTTTGTTTTTCAAAATTGTCTTGGCTGTTTATTCGCCTTTATTGTTCAGTATATGTTTTAGAATATTAGTTGAATTCCTCAAAAATCATTATGAAATTACATTGAATTTACATATTTAGAGAGGACAATTATCTTAATGTTAAATTATCCCAACCGTGAACATTTTTTCACCAATTTTTTAGAATTTCATTTATGTCCTTTTAGTGATTTTTTAAGTTAAAACTTTTCATTTATAGTTCTGCTTCTTTTGAAATCTAGAATCCAGTATGTTTTCCTTTTTCTTTCTCATCTAAACTTTTTATTGATATAACAGACATAAAGTGTACAGATTGTAAGCGTACACTTTGACTAATTTTAACAAAGTAAACCTACGGTGTTATGTGTGTGCTCAGTTGCTCAGTCATGTCCAGCTCTTTGCGACCCCAGGACTGTAGCCTGCCAGGCCCCTCCCATCCACGGGATTTCCCGGGCCAGATTACTGGAGTGGGTTGCCATGCCCTCTTCCAGGGATCTTCGTGGCCCAGAAATGGGACCCACGTCTCCTGCACTAGAAGGTGGATTCTTTACCACTGAGTCACCTGGAAACCCCTATGTAAGCGGCATCCAGATAAAAACACAGGAGAACTCTAGAAGCCACCCTTAGCTCCCCTCCTAGCCATTATCTAAGCCTACATTATCCCTTCTCTCCTCCATTACCACTGTCCTGATTTCTATTTAGCTTATTTTCAAGCTTTATAAAATTGAAATCATGCAGTATATACTTGAGTCTGGCATCATTCACTCAACATTGTCTTTGTGAGATTCACCTATTCTGTGGTATGTAGTTGATTTGTTTACTCCCATTGCTCTGTAGTATTCCATTTGTGAATATACAACAATTTACCCATTATGATATATATTTGGGTTGTTTCCAGTTTGGGACTACTAAGAATAGTGCTGCTATGAACATTCTTGTAAATATCTTTTGATGAACAAATGTATGTATTTCTGTTGGGTCTGTGACTAAAAGTGCTCAGTTGTGGAGTTTGCCTTTGCTTTAGTTTGCCTGTAGTCAGCTTTACTAGATACTGCCAGAAGTTTTCCAAAATAGTGGTTTGTTGTTGTTTCATCCCTAAGCTGTATGATAGTTGTTCCCATTTACCATTCCAGCATGAGGGTCTAGTTGTTCCACATCTTCATCAACACTAATTTTTGCGTTTTAGCCATTTTAATAACTGTATAGTGAATCATATGATGGTTTTATTTTGCATGTTCCTGGTATTAATGAAATTGAGCACTTTCTTGTCAGTTTGATGACCATTCTTCTTTCATAAAGTTCCTATTTAAGTATTTAACCATTTTTAGAGTTGAATTGTCTTGCCTCATTAAACTGTAGGACTTTATATATTCTGGGTACACATCATTATCAAATATATGTATTACAACCTTCTGATTTGTGGCTTTTCACTCTTTTAATGGTGGCCTTTGATGTAGAGAAGGTTGTTAATTTTAATTTGGTCCAATTTATCATTTTTTCCATTATGGATAGTATTTTTCAAGCTCATGATAAACCCCCCTATATTATTTTAGAAGCTTCATTGTAGTGCCTTTTACACTTAGATTTATAATTCATTGTGTGTGTGTGAGTGTGTGTGTGTGTGTGTGTAGGGTGTGAGGTGGGGTCAAGATTCCATTTTTTTATTGAGTAGCCAATTATAATGTCTTTATTATTAAAAGCTTTACTTTTTAAGGGTCTTGTGCATTCAATATGTTAGTTCCTAGATGCTTTAATACTTTATTGCTATTGTGATTTTTCATTTTTTCTATTACATTCTTTTGGTTAATGATATGAAGGGAAATTATAAATGATTAATTGTAAGTTTGTATTTAATTACTTTATCTCCCTGAAAAAAACTTGAAATATAATCTGAATGAAAATGCTTTAACAAATAAAATGTGCTAGATGGTTAAAAAATATTGTCTTAGAAGAGAATAAATTAGAACAAAAAAACTTACTTTTATATATGGAATTTAGAAAGATAGTAACGATAACCCTGTATGCGAGACAGCAAAAGAGACACAGATGTATAGAACAGACTTTTGGACTCTGTGGGAGAGGGAGAGGGTGGGATGATTTGGGATAATGGCATTGAAACATGTATAATACCATATAAGAAACAAATCACCAGTCTAGGTTCGATGCAGGATACAGGATGCTTAGGGCTGGTGCACTGGGATAACCCAGAAGGATGGTATAGGGAGGGAGGTGGGAGGGGGGATTCAGGAGTGGGAACTTATGTACACTCATGGCGGATTCATGTTGATGTGTGGCAAAACCAATACAGTATTGTAAAGTAAAAAAAAAGTTTTAAATTAAAAAAATTAAAAAAAAACTTTTGTGGTAATATTATTATGATAATTCTAGGTATCGGCTATAAGAGTATCTTATTTTTAACCAAATAATCAGTTCAGTTCAGTTGCTCAGTTGTGTCCAACTCTTTGCAACCCCATGGATTGCAGCATGCCAGGCTTCCCTGTCCTTCATTATCTCCTGAAGCCTTCTCAAACTCATGTCCATGGAGTTGGTAATGCCATCCAAACATCTCATCCTCTGTTGTCCCCTTCTCCTTCTGCCTTCAATCTTTCTAAGTAGTCAGTTCTTCACATCAGGTGGCCAAAGTATTGGAGCTTCAACTTCAGCATCAGTCTTTCCAATGAGTATTCAGGACTTATTTCCTCTAGGATTGACTAGTTTGATCTCCTGGCCATCCAAGGAACTCTCAAGAGTCCTCACTGATACCACAGTTGAAACGCATCAGTTCTTTGGCACTCAGCTTTCATTATAGTCTAATTCTCACATCTATACATGACTATTGGAAAAACTATAGCTTTGCTAGAAAGACCTTTGTCAACAAGGTAATATGATGTCTAGGTTGGTCATAGCTTTTCTTCCAAGGAGCAAGCATCTTTTAATTTCATGGCTGCAGTCACCATTGGAAGTGATTGTGGAGTCCAAGAAAATATAGTCTGTCACTGTTTCCATTGTTTCCTCATCTATTTGCCATGAAGTGATGGGACCAGATGCCATTATCTTAGGTTTCTCAATGTTGAGTTTTAAGCCAACTTTTTTATTTTCTTCTTTCACTTTCATCAAGAGGCTCTTTAGTTCTTCTTTGATTTCTGCCATAAGGGTGGTGTCATCTGCATATCTGAGGTTATTGATATTTCTCCTGGAAATCTTGATTCCAGCTTGTGCTTCATCCAGTCAAGCATTTTGCATGATGTACTCTGCATATAAGTTAAATAAGCAGGGTGACAATATATAGCCTTGATGTACTCCTTTCCCAACTTGGGAACGTCTGTTGTTCCATGTCCAGTTCTAAGTTGCTTCTTGACCTGCATACAGATTTCTCAGGAGGCAGGTAAGGTAGTCTGATATTCCCATCTCTTAAAGAATTTTCCACAGTTTGTCGTGATCTACATAGTTAAAGACTTTGGCATAATCAATAAATTAGAAGTATATTTTTTTTCTGGAATTCTCTTGCTTTTTCTATGATCCAACAGATGTTGGCAATTTGATCTCTGGTTCCTCTGCCTTTTCTAAATCTAGCTTGAACATCTGAAAGTTCATGGTTCGCATACTATTTAAGCCTGGCTTAAAGAATTTTGAGCATTACTTTGCTAGCATTTAAGATGAGTATAATTGTGTGGTAATTTGACCATTCTTTGGTATTGCCCTTCTCTCAGACTGGAATGACAACTGACCTTTTCCAGTCCTGTGGCCATTCCTGAGTTTTCCCAATTTTCTGGCAGAATGAATGTAGTAGCCCTTTCACAGCATCATCTTTTAGGATTTGGAATTCCATCACCTCCACTAGCTTTGTTCGTAGTGATGCTTTCTAAGACCCACTTGACTTGCATTCCAGAATGTCTGGGTCTAGGTGAGTGATCACACCATCGTGGTTATCTGGGTCATGAAGATGTTTTTTTGCTTAGTTCTTCTGTGTATTCTTGCCACCTCTTCTTAATATCTTCTGCTTCTGTTAGGTCCATACTATTTCTGTCCTTTATTGTACCCATCTTTGCATAAAATGTTCCCTTGGTATCTCTAATTTTCTTGAAGAGATCTTTAGTCTTTCTCATTCTCTTGTTTTCATCTATTCCTTTGCATTGATCACTAAGGAAAGTTTTCTTACCTCTCCTTGCTAGTCTTTGGAACTCTGCATTCAGATGGGTATATTTTTCCTTTTCTTCTTTGCCTTTTGCTTTTCTTGTTTTCTCAACTATTTGTAAGGCCTCCTCACACAACCATTTTGCCTTTTTGCATTTCTTTCTCTTGGGGTCTTGATCACTGCCTCCTGTACAATATCATGAACCTCCATCCATAGCTCTTCAGGCACTCTTATCTATCAGATCTAATCCCTTGAATCTATTTGTCACTTCTACTGTATAATCATAAGGGATTTTATTTAGTTCATACCTGAATGGTCTAGTGGTTTTCCCTACTTTCTTCAATTTAAGTCTGAATTTGGCAAGAAGGAGTTCATGATCTGAGCCACAGTCAGATCCCAGTCTTGTTTTTTTTGACTGTATAGAACTTCTCCATCTTTGGCTGCAAAGAATATAATCAATCGGATTTCAGTGTTGACCATATGGTGATGTCCATGTGTAGAGTCTTCTCTTGTGTTGTTGGAAGAGGATGTTTGTTATGACCAGTGCATTCTCTTGGCAAAACTCTGTTAACCTTTGCCCTGCTTCATTCTGTACTCCAAAGCTAAATATTCCTGTTACTCCGAGTGTTTCTTAACTTCCTACTTTTGCATTCTAGTTCCCTATGATGAAAAGGACATCTTTTGGGGGTGTTAGTTCTAGAAGGTCTTGTAGGTCTTCATAGAACTGTTCAATTTCAGCTTCTTTAGCATTACTGATTGGATTACGTGATATTGAATGGTTTGCCTTGGAAATGAACAGAGATCATTCTGTTAGGGGAAGCACACTGACTGATACAACCCACTCTGACCAGGCACCATAGTAACCATTTGCATGTGTTGCATTATGACAGGAGGTCCTGGTAAGGAACACAGAACTAATAAGCCACCACCAACCAGAAGAGTTCAGGACAGGTCAAAAGGAGACACCACATGTCCAACCACCTCCCAGAATCCTTCTCTCCAGCATCCATCTTGGCTGAACAAGGCATACACCACCAGGAAGGACTGTGAGTCAGAATTATTGGCTAAAGACAACCCGGAAACTAATCCCATCACCATAAAACCTGAGACTGTGAGCTCCATGGCAGAGTTGTTCTCCTGGGTTTCCTTACCCTACTGCTCTCCACCAAGGTGCCCTTTCCCAATAAAGTCTCTTGCTTTGTCAGCACATGTGTGTCCTTGGACAATTCATTTCCAAGTGTTAGACAAGAGCTCAGTTTCAGTGCCTGGAAGAGGTCCCCCTTCCTGCAACAATTCTGTCATTTTTTATATTGCATCCAAGTACAGCATTTTGGACACTTTTGTTGACTATGAGGGCCCCTTCATTTCTTCTAAGGGAGTCTTGCCCACAGTAGTAGGTAGTAGTCCTCTAAATTAAATCAGATTTCATAATCAAATATTATGAAAGTAGAATTCAGCTGGATATCCCAGAGCAAAGAATTCTGCATCTAGAGGCTCTTCAACAGGGTGTCTACACCTTTTTGCAGACCTTTTCTAATACTTTTGATAATGGTGATATTCAAAGCAATGAATCTATTTGCCCCTTAATTTGTAATGAGTATTTTTAGAACGATTATTTTGTAACATTATTCTTATTTAAAAGAGTTCTTTCAGTTTAAAAAAAAACTTTGAATGTTGGACATTAACCAAAAGGATAGTAATGTATAGTAAGTTAACCACATGGGGGAACTTGTAAGAGCAATCTATTATTACTTTTAGAAGTGATATAGATTCACACAGAAAATATTCAAGAGAATTTAGCTTATTTCTAATTATAGTGGTGAATTTTCCAGTGGGTTTCATGTTTTAAAGTAAAAATAGATAAATAAATGGTGTACGAAAGTAGTTGTAATGCAAAGATGGTATTTTATTTATGTTAATAAGTAGTGAAACATAGGTGTAAGTGAATATTTTTTCTTCTGTAAGTTTATGTGTATTTTTAATGTACAGCTATGTACTTGTTTCTGTGTGTACAAAAAAGAGAGAGCACAGGAAACTTAAGTCAAGTAGATCCAGAAAAGGTAATTACAGTACCAACCACAAGGAAAAACCCCCAGTGGCCACAGATAGTAACCAACTAGAAAAAGAGTCTATCAGTTTATCAGTCCTCATGACAATACAAATTTGGCAATAAAAAAAATGATACAGATGGTGTTGAGTATATTTTTACATGCAAAATTCCCTGGAATATGAAAGAAACCAAACCCTCCAATATCAACTCAAACCTGCAGCCAACCAATATTTCAATAGCCCAGAGTTTTCCCTTCTTTTCCTCGGTGCTGTGTTGATAATGGATCCTTAATCCTGTCCAAGTTGAAATATGGTTTGCCTGCATTGAGATTAAGGTGTGGCCTCCAAATCTACTACCATCTATAGGTTTTCTTTCATTAGCAACATATATTAGTAATTATTCTAGTGGAAGGAAGGAGGGAAGAAAAAAAATTTAAAGGAAAGAGAGAAGGGGAAAAAAGAAAAGAAAAGAGTGAGACAGGGAGGAAGGGAGAGAGGAAGGAAGGAAGGAAAGAAAGGGGAGGGAGGAAGTAAAGGAAGGAGGAAGAGGGTACAGGAGGGACAGAAAGAGAGGGAAGAACATAAAGAAACCTTCTGAGACACCAAGTTGCTAAGAATTGGGAAATACTCATGAGCTACATAGCCTTATGAAATAACACATAAGTGAGAAACAATAATCATTTAATTGCTTTCCTTATAAATGTAGATTCTATTCAAAGCATAAGTCTTGTCTGCCTTGTTCATTCCTATATCACTAGTACTAGAACAAAAGTGCTTGGCACATGGTTAATGCTCAAAAATATTTTTTAAATAAGTTGAATAGATGAATGAATTCAAGTCTTGTGGGTGCTCAAGTCCAATTTTGCCATGATGGTTGCTCAACATGATAGTGTGAAGCTGTGTAGGTTCAGGTACTCCTGGAAGCAAATATGGGGATGGACTTAGAAATGCAATGAATGTATTAGGGGAAATAAATTGCTGTGAAGAATAGGCAGGAAAAGCCTTTGTATTACAATGCTGTTTTGTCACTTGTGAATGGAGAGAAGAAAGGAAGGAGGGTTGGGTAGGAAAAGCCTCAAACTGCAGTAGCTCAAGAAAGTCCCAGCCAAGGCAATGGGGAAGCCCAGAGCAAAGATTAGAAGAGGTCCATATGAGGCTAAAATGACCTGGTTCTGCAGTACTTGGTGAACCCCTCCTGGGCTGTTACTGGCTGTGAGCAGGCCTAGAAGAGCATGAGCTTGAAGCTGAAGACTGTAGAGGATCCCAAAGGTACAACATCTGGAGGCTGTCTGCTCATTACACTCTCAAGCAGATTCTTTCTTGATGGGGGAATGAGTGGCATAACTCCATAGCCGTGGAACCAAAAGGCTCCCTGTTTCTAATGATGAGTAGATCAGATCTGATATCAACACAAAATTTTCTCTCCTTATTTCTACCATGAACTCTGAACTTCTTCCCCTTGAATACAGATTATTCCTTTCTTCCCATTCGAATATATGCACAGATTTGAAACCTTTCACTTACATTAATATTTCTTTTACCAAGAGAGTTAATATATGTCAGCTTTTAAAATTACATATAGAAAGGGCAACTCTATCACCAGCCATCAAAGACCACAAAATCTTCCCATTGTTTTACAAATAACCCCCCTTTAAGTGATAAACTTTCAGTAAATCTCTATATATAGCTTGTAAACCAAAGCTGCCATCCCTTTGCTTCCATACCTAATTTTGGGACACTTCTTCCCTCTGTTAGTGCAAAATAAGGGACAAGTAAGAATAAACATATTTTATAGACATATAATTTTAAAGTATGTAATATATGTCACAGTTGCATAACACTATATTGTAGATAGTGAAAAGTGCTAATGGAGTACAAACACATACAGTGGAAGTTCAGAGAAAGGAAAGGGTACTTCAGACTAGGAAGACTGGAGGAGATTTCACGGAAAAGATGTCATTTATCTTGGCCTTTAAAGAAGAGTAAAATTTGTACATGTGTAGATGAGGGAAATGACATTGATAGTTGGAATCACACGCACAACATTGTAAAAAATAAAACCTTGTAAAAGACAAAGACTCATCAGTGATATTGGCTTGTAATTTCCTTTTTTGTGGTATCTTTGCCTGGTTTTGGTATCACAGTGATGTGGCATCACTATCACTGATGAACATGAGATGCAAAAATCCTGAACAATACTAGCAAAATACTAGCAAACTAAAATACTAGCAAACTAAATCCAACAACACATTAAAAGGGTCATACACTATGATCAGTGGGATTTATCCCAGTGATGCAAGGATTCTTCAACATCCACAAATCAGTCAATGTGATATATCACATAATGAAAACTATATGATCATCTCAATGGATGCAGGAAAAGCTTTTGACAATATTCAAGACACATTTATGATAAAAAGTTCTCCAGAAAGTGGAAAGAGAGGGAACATACCTCAACATAATAAAGGCCATTTATGACAAATCACAGCAAACATCACTCTCAGTGGTGAAAACCTGAAAGCGTTTCCTCTAAGATCAGGAACAAGACAAGGGTGTCTATCCTTGTCACTATTATTCAACATAGTTTTGGAAGTTCTGGACATGGCAATCAGAGAAGAAAAAGAAATAAAAGGAATCAAAATTGGAAAATAAATAAAATTGTCACTGTTTGCAGATGACATGATACTATACATAGAAAATCCTAAACATGCCACCAGAAAAATTCTAGAGCTCATCAGTGAATTTAAATAAAGTTGCAGGATATAAAATTAATACATAGAAATCTCTTGCATTTCTATACATTACAATGACAGATCAGAAAGAGAAATTAAGGAAACAATCTCATCTACCAAGGCGACAAAAAGGATACCTATTAATAAGCAAAAGACCTGTATGCAGAAAACTATAAGATAACAATGAAAGACATCAAAGACAATACAGATAGAGAGATATACCTTGTTCTTGGATTGAAAGAATCAATATTGTGAAAATGACTATACTACCCAAAACAATTTACAGATTCAAGGAAATCCCTATCAAATTACCAATGGCATTTTTCATAGAATTCAAAAAATATATATATAATTTGTATAGAAACAGAAAAGACTTCAAGTACCCAAGGCAATCGTGAGAAAGAAAAGTGGAACTGGAGGAATCAGGGTCCTTGACTTCAAATGATACTACAAAGCTATAGTAATCAAGACAGTATGGTACTGGCACAAAAAACAGATATATAGATCACTGGAACAGAATAGAAAGCCCAGAGATAAACCAACACCCCTGTGGTCACCTAATCTATGACAAAGGAGGCAAGAATATACTAAGAAGAAAAGACAGTCTCTTCAATAAGTGATGCTGGGAAACTGGATATTGTTTTGTTCAGTCACTAAGTTGTGTTTTATGTCTCTTTGCAACCCTATGACTATAGCCTGCCAGGCTCCTCTGTCCATGGAATTTTTCAGGTAATAATACTAAAGTGAGATGCTATTTCCTTGTCCAGGGAAACTTTATAGCTACTTGTAAAAGCATGAAATGACAACACTCTCTAAAAACAAAAATAAACTCAAATTGGATTAAAGACCTAAATGTAAGGCCAGACAATATAAAATTCTTAGAGGAAAATTATAAAACTCTGACATAAATTACAGCAAGATCTTTTTTGATCCACCTCCTAGAGTAATGAAAATAAAAATTAACAAATGGGACTTTATTAAACTTAAAAGCTTTTGGACAGTAAAGGAAACCATAAACAAGACATAAAGACAATCTCAGAACGGAAGAAGATATTTGCAAACAAAGGAACTGACAAAGGATTAATCTCCAAAATTACAAACAGCTCATGCAGTTCAATGTAAAAAAAAAAAAAAATCAAAAATCAGGTAGAAGACCTAAATAGACATTTTTCCAAAGAAGATATACAGATGGCTAATAAACACATGAAACTATGCTCCACATCACTAATTATTAGAGAAAAGCAACTCAAAACCGCAGTGAGTGATCACCTCACACTGGTCAAAATGGCCACCATCAAAAATCTACAAACAATAAATCCTGGAAATGGTGTGGAGAAAAGAAAACCCTCTTGCACTGTTTGGTGGGAATGTAAATTGATACAACCAACCACTATGGTGAAAACAGTATGGAGTTTCCTTTAAAAACTAAAAATAAAACTACTGTATGACCCAGCAATCCCACTCCAGAGTGTATACCCAGAGAAAACCATAATTCAGAAAGATGCATGCACCCTACTGTTCACTGCAGCACTATTTACAACAGGTAGGACATGGAAGCAACCTAAATGTCCATCAGCAGAGGAGTGGATAAAGAAGATGTGATACATAATACACAATGGAGTATTACTCTGCCATAAAAAGGGGCAAACTAATACCATTTGCAGCAACATGGATGGACCTAGAGATTGTCATACTGAGTGAAATAAGTCAGAGAAAGACAAATATTGTATATTAATGCATGTATGTGGAATCTATAAGAATGGTATAGATGATCTGATTTGCAAAGCAAAAGAGAGACATAGATATACAGAGCAAACATGGATACTAAGTGGAGAAAGGTGAGGTGGGATGAACTGGAAAATTGGGGTTAACATATATACACTATTGTGTATTAAATAGATAACTAATGAGAACCTACAGTATAGCACAAGGAACTCTACTCTGTGCTCTGTGGTGACCTAAATTGGAAGGAAATCCAGAAAAGAGGAGATACATGTCTATATGTGACTGATTTACTTAGCTGTACAGCAGAAACTGACATAGCAGTGTAAAGCAACTGTACCCCAATTTTTAAAAAGTCCAAAAACTTGTGTTCAAATTCAGGCTCTACTGTATATATAACCTTGTACTAGTTATTTAACCCCCTACATCACCTCATAGGTAATATATGAACGAATAATAATCATCCTCCAGTGAGGTGTTAGGCCTGAATAGTGCTGAAACAGTAGTAAGATGTGAACTGATATGAACTGATTGCTTTGGTTACTTTAGTGTCATCTTTTTAGATAAGCAATGCTTTTTCTGGAATGAATACTTAAAATCACTAGGAAAAAATATAAATCCCACTGCTATTTCCTTGCTATGGATATTGCAAGTTACTTAATCTTTCTGAGACTCAGTTTCTTTGTCTGTAAAGTAGAGAGTCCCTACTTCATTTGGTTATGGTGATGATTAAATAAAATCAAATGTGTAAGGCATCTCAGAGTAGATGCCTGGTAAAGGACAGTTCTTTCCCTCTTTCTTATTAGTTGATTTTAATAGTTGGACTGTTTTTTTACGTTTATTCCCTCATCTCAGCACAAAAGAGAAATATCTATTGCACTAATCAATATTCACATTAACAAACAGCATTTTAGTCAATTTAAAGTAACCTCAGAACTTCAATCTGCTTTGAAGATCATCAGTATTTATATTATTTTTCTTTTAAGATAATTAATTAAAAGCATTTATCAGACTTTTTATCAGAAAATTACATCAAGGTGACTTCTCTGGCTTTTTTTAACTGACTTTAACAACAACACTTTGATTTAAAGAACAGAAAACATACTTCAAACTCAAATTTGATAAAATAATTAAGAATTTTAAAAAAGCTTTCATGGCAGAAGGATCAATTAGCTGGCAAGTTTCAGGCATTTTTTAATTCCTATGTTTGAAATCTAAGATATTAGCCTGCTAATCACTTGGAGATGTACTATTACTATTACTGTTCATAAATTTGACATAAGAAAAATTCACTTGAGCATATATATGACCATTACTTCTTGGTCATTAGGACCACCCTGCCTTGAGAACACACTAGCATGCACAACATATGCTAAAAGACTGAACTGAAAAAACTCATAAAGTGTAGCTATTGCAGACAGAATGTTTAAAAATAAGTTTAAGGTGTCATTAGTTCAAATGGTGGCTCTGACACCAAATAGCTGCTCTTTGATCTAAGAATGAGCACATTCTCTCTATATGGTGTTCAGTTACTGATTAATTGCATGCTAACCTTTATAATTTGTAGCTGTCATTTAGGTTCATGCACTGTACTAATATTTATTCTGCATATTAATATAACATCTTTTTTTTAATTAATTTTTATTTTTTAGTTTGTTTTGCTTTACAATACTGTATTCGTTTTGTTACACATTGACATGAATTAGCCATGAGTGTACATGAACTCCCTATCCCGATCCCCTCCTCCACCCTCCCGCCCCACACCCTCTCTCTGGATTATCCCCATGCATCAGTCCCTAGCATCCTGCATCCTGCATCAAACCTGGACTGGCAATTCGTTTCGCTTATGATATCACACATGTTACATTGCCACTCTGCCAACCCATCCCACCCTCTCCCTCTCCCACAGAGTCCAAAAGGCCATTCTATACAACTGTGTCTCTTTTGCTGTCTTGCGTACAGGTTTATCATTACCATCATTCTAAATTCCATATATATGTGTAAGTATACTGTATTGATGTTTTTCTTTCTGGCTTACTTCACTCTGTATAATCGGCTCCAGCGTCATCCACCTCATTAGAACTGATTCAAATGTATTCTTTTTAATAGCTGATTTTTTTTCTTCCTATTTTTTTCTTCTCCTTTTTGAATATAACATCTTATTAAGTTTATTGCCCGCTTTCTATAAATTTTTTAATCAGACTTCATGTGAGAAGCTAACTTACATATCTATTAAAAGTTTCACTTGAATTACAGTTTCTCTTAGTATTCTGAAGAGAGTCTTTCAATTAAGTCTATGGAAGGAAAAGAGAGATGGTTCACTTCCCAAATGGGAAAAAAAAAAAAAGGTGTATATACATTTGATTACATGATATATATGCCCTGCAGGTCATGAATAATATAAATGGTAATTACTTCATTTGTCTTTTCCATGCCCTTGTGGTGTTGTTTCTGACAAATGGGACCAGAATATGTACCCTCCTTTAAATTCACATTCAATAAGTGAAGAAAAATCCACTTTAAGTGCCTAGTACAATGTCTTAGACATCAAAGTTTAATGAAAATGTCTAATGAAATAAATATGTAGTAATTAAGGTTTACTTTCTAAACAATTCCCTCTATCACATTATATCACATAGTATATGCTCAATAAATCAGAATGATGGTAGAGACACAAATTCAGAATAGAATTGTAAAACAACAGCAAAATCCTCATGACCATCTCACCACATATCTTTGCCTATTTTCATTCTTTCTCTTCCTTCTAAACCTAACTCTTTGGACTGCTCAACCTTAAAATGATGGAGTAGAAAGTTATGAACTCACCCCTCCTTATAGAAACACCAAAATCATAGCTAACTGCTAAACAACCATCCACCAAAAAAACATCGAAACCTACCAAAAAATACCCTACAGCCAAAGACAAAGAAGCCACAATGACAGTAGGAGGGACAAATTGTGACAAGTTCAAATCCTATATTCACAGACTAGAGAGCAATTGTACCATGGAGTCCCTCCCATAGGAGTGAAAGTTCAGAGCCCCATGTCATGTTTCCAAGCCTGAGTAGCTAGCAAAAGAAAGGAGGGAGCTCCAAAGAATCTGGGCTCTGATAACCAGTGGGGTTTCATTGCAGGAAATCTATGGGACCTGGGAAACAGAGACTCCACTCTTGGTGGGCACACACACAAGGTCCTGTGTCCACCAGAACCCAAAAGTGGAAAAAACAGTGGCTTCATAAGAGACTGAGTCAGGCGCTAGTATTGAAGGGTCTCCTGTGGAGGCAAGGGAGGAGGAGGAGTTGTGCCTCACTGCAGGGACAAAGACACTGGCAGCAGCAGTTCTGGAAGTACTCATTGTTGTAAACTCTCCTGGAGGCTGCTATTAGCTTCATCCAACAGCCGATAGGCTCCAGTGCTGGGATGCCACAGGCCAAACAACCAACAGGGCAGGAACACAGCCCACCCATCAATGGACAGGCTACATCAAGTTTTCCTGAGCACAGCCTTGCTCACCAGAGAAACCAGAACTAGTTCCACCAATCAGTGGAGTCCCTCCCATAAGGAAGCCTGCACAAGCATCTTATATAGCCTCATTCACCAGGGGGCAGACAGCAGAAGCAAGAAAAACTACAGTCCTGCAGCCTATGGAACAGAAAGTGAAACCACAGGAAGTTAGACAAAATGAGACAGCAGAGGAATATGTTCCAGATGAAGGGACAAGATAAAAGCCCAGAAGAACAACTAAGTGAAGTGAAGACAGGCAACCTGCCAGAAAAAGAATTCGGAATAATGATAGTGAAGATGATCCAAGACCTCAGAAAAAGAATGGAGGCAAGGACTGAGAAGATGCAAAAGATGTTTAACAAAGACCTATGAGAAATAAAGAACAAACATGGATGCACAATATAATACGTGAAATGAAAAATACGCTACAAGGAATCAATAGCAGAATAACTGAGACAGAAGAATGGATAAGGGACCTGAAAGAGAATGGTTGAAATCACTGCTATGGAACAGAATAAAGAAAGAAGAATGATAAGAAACAAAAACAGTCTAAGAGAACCTAGAGACATTATATGCAGCAACATTTGCATTATAGGGGTCCTAGAAGGAGAAGAGAGAGAGATGAGACCTAAGAAAATATTTGAAGACATAATAGCTGAAAACTTGTCTAACACAGGAAAGGAAAACAGTCACCCATGTCCAGGAAGTACAGAGTCTAAGGCAGGATAAACCCAAGAAGAGACATGGTGAGACACATAAGGCTCCATTGTCTCAGTACAGCAATTCCCCAACACACAAATGAGTTCAATTCTGAGAGCACATTCATAAGTGCAATTTGTAAGTCCAACAGAGTTACCCTAGGTACAGAACCAACACAATCAGCCATAAAGTACTATATTCTAATGAGTTTATAATACTTTTAACAAAAATAATACATTAAAAAACAAACACAAAAAATAAAGAAAACATTTTTAGTCTACCATACAGTACCTTGAAAAGTAAAAGAGTACAGAACAACATATGGCAGACAGGGGCTGGTATTGAGTGAATAGGCAAGAGTTACTGACTGGAGGAGGGAGAAGGGGTGGGACATGGTAGAGCTGAAGGATCATCAGCAATAGGAGACAGCGGGCAACTTACAATTTTCCTTATACTGATACTGATGGAATACATGTTTCATCACAATTTAGAAGTTCACAACTTAAAGGTTCATATTAGGGGACTTTAACTCAGATGACCATTATATCTGCTACTACAGGCAGGAATCCCTCAGAAGAAATGCAGTAGCCATCATGGTCAACAAGAGAGTCCGAAATGCACTACTTGGATGCAATCTCAAAAACGACAAAATGATCTCTGTTTGTTTCCAAGGCAAACCATTCAATATCACAGTAATCCAAGTCTATGCCCCAACCAGCAATGCTGAAGAAGCTGAAGTTGAATGGTTCTATGAAGACCTACAAGACCTTCTAGAACTAACACCCCAAAAAGATGTCCTTTTCATCATAGGGGACTGGAATGCAAAAGTAGGAAGTCAAGAAACACTCGGAGTAACAGGAATATTTGGCCTTGGAATGTGGAATGAAGCAGGGCAAAGACTAATAGAGTTCTGCCAAAAAAATGCACTGGTCATAGCAAACACCCTCTTCCAACAACACAAGAGAAGACTCTACATATGGACATCACCAGATGGTGAACACTGAAATCCGATTGATTATATTCTTTGCAGCCAAAGATGGACAAGCTCTATACAGTCAACAAAAACAAGACCAGAAGCTGACTGTGGCTCAGATCATAAGCTCCTTATTACCAAATTCAGACTGAAATTGAAGAAAGTAGGGAAAATCGCTAGACCATTCAGGTATCACCTAAATCAAATCCCTTATGATTACATAGTGGAAGTGAGAAATAGATTTAAGGATTGATTTTGGAGCCCAAAAAAATAAAGTCTGACACTGTTTCCACTGTTTCCCCATCTATTTCCCATGAAGTGATGGGACCAGATGCCATCATCTTCGTTTTCTGAACGTTGAACTTTAAGCCAACTTTTTCACTCTCCTCTTTCACTTTCATCAGGGGGCTTTTTAGCTCCTCTTCACTTTCTGCCATAAGGGTGGTGTCATCTGCATATCTGAGGTGATTGATATTTCTCCTTGCAATCTTGATTCCAGCTTATGTTTCTTCCGGTCCAGCGTTTCTTATGATGCACTCTGCATAGAAGTTAAATAAGCAGGGTGACAATATACAGCCTCAACAGGCACTAATTTGTCGTGGTCAAGCCATGGACAAAGACTCCTTTGACCCACTGGCCATCCTAATGAAAATCCTTGAACATGCAGAGGAGAAGACATATGGTAGACCCAAGAAATGGCATTTCTCCAAGAGTTTACATTTGTAGAGAGAAATGTTTTTCAGCTTTTGAGGTATTGGCAATGCCTATTGAAAAGTTTACTTCAATTTAAAGGTTTACTTAAACTAAAATTATTTCATGTCAATCTGAAGACAAACTAAACAGAAGTTTCTGTTAAAATTAGGAATAATATATAATGAATGAATCTTTTTTCAAAACCAATCAGTGAAATCATTAAATTTTTATGGAAATTAATCTTTATAAATGATGATTCACATAATTTTAATTGCAGAGTATGCAGTTATAACATATTTCCCATGTTAATTTCTACATAACTATATGGTTAGAGAAAGTAGCTTAATTTTTGACTTAACTTTTTGATAATTAATTATAGATTTTTATGTCTGGAAATGGAGAAGGAAATGGCAACCCACTCCAGTATTCTTGCCTAGAGAATCCCAGGGATGGGGGAGCCTGGTGGGCTGCCGTTTATGGGGTCGCACAGAGTCGGACACGACTGAAGCTACTTAGCAGCAGCAGCAGCAGCATGTCTGGAAAAATCAGATTTCATGGTATAGAAAAACACATTGTACAAAATAGGAAGAAATAATAATCAGGTCAGTGAATAGTTAAAATGAAAATGTATTATATTTATAAAGTAAAATGAAGAGTGGGAGAAAGTGGGAAAAATATTAAGTAAAACGCTGTGGACTCCACAAAGACTTTTTCTGTAATTCAGGGAAAACAAGGACCCCACTTTCTTCATAGGTAACACTAAATTAATAGTAGTACTAAACTAAGTGTTAATGAAAAATACTATCTCTTGAGCACTTACTCTGTGTTATACTCTATTCTAAACAGTTGTTCAATGCAATTTTCACAAAAATCCTATAAATATGTAATATTATCCCCATCTTTAAACAAATGAGAAAACCGAGGCAGAAAGAGATTAAGTTAATCCAATTCACACAGTAAAAAAACAATAGAGCCAGATTCAAACCATGTAGTCTGACTGTGGGCCAGGGCTCTTGTTCTCTCTGCTATGGAAATGAGAGTCAGAAATTTTGTTTCCCCCGTCTCTGCTCTAGGATGTCCTTAGAATTTGGGTGAATGAAAAGCAAGTGTCCACTCTGAGCGAACCAAAATTCTTCTCATAGTGAAGTGTTTAAATTGGATTGCTTTTCTCACCCCAAGTACCATGGAGTACTGCTAGTCACATCTCCCTGAAAGAATAAGAGCTCTTGACCACTTGTACATCATTATCTGTGTTGGTCCTCAGAGCTTCAAACACACACACACACACACACACACATGCATAAGGGTTATAGAAGTAAAAAGACTGCTGATATGTTTTTCTGGAGTATGTTATGTTTTCTGGGACAAGAAAAGTAAGCAAAGAGTAAAGTCATTGTCCGCTTTACACTTTCTTTCATGTCTCTGTTATGTTTGGGTAACATTGCACCCCATGACCCTAAGGAACAATTCTAAACATATACTTTTCTTGCATTTCACTCTTTTCTTTAAACACCTCATCCAATGTTCATCTACCTCCAAACACCTCATCCAATACTTCCTTAGATTGTACCTTTCCCTCAAAAATAAACTTCTCTTCCTTCTATGCTTATTACACTCCTCTTCACCAGTTTTGCCAAGCAAAGACCCTTACCCCTCAGTATGGACCTCTAAATCACTAAGACGAAGGTTGTGAACATTTTACCACAGTTGGAAATAAAGGCTCAACAAGTTTGGTATTGAGATCAGCTGGACTTTTCCTGAGAATTTGTTAACTGTAGTGCAAAAAAAGTCCTACACAGCCCGTTAGGAACCTCTTCTGCTCGATGTACAAATCAGAATTCCTGCTAAGTGAATCTGTATAAATTACTGTTACATGTTATTTATCTTATTTATTTTGGGGTGGAGTGGAATAATAGGGAATTATTTCTAATACTCATGCATTTGATTTTATAATGCTTTTTTTTCATGTTAACCTAACAAAGACAGCAATGAAGTAGGAAGCAGTAGGTGCAATATCATTCACTAAGATACTCTAATAAAACTGCAGGGCGTAGAGTGAATGTTAACTGGTTTACTATCTTGGAGTGCCATAGTTGACTATAAAGATCCTAACCTTATCTTATAAAATTTTCTCAGTAAAATAGATTTAAAAATAAGTCCAATCCTAGAGCATTCAAGCTTGAGCTTTTTCTGAGTGCTAAAGTCACTTTGATTCAGAGTTTAGGAGAGGGTAGTCTCTTGGACTATATATTAGGTTATCCATCCCTGATGGTTTCAAGATGAATGTCTATTTCCTGTGGACATTTGAAAGTGCTGAGTTGGGCTGTGTGATTAGAGAAGGGATTTTTCCTAACAGATAGCTTTGGCTATCTACATGACAGCAAAGGAACATTTTGGCAGGAAACCACATAACACAGCAGGATAACTGGTTTGAACAAAATGTTTTTATGCAATGTGTTACAGGGGAATTGGTTTGCATGTTGACAGTACTGCCCACTATTAAGCCCCAACTTTTTTCCCAACCAAATGAATTTTTTCCTCTTACTATTTGACCAATATTAATATATAGTATATCTATTTTCTAAACAATCTAATAAACAGTTTTGATGGCTTATTTTGAACCAGGTTTTTAAGCATAGCCAGCAAGAGGTATGCTGAGAAATACAGATTTCTTAAAGAGTACTTTATTTTTAATTATCATTTTTATTACATTTAGACAGATACTTGTATCAAGAAATAGATAAAACCCCATAATATGTATATTTCTGAATTCATTCAGCAATTTTGCCAGGCTCCAACTATGAGAAGGCGCTGTTGATCATCACAGCATGTGGATCTTGCTGTGTAAGTAAAAGAGGTTAGATGCAGGCACATTTAAACACAAAGTATATGAGAGAAATATAAGCAAAATAATATGGTAGCTCAGCAGAAGAAGCGATTACTTCCAGTGAAGAGGAACAAGAAAATCATTATAGGAAAAGTGGCATTTGAGGTGGATTTAAAAATAAGCTTTTTATTTTTTGGTAAAACTTACTTGTTTATTCATTTTTATATTTATTTAGTGTACTATAAAGCTTAACAAGAAAGGAGACTAGATTTAAGTTGTGCGGATTCATTCTCTGGTCCTACCTCTTAACAGTTTTGTGACTTTAGTCAAGTCATATAATCATTAACCTTACTTGTAAAATGAAGATGAAATTAGCTCCTTTCTAACAGGGTTCCTGGAAGAATATACATTCTTAGTATGCATGTATCTGCAAAATAGCAGAGGGAAGTAAGTGTAAGGTGCAGAAGCTTTGGAATTGGACAATGCTGTATTTGAATCAACTACTGATCACTATTACTAAACTTTTCAACCTCTTTGCAATTTTGCATCTTTTAAATGGCTATAATAATCCTACTTCATTAATTGTTGTAGAGAGCAAATACCAGGCACAGTGTCCATAAAACTAGGCACAGCATCAATGTTAGGTAACGATAATGATAAGAGATGACATGAGAAAGAGACAGCAGGGCTAGGTTTTGCTGGGCCATGCAATCCAGGTAACATTAACTAGTCCCATGCTATAGACCAGAGTTTACAACCATCAGCCTTCCATATCCAACAAGAGGTGTGAATTAGAACCACTGACACATATATAGCTGTATTTTGTTTGATATACACTGTGTTTTAAAAATTTGGAAATTCTATTTTCTTTCCAGAAAAAAAAAATCAAAAATAAGCCTGAATTCCAATAGAAAAGCAATCAGCTGGAATTAAGTTCCATCCGTGACTTATTTGGAGTCTATGTATGCCAGGGTATCTACTAATCCTTACTGTCTTAATTCTCCCACTTGACTCATTTTGTTACCCATGCGCCTGCCCTTTTACACACTTGAGTTTGTGACTTTTCTGGACACAACAGGCACAACTGGACACAGTTGATTAACCAAATAAGTGCAGGTATTTTTCAGGAGTATTGTGCTCAGTCATATCCAACTCTTTGTAGCCCCATGGACTGCAGCCTACCAGGCTCCTCTGTTCATGGATTTGCCGGGCAGGAATACTGGAGTGGTTGCCATTTCCTCCGCCAAGAGATCCCTGACCCAAGGATTAAACCCACATCTCTTGTGTCACTTGCATTGGTAGGTAGGTTCTTTACCATTATTGCCACCTGGGAAGCCCCTTCAGGAGTATTATGTCTCTGCAATTTGCACATTTGATTTGAGGAAGGAGAAGACTGGATATAAGTAAATGGAAGCGTTTCATAGTATAGATGAGAAATAAACAGGTGTCAAGTTAATGCAGAAATTGCCAGCAAAAAGTTGCTTTAAATTTTTTCCCAAATACATAATCAAGAGGACTTTGACAACTGATTGAGAAAAAAAGAACAAAAGACTATTGTTACTATATGATAGCTGGTATACTTAATAAAAATGGAATGAGCCAGATTATGACTAGAGATAACAGAGATTTCATTTGGGGGTATACTGCTAAATTCGATATTTAAACTTAAGGACATTTTTAGTTATCATGAATCATAATAAAAATCTCTGTTGACCTTCAGAAATGTTTGCAGATCCTAATCAGAGATAATAAACTGTGAATCTGAATGACAAGGGTGGAACTGTACCTCATCATGTAATGTTAGAGCTTGGCAAACAGTATGCACAGTGGGTAGCCATTCCCTTCTCCAGAGGACCTTCCCAACCCAGGGATCAAACCTGGGTCTCCTGCATTGCAGATAGATTCTTTACCATCTGAGCCACCAGGGAAGCCCTAGTATGCCCTCAGTAAATGCTTATTGGGCTTCCCTGATAGCTCAGTTGTGAAAGAATCTGCCTGCAATGCAGGAGATACTGGCTCAACTCTGGGTCACGTAGATCCCCTGGAGAAGGGATAGGCTAACCACTTCAGCATTCTTGGGCTTCCCTTGTGGCTCAGCTAGTAAAGAATCTGCTTCAAACGTGGGAGACCTGGGTTCGATCCCTGGGTTGGGAAGATCCCCTGAAGAAGGGAAAGGTTACCCACTCCAGTATTCTGGCCTGGAGAATTTCATGGACTACACATGACTGAGTGACCTTCACTTTACTTCAAAGGCTTTTTGAATTAAAGTATAGAAAATATGAATATATTTTTATAAATTTTTAGAATGTTGTCATATTTTCACAGATCTGCTCATAATTTTTCTAAAATTAAAAGACAATAATTTCAAATAATTTCAAATCTACTGCATAATGACTTCTCAGATACAACTGTATGCTTGTTAATTACTCCATGTAAAGTGATGACAAATAGGAATTTAATGTGACTTTGCTGAGTGATAATTCTAAGAATTCCAAGCTATGTTTAGAAGTCCATTAAAAGATATACATTGGTGTTAAAATTTTCATAGAGACAGCTTTGTCATTTAAAATGGAGTAGAATTCCAGCAAACTGTGTCTTTGTCTTCAGAATTTCATGAGCTATATAGAACACTGCAGATTTAATTCATTCAGAGTAGTTGAAAAGAGGCAGAAATGAGGAGCTCTCACTAGAGAAAATTTAGGGCTAACTGGACATATCTTGATTTTTTGTTTGTTTATTTGTTTCATTCCTCTGTGCATCTGAATTTACAGGCATTCTGTTCATATTAGCCAGATCCAAGAAAGGGTCAAGAAACAAGAAGAAAGGAAAAAAAGGAAAAAAGAAGCTTTCTGTTATTATAAACCAAAATTTCTCTATATTAACTATGGAAAGTTGTCTGTTCTGTCATTGAGAGCGGATTACATTTATGACACTACCCACTTCTGTTGTTAGCATTGCTGGATATCTATTTTAATATGAATGTGTTTAGTTCACAGCAAAATGGAATAGTCATAAGATATGCAAAATGCATTACTAGACTTGAGATAAACTGATAGTTTTTAGCCCTCAGTGCAAAGGGAAGAATGATTTTCAGATCATGTTGCTGATTCTGTTAGGAATTTGATTTTCACTGGGAATGCTTTCCCTGAAAATATAACATAATAATACATCTGACCACCTTTGTATACTTTCTTATGCTGCTTTGCTATAATTTTTGTCAACCAGAAAAACTCATATCCACTCATTGAAATCCATCTCAGACCTTCTATCCTCTTTGAAACTTTCCTAATTCCTTCTTTCTAAATTAATTTAATACCTTTCACATACTTCTATTTCCACATTTAGCATTCTGAAAAGGTATTACTTCCCCTGGGAGCTCTAGAATTACTTCCTCTAACCATAAACTCTCATAGTTTAGGTCTAAATTCTTTTGAACAGAGTGAAATAAGTTAGAAAGAGAAAGACAAATACCATATATTAACACATATATATGGAATCTAGAAAGATGGCATTGATGATGCTGCATATGGGGCGGCAAAGGAGACACAGAAGTAAAGAATAGACTTTTGGACTCAGTGGGAGAAGGAGAAGGTGAGATGATTTGAGAGAATAGCATTGAAACATGTACATTACCATATGTAAAACAACATTGAAAAATACACATTACCATATGTAAAATAGATAACAAGAGCAAGTTTGATGTTTGAAGCAGGGTACTCAAAACCAGTGCTCTGTGACAACTTGGAAAGATAGGGTGTGGAGACGTGTTCAGGATGGAGGGGAAACATATTTCCTATGGCTGATTCATATTGATGTATGGCAAAAATCACCACAGTATTGCAATTTTCTCAAATAAAAGTATAGTAATTCATTAAAAAAAGTGTTCTGAATAAAAATGACTTGCTAAGATTTAGTAACATATTATCTTATATTTGCACAGTTCTATAATAGATTTTGGAGAAGGCAATGGCACCCCACTCCAGTACTCTTGCCTGGAAAATCCCATGGACAGAGGAGCCTGGTAGGCTGCAGTCCATGGGGTTGCCAAGAGTCAGACAGGACTGAGCACTTCACTTTCACTTTTCACTTTCATACATTGGAGAAGGAAATAGCAGCCCACTCCAGTGTTCTTGCTTGGAGAATCCCAGGGACAGGGGAGCCTGGTGGGCTGCCGTCTATGGGGTCGCACAGAGTCGGACATGACTAAAGTGACTTAGCAGTAGCAGCAGTATAATAGACTTACAGGGCTTTCCTCATAGCTCAGTCGGTAGAGAATCTGCCGGCAACACAGGACACCCAGATTCAATTCCTGGGTTGGGAAGATGCCCTGGAGAAGGAAATGGCAACCCACTCCAGTATTCTCGCCTGGAGAATCCCATGGATGGAGGAGCCTGGTGGGCTACAGTTCATGGGGTCACAAGAGTCAGACAAGACTTAGTGACTAAACCACCACCGCCACAATAGATTTTTATATAACTATAAAATAATTGTTCTGGTTATGCTTAGAATTTAAAATTTCACTTGTATTTCAGATAATACAAAATAATTTCCAAGGTTAAAAAAAAAAAACACACAAATCTAAGGTATCAAAATAAGACTGGTAATATCCAATGTATCTTAGAACCAATACCTAAATACTTGTGGGATATAAGCACAAGGTCAGCTATGAGTGTTTGAGTTGACCCTTTCCTTGACCTATGAGTTTTATTGCCTACATTTAAGCTTTTGCACACTCACTATCATTAAATCCTCCCCAGGAATATCAAGTTTGGGCATGTAGAAGTTCTATAAATCACTTTCATTGCCCAAAGTCCCTTTCAAAAAATGTAACTCTGTTGTGTGTTTCCCCATATGCAGTCTGTCAGATCAAACTGCAACCACTTCATTTTCTTTTGATAAACTATAATCCCTGATCTAGAGTTCCTTGTAAGGAAATGTAGCAATTAGAAGGCAAACCAACTTGTATTCAATCAATATGTATTTGCTGACAAATAACATTTGTATAATCTCTGGGCTTCCCTGATGGACCTTGAGGCAACTTTACTATTTATCCACTAGTGAGGTTATCTGGAAACCCTTAATAATATTTTTTTCTTTCAAAATGGAATATATACATCTGGAACCTCTTTCAGTCCTAGGGGAAAAGCTGTTGATTTATGAAGTGGAAATAGCCAACCCAAGTCTGCAGGATGCTGCCATGGCCATTTAATGTCTAGAAACAAAATAAAAGGCCCTTTATAAGATATGAACATTGATGTTTGGAAGATGTTGAAAAATTAATTGAAAAAATGTTTAACATTGAGACCTAGAATATATTAAATATTATGTTTAGTTTTTGATTATGTTTAATTATCTCATGGCAAAGAAACCATAACTTTGTAACTATGCATTTGAAGATAATAATCTTCAAATATTGAAAATAATAATAATGCTCTCTTAAATTTGCATTATACTTCTCTTTAAGGTTGTCGCTCTTGTTTAATGCTGAGTTGTGTCCAACTCTTTTTTGACCTAATGGGTTGTAGCCTGCTAGGCTCCTCTGTCCGTGGGATTTCCCAGGCAAGAATACTGGAGTGGATAGCTATGCCCTCCTCCAGGGGATTTTCCTGACCCAGGGATCAAACCTGTGTCTCCTGAATTACAGATGGATTTTTTACTGCTGAGCCAATGGGGAAAGCTATCTCTCTAAGGTACTCAAAGGATTTTAGAGGACAAAGGTAATATGTATATTATCAAGAAAAAAAATTGTTTTAATAAAAGAATAGGGTGGCAACAAAGTGAAACTAATTCTGTTAGAAAATGGTTTAATTTGTGTTCCAAGTGATTCAGGTTGGAAATTTTATGCTTAAAGATATAATTAAATATGTGTTAGTTGCTCAGTTGTGTCTGACTCTTTTGGACTCCATAGGACTGTAACCCTTCTGGTTCCTCTCCCACGGAATTCTTCAGGCAAGAATATAGGAGTGGGTAGCCACTCTCTTCTCCAGGGGATCATCCCAAAGACCCAGGTATCAAACCTGGGTCTCCTACATTACAGGCAGAGTCTTTACTGTCTGAGCCACCAGGGATGCTCAAAGATATAATTATGAACCATGATTCCATAAGTAAATGCATGTTCTAGTGTCCAGCCACTGACAGAATGTGGTCCACTGGAGAAGGGAATGGCAAACCACTTCAGTACTCTTGCCTCGAGAACCCCATGAACAGTATGAAAAGGCAAAAAGAGAGGACACTGAAAGATGAGCTCCCCAGGTTGGTAGGTGCTCAATGTGCTACTGGAGATCAGTGGAGAAATAACTCTAAAAAGAATGAAGGGATGGAGCCAAAGCAAAAACAACACCCTGTTGTGGAGGGCACTGGTGATAGAAGCAAGATTCAATGCTGTAAAGAGCAAGATTGCACTGGAACTTGGAGTGTTAGTTAGGTCCATGAATCAAGGTAAATTGGAAGTGGTCAAACAGGAGATGGCAAGCATGAACACTGACATTCTAGGAATCAGAGAACTAAGATGTACTAGAATGGGTGCGTTTAACTCAGATGTCCATTATATTTACTTCTGTGGGCAGGAATCCCTTACAAGAAATGGAGTAGCATCATAGTCAACCAAAGAGTCCAAAATGCAGTACTTAGATGCAATCTCAAAAACGACAGAATGATCTCTGTGCATTTCCAAGGCAAACCATTTAATATCACAGTAATCCAAGTCTATGCCCCAACCAGCAATGCTGAAGAAGCTTAAGTTGAATGGTTCTGTGAAGACCTACAAGATCTTTTAGAACTAACACCCCCCAAAAATGTCCTTTTCATTATAGGGGAGTGGAATGCAAAAGTAGGAAGTCAAGAAACACCTGGAGTAACAGGAAATTTGGCCTTGGAGAATAGAATGAAGGAGGGCAAAGGCTAACAGAGTTCTGCCAAGAGAACGCACTGGTCATAGCAAACACCCTCTTCCAACAACACAGGAAAAGACTCTACACATGGACATCACAAGATGGTCAACACCGAAATAAAACTGATTATATCCTTTGCAGCCAGAGATGGAGAAGCTCTATACAGTCAGCAAAAACAAGACCAGGAGCTGACTGTGGCTAAGATCATGAACTCCTTATTGCCAAATTCAGACTGAAATTGAAGAAGTGGAGAAAACCACTAGACCATTCCTTGGAGAATAGAATGAAGGAGGGCAAAGGCTAACAGAGTTCTGCCAAGAGAACGCACTGGTCATAGCAAACACCCTCTTCCAACAACACAGGAAAAGACTCTACACATGGACATCACAAGATGGTCAACACCGAAATAAAACTGATTATATCCTTTGCAGCCAGAGATGGAGAAGCTCTATACAGTCAGCAAAAACAAGACCAGGAGCTGACTGTGGCTAAGATCATGAACTCCTTATTGCCAAATTCAGACTGAAATTGAAGAAAGTGGAGAAAACCACTAGACCATTCCGGTATGACCTAAATCAAATCGCTTATGACTATACAGTGGAAGTGAGAAATAGATGTAAGGGACTAGATTTTATAGATAGAGTGCCTGATGAACTATGGAATGAGGTTTGTGACATTGTATACGAGACAGGGAGCAAGACCGTCCCCAAGAAAAAGAAATGCAAAAAAGCAAAATGGCTGTCTGAGGAGGGCTTATAAATAGCTGTAAAAGTAAGAGAAGCAAAAAGCAAAGGAGAAAAGGAAAGATATACCCGTTTGAATGCAGAGTTCCAGAGAACAGCAAGGAGAAATAAGAAAGTCTTCCTCAGTGATCAATGCAAAGAAATGGAAGAAAACAATACAATGGGAAAGACTAGAGATCTCTTAAAGAAAATTAGAGATACAAAGGGAACATTTCATGCAAAGATGGCCTCAATAAAAGACAGAAATGGTATGGATCTAACAAAAGCAGAAGATATTAAGAAGAGGTGGCAAGAATACACAGAAGAACTGTACAAAAAAGATCTTCACTACCCAGATAATGATGAAAGTANAAAAGTTGGCTTAAAGCTCAACATATAGAAAACTAAGATCATGGCATCCAGTCCCATCACTTCATGGCAACTAGATGGGGAAACAGTGGAAACAGTGTCAGACTTTATTTTTGGGGGTTCCAAAATCACTGCAGATGGTGACTGCAGCCATGAAATTAAAAGATGTTTGCTCCTTGGAAGGAAAGTTATGACCAACCTAGACAGCATATTAAAAAGCAGAGACATTACTTTGCCAACAAAGGTCCACCTAGTCAAGGCTATGGTTTTTCCAGTGGTCATGTATGGATGTGAGTTGGACTATAAAGAAAGCTGAGCACCGAAGAATTGATGCTTTTGAACTGCGGTGTTGGAGAAGACTCTTTGACTGTAAGGAGATCCAACTAGTCCATCCTAAAGGAGATCAGTCCTAGGTGTTCACTGAGAGACTGATGATGTTAAAACTGAAACTCCAATATTTTGGCCACTTGATGCAGAGAGCTGACTCATTTGAAAAGACCCTGATGCTGAGAAAGATTGAGGGCAAGAGGAGAAGGGGACGACAGAGGATGAGATAGTTGGATGACATCACCAACACAATGGACATGGGTTTATGTGGACTCCAAGATTTGGTGATGGACAGGGAGGCCTGGGGTACTGCGGTTCATGGGGTCACAAAGAATCAGACATGACTGAGCGACTGAACTGAACTGAGTCTCCAGCCATACTACAGGACTCCACACCTAATCTCAAAGGTGACTTTTTTACAACTCTGTGTCTTGGGATGCTCCATTTGCTATACATCTTTAATTCTTCAGTTTAGTTCAGTAGCTTAGTCATGTCTGACTCTTTGCAACCCCTCATGGACTGAAGTATGCCAGGCTTCCCTGTCCATCATCAAGTCCCAGAGCTTGCTCAAACTTATGTCCATTGAGTCAGTGATGCCATCCAACCATCTCATCTTCGGTGGTCCCCATCTTCTCCCTTTACTTCTTAATTTCCACCTTTATAATTCCCTCTAGATAACAGTAAGGATAGGGTAGAAAAAGATGGATATTTACAAAGTGTCTACATTGAAAGTAGACTGTAGCCTACCAGGCTCCTCTTTGCATGAAATTCTCCAAGCAAGAATACTGGGGTTCTTCCCGACTCAGGGACTGAACCCGGTCTCCTGCATTGCAGCCTGATTCTTTGCCATCTGAATTCCCAGGAAAGCAGATATTAAAAATATTGACATCAAAATAACGAGTAAAAGTAATTCCCATTTTCAAGGAGTATTTGGTATAGTGAAAAGTTATCTACCCAATTAAGTACTCTATCAGCTCTTTATATATGTGTGTGTATATATATATATATATAAAGTTTATAACAAGTCATTCATAAAATATTGAATGATCACAGTGGGAAAACTCTTCCTGGGGAGAGTGTCTCCCTGGGGAGACATCAGGGAAATTTTCATAAAAGAGAAAGAGGGCATTCTCCCATGAGGAACCACATGATTCCAGATAACTTTTGTACTATTTATTTATCCTTTTGTTTTATCCATTTCATCTAGCAAACAAGTCCTCTAAATCATCTAACAAATCCTCTAAAATGTGCCAGGTATAGTGATTAGCAAGATTTCAACCCCTGTGTAAAAGAACTCTAATATACCTCACATCATGGAAGTATTGAGGATGTTCTAACAGCTCTGGGAGTATGCAGGAGAATACAAAGAAAGCTTTCCAAGAGTAAATGAAACAATAGTGAGATAAACAGAATTCCAGGCTTGTAACAAATATCATCGACCTATCCATTTATCCTTTTGTCCATTTTAACATTTATAAACTGTCTATATGCTAATTGCTTTTTTGAAAATACTCTACAAACCCCAAGTCTTAGTTCAAATGTTAGCTCCTCTAGGAGAAATTCAGAATCTAGAGGAAATCTTTAATGTAATATAAATTATTTTACTTTTATCAGTGTTGACATCACTAGGATCTGCTGGCATATGGTTTCCATTATCATGAAATTTTTAAAGGTAGAATAATGCACACTTTCTATGGTGTAATGGAAGAAGTAGTAGTTTTGGAGTCAGAAGTACTGGATTTGTGCAGTCTCTCCTGTATTGAGCTTGGACAACTATCAGACTTAGTTTCCTCATCTGGAAAATTGAAAGAGCAAAGGAGATATAGTACAGTGATAATATGTAAGCAGAAAAATATAGTAAAACGTGGAGGTGGTTAGTGATTCTTTCCCTCTAAATTTCTGAGTATAAAAGCCCAATATTGTATTTTATAATATAGAACTCAATTGATGTTAAAGAGAACACAGGTATTGAAAAATGTGCTGTGTTAGAATTTTAAAAAAACTGGGTTACAATCTTGGTTCCAAAATTCTCTGTCACTTAATTTTCCTGAATCAGGTTTCTCATCTGAAAAATATTCTGACTACTGGTTTGACCTTGGTCAAACCCTCCTTGGTTTTATGAGAGACTGTATGTAAAATGCTTATAAACTCTATAGAAATATATGTTATTGTATTTATCTGTTGGCTCTGATAAATTAATTCTATCCAGCTAGGTTTCAAAAATATACATTATTCCTCCATCTGAAATATTCTATAAATTCTATGCTTCCCTATAACTTCTAGAGAATCTTTCCAATAAGATGATTTTTTTAAGTCTTGCTTTCTTATTTCATTCCTTGGAAAACTAAAGAATCTCACAGGACTCCCTTTCCCTCAGAATATCCTGGAGAGCATTGGATCAGCAGCCTTCATCTTTCCCTTTGACTCTTTAACATCAAATGTTATGATTTGACTTTCACTTTCTTTTATTCAAATTTCCATTTTTCTAAACATATTTTCCCTAGTGCTCTGCTGAAGTGAAGATCATCAGCGGTCACTGTCTGCATCAGCACGACCACATATTTGACTAGCTGATCCTTCAGGCCAACAACCTAGAGAGCTATGATTGAGATGTCCTTCTCATACACTTATCCAAAACTCACAATGGAATGCATTCTTCCTATTTTTATTTTTATTTTTTTGAATATTCCTTTTTAAAGCTCAGGACTCTATTGCTCATACTGTAGTTTCCAGTTTTTCTTGCAGGTGAGTTATAAAAGGCATGATGGCTTTTACATTAGATTAAACAGGTTGCCTGCAGAGCCACACATTTATGTAGCCATCTCTGAGCTCATCATGTAAAACCTGAACTTCATGGATTTTAATGGGAATTATTACTGTGGAGACTTGATAATTTATGTTAGTGATCGAGATTCATATTTTAAATTGCCAAACTTCTCGGTGATAATTGGGGGAAAGTGAAGGCAAGAAAATGTAAAGGAATTTAGCTGATATCCAGTCCCTCCCCCTTTACAGACTACCTGCATTTTTACAACAGGACATTCAAATCACAGCTACCTTATGGGAAGCAAATAAAGGAACAAGACACTTTTAAATCCTAATTAGTAAATACCTTATGAATAGGCAGGCAGATGTTTATACAGTAAGTTATATAACAGAAACTGCATAAACATAGGAAATAATATTTTATTCCATTTGTAAATGACACAATCCTGTCCTAAATTACAGTGGTATTTAATTGGAAATCCATTCTCTATTGTTGTCATTGATATATGTATATATCTTTTTTTTTTTAATCACCAGCACTCTTTTCTTTCTAGTCACCTCTTGTGATGCTTGGCTCCTTATAACATTTACCAGGAACTCTCCTAGCACTGGCCTAGTTCTCCATCAGTGTGCTCTGAACTCAGCAGCCAGAGAAAATCGTTTTAAAATGTTAAGTCAGATGTCACTTGGTTAAAACCCTCCAAAAGCTTCCCAACTCACTCAGAATACAAGCCAAAGGACTCATGGTGGCCTACAGGCCCTACGTGATTCCTTGATCCCTTCTGCCTCACCACTTGATCTCCTACCTCTCTCTCCCTTACTCATTCTTCTCTAGCAACACTGGCATCTCCGCTGCTTTTAGAAGATTCTAAGCACCCTTCTATGTCAGAGCCTATGAACCCGCTATCCTCTCTGCCTGCTACACTCTTTCTTTAAAAGCGTTATGACTGGCTCTGTCATCTCCTTAGTGCTCTACACAAACTCTGCCTTCTTAGTGACTGGTCCTCTGATCACTCTACCTAAAAAATACCCAGCTCTTCTTCCCCTTCCTGGATTTATTTTTATTTATATGACTTCATAGCATCTAATCCAGAGGTCAGCAAACATTTCTGTAAAGACACAGACACAAGCCATATACTCTTTCTTGCAAATGTTCTACACTGGCACTATGACATAACACAGCCAAAGGCAAAAGGGGAATGAGAGTATAAACTGTGCTCTGAAACTACTGTTGTCTAGTTGATAAGTCATACCTGGCTCTTTTGCAACCCCATGGACTGTACCCACCAGGCTCCTCTGTCCATGAGATTTCCCAGACTGGAGGGCGTTGTCATTTCCTTCTCAAGGGCATCTTTCCGACCCAGGGATCAAATTTGTGTCTCCTGCATTGGCAGGTGGATTCTTTACCATTGAGCCACAGGGAAGCCCTCTGAAACTATTGGGTTGGTCAAAAACTTCATTCAGACTTTCAATCTAGTACTTTATTTACAAAAACAGAAGGTAGAGCCCTTTTGGATCACAGGTCCTAATTTGTTGACCCTCAACATAACATACTGTATGCAGATTAATTTTTTCTTGTTTTATTTGTCATCTGTTTCTGGCTACATTTTGGATATAAACTCCATGAAGGCAAAAGTTTGCCTCATGACTCTATCACCACTGCCTACAATAGTACCTAGAACCTAGGTGACATTTGATAAATTAATTGCTCAATAAAAGCTTTCTATTTATCCATCTAAATATCAAGGTAATGGCTCACTTGCTTGAATGGGAACAGTAGAAGAGGAAGAACTCTCTCCATATCCCTGTTTCCATTTCTCTTGGAAAATAACCCGAGGACCATCTGCCATGCTCACAATGATTAATAAAGGATACAGAGCTGCCAACAGTCTGTTTCCAGATTCCTACTGTTCTGCAAATTCTTGCAGTATGCTTGAGCATTCCCTTCCAAATTCTGCCCATCCAAGTCATCCATGACCCTGTCATCATTATGGGAGCACCAGGAAGCTGATAGCCCTACAGTGTACATACTCATGTGTGCCTGGGGGAGAGTGACAGAGATATTTACAGACTATCCAGGAAGGGGGAGTTTGTGAAGGGCAATATACTCTTACTTCTTTCCTTCGAGCACTTATTTCTGAAGTCACTTACTTATGTGACTTCCAAAATATTGCATAACAAGCATTCTTTATATTATTGTCTCTTTATAGTGATTTCTTCAGCAGCCTATTCACAGTCTTTGCCCAGTAGATCTTATGGACCAACTGATAATCTCCAAGCATGGTGACAGGGCATTTTTGGAACACTTTATGTTTCTAAATGTAAGATTCAAATTTACTCTGTAGCTATATTAGAATAACTCTTTAACACCAATATCTAAAGCTAAGTCGCTTCAGTCATGTCCAACTCTGTGCCATACCATAGACAGACAGCAGCCCACAGGCTCCTCTGTCCCTGGGATTATCCAGGCAAGGACATTGGAGTGGGTTGTCATTTCCTTCTCCAATGTTTCTAAATGTTAAGATTCAAATTTACTCTGTGGCTATATTAGAATAACTCTTTAACACCAATATCTAAATAAAATAGTTTTTAAAATCACTATATTGCAATTTAAATTGTTACGAAATACAATGAGAGATAGTAGACTTTGAATTTACTGTGTGTAATGCAAAGAACTAGACTGATGACTAAGTGCAAAAAGCAAAGCTATATAAATATTCAATTCGACTCTTATGAAACTACAGAGGGATAACATTTTAGAGTTGAAAAGTCTTTAGAAATTTAAGTGATACTTCTGCTATTTCTATACAGATTAAGGACCTCTGTCCCCCAAAGGATAAACAATCTCCCAAATCAAAGAACATCTCTTTTAAAAGTGGGGACCATATGGGCATGAAAAAATTGGAGACTATTTTCATAGAAAAGTATATCTATATAATCAAATTAAAGCAGTGTAATTGGACATCCAATGAAACCAAATGGGAAAAGAGGCTGAAAAGAGGACCACTACTAGTTTAGTAGTGTTAGTCACTCAGTCATGCCTGACTGAGATCCCACGGACTGCAACCCACCAGGCTCCTCTGTCCATGGGATTCTCCAGGAAAGAATACTGGACTGGATTGCCGTTCTCTTCTCCAGAGGATCTTCCTGACCCAGGGATCAAACCTGGGTCTCCTGTGTTGCAGGGAGATTCCTTACCAGTTCAGCTATAGGGATGATCATTTGAACTATAGGGAAGACTACTAGTTTGTTAAATACTAAAAGCTAAGAAGTTACAGTCTTCTGACTATGGTTTATTTTCAGCTAGCATTAGGAAAATGAATGATTACCTGTAAATTCTAAAATGTTTTATGAAATCTGCATATTGAGAAGCCACAGAACTTGATGTTTCAGATCATTGATTCTGGAGCCAGCAGCTGAACTTTGAATCACAGCTTCAACATCTAATAGCTGTATGACCTTGGCAATCTCCTTAGTCTCTTTGTGACTCAGCTTCTCCTTCTATAAAAAGAGGATGATTGCAGTCCTGCTTCCTAGCGACTAGATGTAAAACACTTAGATAAGTGTCTAGCATACAGTAATCTCTATATGCTATTATTACAATCTAAGGGGGTGGCCTGCACAGCTCATTGGGAATGTTTGGGTTGCTTACAAACCTTTTCCCTGGCATTGGGAACTTTTAAGCTCCCTGCATTGGAGGAACTAGAAGACACTGAAGTGCCTCCATGCATTGCAAATGACTGAGACTGGAATCAGATTTCCATACCCCAGTTGCCCACAGACTTATTCTCTTCCCACGCTGCTCTTTCAACACCAATGAGAGCAGAAGAAATATAACTGTCTTCATTTTTAAATTTGGCATCATTTTCACAACCCAGTAAGTAATGAGAAGAATAACTTTGCTAAGAAAGATGGCTAACCTTTATAAATAAGCTGATTATTTGCAAGCATAAAATGAAATTAATTTTAGAATATTACAGGGGAGACATGAGTAAACTGCAGTTATTAGGGCATAATGCAGTCACATTAATTCAAGTTAGTGAGTAATTATCACTGCTTCCATTTTTCTTTTTTAACCATTTAAGAGGTCTGACTCAATAGAGTTGAACTGAATGAACCAAATTTCACACATTATGAAAGGAGAAACCACACATTTAGATAAAGTAGACTCTGCCATAACATCATTTATAAAAATCATACCAGAAATTCTAGGACATTGTGTAAGTTTTACACACAGAGAGGTGACAATATGAAAAAATTATTTATTTATTTAATATAAAAGGCAAAATAAAACTTAATATTTTAATTATGTTTTCCTGAATTGCATGAAATTCATAATATTGGCTTATTTTTCAATATTAATAACAATCAAATATTTTAATGCTTATTATATGTAGGTGCTCCTGCAATTATTTTTTAAAAATTACTTTCTTAACTTTTTACTTTGTCCCTGTCAAATTTACTATATAAAGAAACTTGAACAAAAATAGACACATTAGGAAAGGGCAAAAGAGAGAATAAAACCTAGATGTGCTGACTTTATGCTTAACATTCTTAAGTCTTTTTATTTATATTGTTCATATTATATATATATATATATTTTTATATATATATATATATATATATATATATTCTTTAACAGATCCTTTTATAGGTTATCACAAGATATTGAGTAGCATTCCCTGTGCTACACAGTACGTCCTTGCTGGTAATCAATTTTATATATGGTAGTGTGAGTGAGAGTTGTTCAGTCATGTCCGACTCTTGCAACCCCATGGACTATAGTCCTCCAGGCTCCTCTGTCCATGGAATTCTCCAGGCAAGAAGACTGGAGTGAGTGGCTGTTTCCTTCTCCAGTATGCAGCAGTGTGTCTATGTTAATCCCAAACTCCTAGTTTATCCCTTTCCCACCTCCCCTTTGGTAACCGTAAGATCGTCTACGGTTGTGAGTCTATTTCTGTTTGACACATGAGTTCATTTGCATCACTNTATGCCATTATTCACCCACTTAAAAAGTTAAAATGATATAATCTCTCACTTTCTCTCACCCATTTTTCCTAGATGTCTTTTACCCAAAACTGTCCTGGTCTAGTGATTTTTACAAACCCAACCCTGTCTGCTTCCTGTGTTAGGTCTTGATACTGCCTGTGGTTCCTCTACTCTGTATTCCTATTAAAAGGTTGGTAGCTTTCTGGTCCATTCTGTGTAATTTGCTTTATATTTTAGATTATATTGCACAGAAATAAATCAGTTGAAGTATCTGTGTGCTTCTCAAAGGAGGGACATATCTTTATTCTTCTTCGGAGACTCAATAGATAGCACAATGCTGATCACATAATATATCCTCAAAATTTTATTTGAATACATAGGTGAGTGAAAGAGTATACTACTACTTCATTTTTTTTTCAATTAGAATTCCTACACATGGTTATTAAATTCCCAGAGTAGATGGATCCTCCTCAATCAGGAATACTCCCTAAGGGAGGATAACATTGACTACTGGCATTCACCCAAAGTGATGATTATAAGTAATGAACAGGAAGTGTCCATTATTAATAGGATATTAAAATATCATTTCTTAACATTTATTCTGTACTAATCACTTTATATATTCCTTATTCATTCCTCCCCACAGCACTTTAAGGTGATATTTCTGTTCATGTTTCTATAGATGAGAAAACTGAGTCAGTAATGTCAATAAATTGCCCAAAGTCACACTACCTCACATATCTCTGAAAAGAAAGTTAGTTTATAGGAACTAAATTATATTCTCTCCCTCGTTTCTTCCTTAGTTATGGTGGGCAGCATGAACTGATGGATTGACCACATGGTTGCCCGAAAGCTATAGCAGCAAAAGACTTACACAATTCCACAGTATCTCTGATTGACATTACTCAGGCCAAGTGATATGCAGTTATTAAGACCATGCCGCTTATCCTCCTTGGAGGCCAGGGGCATGCAGTTCTTGGTCACAGATGCACCCTGAAAGGGAGATTTTGTTCTGTTTCTCACTTTATCCCCAGGGTTGAAGTCTCTAGCACTGGCTAAAATTTAGACTGAGAATAACATGTGTATAATTTACTGGCTTTCACTACAATTTGATTACACCCAAAAATTAGAAGGTCATCAGGGGAAAACAGGAAAATAAATTTATCTGTAAGGGAATTGTGACTAAAGTAATTTTTCCTGGTACATTGATGAATGTTGTATAGTAGGTAAAAAAAAAAAATGACAGATAGAATTTTTTTATATCCTTAATTTATTGACACAAGTGCCCTCCAGCCTCCAAAGCACCTTCATCTGACAGAAATTAAACAAAATTTCAAAGAAAAGGGCAACACAAGACAGAAGCTATTTTCAGTACTGAAATAGAACAGGAACTACAATAAACAGAAAAATCCTTCCGACAAAGCATACAATAAATAAAACATCAAAAGCACAAACAGAAGAACTCAATTAAAGTAGAAAAGTTTTCAGTCTTCCCCTGAAGGACATAAATATTATTATTTATTATTTATATAGTGCTCTAGGTGCATATGGCTTTATATACCAGGTTGAATATCATACAAACAACAAAAAACAGTGTCCTGTAGGGCTTCTGATTTAGGGACACACTGAGAACAGGAGTATTGTATGGACTATTTTATACGAAGAAAAGCAATATATTGAAAACAGTTCAGTAAATCACTTTTTAGAAGAGAAGACACTTTAATAGGTTTTCCAATGAAGAGAAGTTCAAGGTCAGATCTGATTTGGATGCTTGCATTACTTCAACAACCAAAAACAAGGTGAATAAAAAATGAAAGAGTAAGAGTGATAAAATATTAGTAATTAAAACTTCCCAGTGGTAGTTCCTGACTCCTCATCTTCCTAATTTTCAGCACTAGTTCCCCAGTAAATCAGTCCTGAAATGTTCTTCTAGTCATGCCTGTAGACTCAATATAGAGCCTCTCCAACAAGTCTATAAGCACCTAATCCACTGTATCCCTTTGGGTTTAAGATATCTTGAGTGGTTTCTGCTTCTAGTATGGAATAAAGACATATACATCTTAAAACATGTCTTGTGAATAATATGGTTATGCCTACTGTAATTCTTTTGTGCTGAAAGCATTATTTTTAAAATGTCAATATTTGAAATATAATACAATTTTTTGAACCCAGGTTTGAGATACTTTTATTTTCTCTCATATGAATATATACCAAAAAGTAAAACTGAAAAAAGATTTTCCCTTTAAAGGAAGTAAAGGAAGAGATGAAGAGGAGGCAAAGAGGCAAGTTAAATGCCAATGGTAGTCTCTTTTGGATTAAAAAAATCTATTTGAATAATTAAAAAATCTCTAATTGAATACTTTAAAAAATCATGAGAAGAATAGTAAAATGTCTCCTAACTAGACCATTAGCAATTATTAGAAAAAAGAATTTTGGCTTCAGAGGCAGTGTTGGAATTGTTTTTGACATTTTGTTCCACAACATATCATATTCATCCATTATAATGTCAGTAAGAATAGGCTAATCAAATAATAATGAAGAGCAGATACTTTCCCAACCATTTAACTCTTTTAATATTTCAATATTCAAAAAAAATGATAAAAGACCATATCTATTGTGAATAATGTAAGCTGTACTTTAAATAATTACACAAATATCTGACCTAACAAGGTGTGTAAATTTTAATTAAAATAGTGGAGATATTAAATTGTTTCATCAAAATTTTTCTCCAATATTCTGATCCTTTAAATAATCTATACCATGTAATAAGTCTCACCAATATTGTTGATAGTTCAGGGTTTCATCCTGAGAGGACAAGGTGACTTTTATGCTTAGTTTGTGATTTGTGGCTGACTTTATGGTCAGTAAATAACACTTAGAAAATCTAGTGTATTTTAATGACTACTGTATATTTGATAAATAAATGTGTTGAGAAGAGATGGGAGAATGGAATGCTCTCTGGATGCAGTGTCAGAAGATATATCAAGGTTCTACACCTACAATTACAAATTTGGTAAGTCATTTAACCTTCCCAAACTGTAGTTTCCATCTCTGAAAAATGAGAATATACTTCCTTTTTATTGTTATAATTAAATGAGACAGGGTAACTGAAAGTGATTGTAAGGCACAAAGGTCATACAAAGTATCAATAATATTTTGCTTCAGAAAGGGGAAATACAAAAAGAGAGGTACATTTTTGTGACCCTAAAGGAGATTTACATACAAGAATGTATATAAATCTAAACCAAAACATGTAAACCATTATGTCATATAAAAAGAGTACCTGTTTAAAGCTCAGTCATCTCCAACTCTTTGTGACCCCATGGACCATAGCATTCCATGCTCCTCTGTCCATGGTATTGTCCAGGCAAGAATACTGGAGTAGGTTGCCATTTTCTTTTCTAGGAAATATTCCCCACACAGAGATTGAACCCCCATCTCCTACATTAGCAGGCAGATTCTTTACCACTGAGCCACTAGGGAAGCCCATAAAAATATTGTATCAGCATATAAATTCATTATTATTATTATTTACTGAAAATAGTTTAGGATTAGTACCAAATTTGGAAAAAGTTATTTCTATTTTCTATCAATATAATCTGCTTGAATAGCCCTTTGAATTAAACATCATTAAGGCAATGGCACCCCACTCTAGTACTCTTGTCTGGAAAATCCCGTGGACAGAGGAGCCTGGTAGGCTGCAGTCCATGGGGTCGCTAAGAGTCGATCACGACTGAGCAATTTCAGTTTCACTTTTCACTTTTGTGCATTGGCGAAAGAAATGGCAACCCACTCCAATGTTCTTGCCTAGAGAATCCCAGGGACGGGGGAGGCTGGTGGGCTGCTGTCTATAGGGTCGCACAGAGTCGGACACGACTGAAGCGACTTAGCAGCAGCAGCAGCAGCAAGCAATTTGCGATCAATGTACTCTTTCTAGTGGTACACATGAATTTTACATTATCTTCATCAACACCGTTATTCCATATCTAAACAAGAAATTTCAATCTCTTTCCAATGAATTTTTTAAATCCACTCCTCCTAATTACTTAATAGAGTATTTTTGGAAGATATTTCTGTGCGTATAACTCAAAATAACCACTAAACACAGAAATAACTGTGAACCACAAAAAATATCCCCAGCACCTCAATGAAGAGAATCTCCAACTCAATTTTCATTTTGGTGGCCACCTTAATATCTTCTAACACAAACGAAAGCATAGAAAGACACAGTGGTCTTAATCAATTGAGGTAAAATACCTTATCTTCATGGGATTCCCCAGTGGCTCAGCAGTAAAGAATCCGCCTGAAATGAAGAAGATGTGGGTTCGATTCCTGGGTTGGGAAGATCCCCTGGAGGAGGAAATGGCAACCCACTCCAGTATTCTTGCTTGGAAAATCCCATGGACAAAGTAGCCTGGCAAGCTACAGTCCACAGGGTTGCAAAAAAAGAAGGACACAACTGAGCGACTAACCAACAACCTCATCTTCATAACTTGTGTATAGATGTAAATCTAGGTATACGAATACATTACTACAGTCCCTTCCAAGGCCTCTAAAAAGCTTAACTTTCACGAGATCATGGAAAATCTACCTACGTTGCCAATAAGTGTATTATGTACTTTCTACTATTATCCTAACCATATTAAACTGCTTCTGAGGTGAAGTGAGGTGAGGTGAGGTGAAGTCGCTCAGTCGTGTCCGACTCTTTGCGACCCCGTGGACTGTAACCTACTAGGCTTCTCTGTCCATGGGATTCTCCAGGCAAGAATACTGGAGTGGATTGCCATTTCCTTCTCCAGGGGATCTTCCCAACCCAGGGATCGAACCCGGGTCTCCTGCATTGGAGGCAGACGCTTTAACCTCTGAGCCACCAGGGAAGCTGCTTCTAGTTCACTAAACTGCTTCTAGTTCACTAAAAGCTATATCCTATTCCTGAAATTCCTTCTTCCTTAGCCTGCCTTCACTTTGCACTCTTCTTGCCTTCTTCCCTACCCTAATATACACACACACACACAGTGTCTCTCTGTTTCTCTCTTTCATTCATAAACACACACATATGCACACACATACACACATGAGGATAGCAGCCTTTTTATCTAGTTCATTCCTCTTTAGCCTTCATGTTTTAGCATAGACATTATTTCTTTTAGGAATATTCCGCATCTCCAAAACTCTAGTTAGGGATTCCTCCTGAATATTCCACATTTTTCACCTGTTTCTATGAAGGTGAAAGGACATCCTTCCATGTCCTTTACATAGATTAATATTCAGTATCAAGTAGAGTTCTTGGATTAAAATACTTGTTATGTAAATATCTGCTGAATGAGAAAATAAGAGAAAGGATTCTAGAAGAAATTAGGTAAACTAGTTAGTTAAGTCAGTTGATACAATGGTCAAAACCTTAATTATATATACAGAGAAACTGATAAATACAGGTAAGTATAGTTAATGCATAAATTTATATAAATATGTGTAATAAAATGAATAATTGTAGAATAGTGAAAAAAGTCCCAGGATATAGCCTCCCAGATTAAAATAACTGGAAAACACAGCAGGAAAAAGTGAATATCTTACTAAAATTCTGGAAGACAGAAAGGTTGTCGATAAGGGAAAGGCAATTAGTCTCACATTTATTTAATGTGATGGATACTGACTGCTAGATTATGTTGACAGTGCTATATAAAGGTTTTCAGATAATAGAATAGTGTAGAAAAGGTAGCTAAAGAGAGTAAATATTGGAAATTTACATGGTTGATATATTTGTTTAATAAAGATTAAAACATGATAGAAAAACATATGGAATATATATTCAGGTCATAAAACCATAACCACTCTAAAGAATAATTATTTTGATTTCCTTTTTCCTTCCTTTTACTTAATAATGAGGGAAATACTATCATTTTTCTGACAATCTGTGATATGTAACAGTAGACTTAATACGTTAATGGATTTCCCACACTTGTTTGCATAGTTCATATGAAATATGTATTATAAATTGAGCATCTATTAGCCTTGTGAAACATACCACCTGCTTTAAACATTTTTACACATAGGAACGCAATATTGACAAACATCTGGTACAAAAGCTTACAATTTTCTTTTATTTTTAACTCTAAAAAGTGTTATTATTTTTATATAACAATGTTGGACACATCAGACTTAAAACAATTTCCTAACATTCCCTGTCCTCCTGCTTAAGCAAGGTCTCCAGAAATGGTCCCCAAGGACAACATACACATAAAAGTGATTGATTAAGAAAGTAGCCAGGGAAGAGAACTTCTCAGTCAGATAAAGAAAATCCATATACACAACACACACACACACACACACACACACACACACACACACACATAGTGAAGCGAAAGTGAAGTCACTCAGTCGTGTCTAACTCTTTGCGACCCCATGGACTGTAGCCCACCAGGCTCCTCGGTCCATGAGATTTTCCAGGCATGAGTAATGGAGTGGGTTGCCCTTTGCTTCTCCAGGGGATCTTCCTGACCCAGGAATTGAACCCAGGTCTCCTGCATTGTGGGCAGACACTTTACCGTCTGAGCCACCAGGGAAGCCCATATGTAAATCTTTGAGGAACACAGGCAGATTAAGGGAGAATGGCAGGCCTGGAAAATACATGGACGTTCTGAGCCCTTTCCCCATACCTTGCCCTCTGCATCTCTTCCACCTGGCTATTCCTGAGTTGAGCATACCAAAATCCTTACGCACAAGGATCAGCAAAACATGCACAACCATCTTCAGGACAACCATCCATGAAAAGGAAAAAGAGATGGGAACCTATGAGAAAAGATCTTCTGCAGCTAAATACATTAAGAACTACAAGACAAGTATTGTGGGCAGATCTGTGATAAATTCAAACCTCATACCCCCTGGGAAAATAATTATATTACAAGTATTCCACAGGAGTAAGTTTTGAATCCACATCAGATATCCCAGTCCAGAGGTATGCCACCAGGAAGATGAACCCCTATATTTGGCTTTGAAGGTTGGCAGGACTTAAATGCAGGAGCCCCACAGGATCATGTGAAATAGAGACTTCATTCTTAAAGGGCACATAGAAAGTCTCATGTCCACGGGCATACAGGGCAAAAGAAATAATTTGATAGAAGCCTGGGCCAGATCTACCTGCCTGTCTTAGGGAATCTTCTGGAGGGACCAGGGGAGTGCCTGCAGCTCATCCTGGGGACACAGCACTGATGGCAGACATGCTAGGGAACATTCAACCATATAAACACTGTTGGTATTGGTGGCTGACATCTTGGTTCAGTGGCACAAAGACCTGCCCCACACAATAGCCTGTAGGTGACACTGTTGGGACACCTCAGGCCAAACAACTGAGTGGGGACACAGCCCCACCTATCAGCAGACAGGCTGCCTAAAGACTAAAGAGCTCACAGGCACTTCTGGGCACACCTCATAGACACAGCCCATCCCACCAGGGGACCAAAATCATCCACCCCCCAGCACAGAGGCACTGGCCACTGCAACCAGAAAGCCTGAGGAAGCCTCTCCACCAGCTACATCCACAAGGGGGCAGACACCAGAAGCAAAAAAGCTACAATCCTGAACGCAGACTAGATCCTACCCTGGGATCAGCTGGACCCTGGCCTGGCTTAATAGCAGGCAAATACAACCTTCAGGACACCTAACTTCAAGCCTATACCCAACTGTGTCAGGAGCCAAATATCCACCCCCTCCCTATTCCAGTAATCTGAAAGGAGTTCTGGGATCCCTGGGCCCTGCAGCCAGACTTTAGGAACTAACTCTACCTGCCAGTAAACCTGTACTAACCCCAGAGACTTTGTGACTTTGGGACCCTAACTGAGCCCACCAGAGAACAAGCATTATCCCTTGGCCACCTAGGATTCTGCAACCATCCACCTCTTGGTCAGGTCCCACTAAGCAGCAGTTAGCAGCATCCACACAAGGCCTAAAAGACTGCCCACATAATTAGCCTGCCACTATAGAAGGACCAACTCAGCTCTCTAAAAGTGAACCCCTAGAGCATATAGCTTGTATAAAGAGAAAGAAGTGCACTGCTGGGATGCACAGGATGTCTCCTACAGAGGGCCACTTATCCAAAGTCGAAAAACTTAACTAACCTATCACATATATAAAAATACAATAACAACTTATGCAAAATGAGGCATCAGAAGAATATGTTATAGGCAAAGGAACAAGATAAAACCCAAGAAAAAGCACCAAGTGATGTGAGATAAGCAACCTATCCGAGAAAGAGTTCAGAGGAATGATCATAAAGATGATTAAAGTACTCAGGAGGAGAATGGATGTACAGCGTGAGAAGTTAGAAGATTTTAACAGAGTTAGAGAATATAAAGAACAATCAAACTGAGATGAAGAATAACTGAAATGAACAATATACTAGAAGGAACCAATAGAAGACTAAATAATTTAGAAGAACTAATCAGTTAGCTGGAAGATAGAGTTAAGGGAACCACCGCCACCGAACAAAAAAGAAAAGAAATGAGGACAGTTTGAAGGAGCCTCTGGGACAACATCCACCCCACTAATATTTGCATTATAGTTATCTCAGAAGAAGAAAGAAAGGGCCCAAGAAAATATGTGAATAGATAATAACAGAAAATCTCTTTAATTTAGGAAATAAAATAGCCAAGTCCAGGAAATGCAGAGTCCCATACAGGAGTAACCCAAAGAGGAATACACCAAGACACATTATAATCAAAATGACAAAAATTAAAAATAGAGAACACTAAAAGCAGCAAGGGAAAAATCAACAGATAACATACAAGGGAACTCCCTTAAGGTTATCAGCTGATTTTTCAACAGAAACTCTGCATGCCAGAAGGGAGTGGCAAAGCATAGTTAAACTGAAGAAAGGGAAAAACCTACAACCAAGAATACTCCATCCACCAAGGCTCTCATTTAGATTTGAATTTATTGCAAATCTGCCCCCCCCCTACTTGTCTTATAGTTCTTTATGTCTTTAGCTATAGAAGATCTTTTCCTGTAGGTGCCCGTCTTTTTCTCTTTTTCATGGATGGTTGTTCTAAAGATGGCTGTGCATGTTCTGCAGATCCTTGTGTGTAATGATTTTGGTATGCTCAACTCGGGAACAGCCAGATGGAAGAGATGCAGAGGGCAAGGTATGGGGGAAAGGGCTCAGAACGTCCATGTACTTTCCAGGCCTGCCATTCTCCCCTAATCTGCTGGTGTTCGCCTAAAACATTTACAGTTTTAAAAGATTAATTTAATTTAAGTAATTAAAGTAGTCCAGGGCTTCCTTTGTAGCTCAGCTTGTAAAGAATCCGCCTGCAATGCAGGAGATGCTAGTTTGATTCCTTTGTCAGGAAGATCCCCTGGAGAAGTGACAAGCTACCCACTCCAGTATCCATGGGCTTCCCTGGTGTCTCAGATGGTAAAGAATCTGCCTGCAATGTAGGAGACCCGGGTTCAGTCCCTGGGTTGGGAAGATCCCCTGGAGGAGGACATGGCAACCCACTTGCCTGTAGAATCCCCATGGACGGAGGAGCCTGGTGGGCTACAGTCCATGGGGTCACAGAGCTGGACATGACTGAGGGAATAGCACATCACAAAGTTATGTTCGGGGATTATGTAATTAATAATAAAGGAACATTCAATAGGTTTTTTCCTGAACTTTGGTGAAGGAGCAGATATTAGTCTGAAAGAAAAAATCACTAACCATTAGAGAAAAATATCTTAAAATTAGAAATAGGTTGAAGACTGAAAAAAAAAAAGCTAGCTTAAATTACATTTGTTGTTTATTTACACTATGTTTAAAGTTTTATCAAGAGGAGGGAGTCATTAAATATAGCTGCCTCATATTTTTAATTCCAGAAATTGATACTGTATACCATCTTAAGGACTAGGTAATAATTTTACTATTCATTCTGTTCCACTGTGTGAAATTATGTTGGCTTAGAGCTAGGTTAAAAAAATTAAAAAATAAACTATGAATGTGACTATTATCTGAATCTGTAAGTGCCTTTTTATTCATTCCAATCTATGTGCTCAAATTTGAGTTCATATCACACTCATGAGATGTTTTTTAATGAATGTGCTACCCTGAAAAGGTGAATGTTCAAAACACTGCAGAAGCAAATGCGCCCAAAATTCAATAAACTAGTAGATTTTGTATGTGCCTCAGCTAAGCAGGGTTTTGAAAATTCACCCTGAAGGCTAGAATATTGTCTTTGTAAGAATCTGAGCTTTCATATGAACACCTGGGGATACGAGAGCTGTGAGAAACAAATCTAAATAAGTTAAACGCTATTGCAAGGTTGCATTAAATAGAAGAGCTGCACAAAAGTTCTCCTTCGTCTTGGAGTTTTTTCTCCACCCTATGTCAAGAATATCAAGTACTGTACTATTTATCATCAATGTTTCAGTGACTTGGGAATGCAGAATATATTTTATAAAGTGCCACTTAAGTAGGTTTACAAATGTAGGTGACATGCTAAGCTGAACCACGGAAAGATATTGTCCAAGGAATGGTCTCAGAAGTGAGTGACCTAATCATTTTAGAAGGGCTTAGCTAAATCATAGATCTCTAAAATTGCAGTTGTTTTTCCAACTGTTAAGTTGATACAATGATATTTCAGGTAGAGGTTTTATGTGGACTACAATACTTTGGGATGAATTTATCTTCTCTGGGCACCTCTGATGGCACCATTTTAAGCATCATATATGTGCTCAGTTGCTCAGTCATGTCTAACTCTTTGCAACCCCGTGTACTCTAGCCCACCAGGTTCCTCCATCCATGGGATTTCCCAGGCAAGAATACTGGAGTGGGGTGCCATTTCCTCCTCCAAAGAATCTTCCTGACCCAGGGGTAGAACCCACATCTCCTGAATTGGCAGGTGTGTTCTTTTACTCCTGAACTATTGGGGAAACCTTTTAAGAATCACTATTGTTTAGTCACAAGGTCATGTCCGACTCTGTGCCCCCATGGACTGTAGCCCTCCAGGCTCTTCTGAGCCTGGTGGAATTCTCCAGGCAAGAATACTGGAGTGGGTTTCCATTTTCTTCTCCAGGGGATCCTCCCGACCCAGGAATCGAACCCAGGTCTGCATAAGTGACATATATTAATATATTCTCTTGAATTAATTACTTTTCCTTTTAAACTTTATGGTTTCCCAAGACACAGTTCTGTGGATTGTCCTAACAACAGACTAGTATTGTTGTGCTATAGACAATACTGCTATTCATTAAATATTACTGTGACAATCCAGCTACAAGGGGCCCAGGAAGTATAATAAGCAGACACATGTGTTATGACCGAAGCGATGTATGTCACTTCCTGTTTGGTTGGAAACCCTGTCAAGCATGTTCTCTTTTCCCTCCAGACAGACAGGCTGCTCTGTTTTCAAAATCTCTCCTTCTACAATGAGCAAAGCTCCTTTATTTACCATGGCAGACACAGAACAAAAAATAAAACTTGGTTATGTTAAGTCCCTGAAAATTAAAGGTCCTATAATATTTCAGTGTAATTTATTTAGCCCATTCTGACAGATATAGGCTGTATCCATTTCAAATTTCAGTAACACACTCCTAGCCATGCTGCTGAGAAGAGCAGTTTGTGGAACAAACATAGGCAACAATTTATGTTATCTAAGATTGTGATTGCACAATAAACCAACATGGCCACAAACATCCATCTACACTTGTTCCCACATAGTCAGTGTTGTTCCTCTTATTCTACTTAATTTGTTATTTATTCCTCTTCCTGAAAAAACCTTATGAAGTTAGTAGAAGTTGGGTTACCCTTAGGCGTTACCAATGCTTCATACTCAAAGACAACAGAACCTGTATTTTATGTCTCAGACATACTTTTTATTGCTATGCCTCTCAGTTCTTATGCATTCCTAAAGATGTAAAAGAGAAGGGACAAATAGTATGTTTTGAGCATTTTGTTTGATGCAAGAGTCAATTTACCTACATGTATAGAATAACATTTATGTTTGCAAAGTAATTTGAGTTTCAGATTTGAAAATAAATAGAGAAATAATATATTAAATATATAGAGCCCATGGCAAAACATTATATCTAAGGTTTGTTTTGCAGTGTAGAGCTAAAATATTTGTTGACAGGGAAAAATAACTGCAGAATTTTTAAAAAGAGAAATGTTATTGTATCACAGGTTAGTAGGAATGTTTTGGAATAAAAACATGAGGTTAAGTCCTTATGGTGAGCTCAAAATAATATTGTTTTTGACTCACTCCTAAAAGTTGATTCAGAAAGCTAAGAGAAGCTCAACATTAATCAGCCAAGATGTTAAAGTCATGGGAGAAAGGCCAGCAGAGAATGAACCACTGCAACCAGAGTCATGGAGAAGAAGGGGGAGAGTTTATTATAAAGCAGATGAGGATGCTCAATAGGCTTAGAGAAATCAGATACTGTTACAAAGGGTTGATTGATGGGGCAAAGTGGATAATAAGGCAAATCGAAGATTCCTAAAAATTAAAAAACAAAACAAAATATTATGTTAAATCCTTGATGTACAATTGTCTCACTATGTGACTGCACCTGTTAATTAGTATATATGGCTTATTGTCTTTTCCTTACAATATAAAAAATGACATATACCTTTACCAATTCATAGAGTAGTTAAGTAAGATAATGTATATAAAGGCTTGGTGTATATCTCAAACAACCTAGTATGCACATGAAAATATTACCATAATTTATTGTTGTTTTGTTAATAATTTTCTATAGTTTCCCCCTCAACTGGCTTATATGCCTGACCCCAACCAATGGAAAAATACAAGGATAGGATGGGTAATATCACTTAGTGAGTCAAACTGTAGTGGGTGTTACTATAATAGCTCATATTCATCATTGCTGTGGTTGAAAATGTACATTTAGTTATGGTTGAATAGTTCACAACGAAACAAAATCTCATCTATATGACAGAAACTGTTGTGTTGGGCTTTGAACATAATCCAAGACACTCAAGACAGTAGCAAAATTAGGCAATTGGAAAAATCAGAGTAAAAAAGGCATTTTTCATGCTTATTTCCTTCAAAGGATGCTCTGATTTTGTTAATTGCCTCAAAGAGTGCTTCGATTTGCTATTTTCTACAAACAGTATTCTAATCTAGTTTATCCTCTGAGTTGCAGCTGTGTTCAAGTATCCTAATAGATTTGGTGTATGCTGAACTATTCTTCTACAATTAATTCACTTGGTTCTTCATGTGAATGATTTATACCTATTTAAAACTAAATTGGAAACCATTTCACTATTGCTTATAAAGTCATTAAGACAGAATTTAGATGACATTAATTTGCACTTAGATAATACCTTTCATCTAAGGATCTCAAAGCGTCTATGGAAGTACATTTTTTAGTGCAGGAAGACAGAAAAATGCAATAGCATACTTAGGAATGATATGCAAAGTAGAAAATAAAATTAAAAAAGAAATACCCTTATGTTTGAGTGTAAATCATTTATGCTGCTCATTAATTTTATGTTCTACAACCATCAAATTCTCATTTTCTCTCCTTGTCTATGAGGTTTGTGGGTCTCTATCTTTAACTACATTCCTGGTGGTCAGTCTTCATACTTACAAGCCAACATTGTCTGATTCTTCTACCTTATGGTATGTGATCTCCATGATTAATTCTTCCTTTTTATTTACGCCAACCTAATTTTATAATTAGATTGTTCCAAAAAGTATTGAAAGGATGTGAATTTGCTTTCAATAAACTGAGTTGAAGCTGTCAGATCTGCTGCTTATGTGTGTTAGCTTCCTAGAGGTTCAAGTGTCTTCAATTAAAAAATGGTCAACACTAGAAAATGTGGGCTTTTATTCTGTGGCAAAGCAGTATCACAATAACACAGGGAAATGTCCTGAAGATATTGATTTCCAGGAAAACATCTGGTGTCCACAGAAAATTTTTCTTTCCCATATAAAATACATATATTTTTACTAAATCACAAAGAAAAATATGAATAAATTGATAATCCTTTATAAGGACAATCTAGTAAACATTATTTTATAATGAACTTTGAGAAAAATAAATCCTAGCTGCAATTGTTATTCTCCTCTCTGTTGGGTTTATTTGCTTTAATTGTGCTTAAGCAGGTCTCTGATTAAAACAAACAAAAAAAAACTTAAACTAAAACCCAAGAGTTAGTTACAGAATAATCCTGCTTCCCTCTGTAAAAGCAGATTTTTAATTATTTTGCATCTTTGGAATTTAACCAATTCATGCTGTCAATAGCAGCAGTAGCAGTAGATTACACCAATTGATTTCAACTGGGCTGCTGCAAATCAATAAGAAGTCTTCAAATAAAATAAGAAAAGTTGAGGCCCAGTGCTAGAGATTGCAGTTTGGTGAGCAAAGTGGGTTGAATGAAGCCCTACCTTGCTCTTACAGCCAGAATTCTGGAACAGCTACAAATTGAACAACTGAGCAATTTGAAAAGTTGCATGTTGCAGTCCTGGTTTAAATCCTAGAGATTTGAAAACATCTGTATATCAGAGCATATAGTTTAACTACTAGAAACACTAAGTACCAAAATTGATGAAGGATTTACCCAAACACCTGGGCTAATAACTAGGACCCATCTCTGGAATATAACTTTATACATTGTCCCTAGATCTCTCCCTGTTCCGAGCCACAGAAAAAAGACGGAAAGATTCATTGAAACTATATCATTCTGTATCATTATCATGAACTTGTCTTGACCCACCAAGTACAGAAAGTTTCAGTGTCAAACAGGATATTTTTCTTAGTCTTAATCTCTCCTCAACTTGGCTCTGCTTCTCCCTTGAAGTTGGCACTATCTATGTTCTCAAGTTTTTAAACTAGTGAAGATAACACATTCTGGCTTCTTTAGTGGGGGTGAGGGGTATCCTTGAGGATTTAAAAGAAACATTTTGGCCCTAAGATATAAGCAGTTCTTAAAAATAAGATAGGAGATTTTCTTTCAAGTCTAGTAGAGTTCTGAGCCACCAGGAAAGTTTTATTACAGTTCTATACTATGATAATTTGGTAATTCTAAGCTAACCAGGGCTTCCCTGGTGGCTCAGATGGTTAGGAATATGCCTGTAATTCAGGATACCTGAGTTCAATCCCGGGGTCAGGAAGAGCTCCTGGAGAAGGGAATAGCTACCTACTCCATATTCTTGCCTGGAGAATTCCATGGACAGAGGAGCCTGGTGAGAGTCCATGGGGTTGCAGAGAGTCAGACACGACTGAGCAAATAACACTTTCACGTCAAGCTAACAAAATGAGAAACACAAATCAGTTCATTATACAGTGTTAATTAATGATAAAGATTAACATTTTGTCGAAAGCCTTCTCTGCATCTATTGAGATAATCATATGGTTTTTATTTTTCAATTTGTTAATGTGGTGTATT
>SJXQ01007396.1:205638-256173 GCA_006408695.1 Aepyceros melampus | reverse complement strand
TCAATGAAACCAAGCCATGCCTGCAGGGCCAGAACCCAGTGGTGTCAAATCTCCCAAGTTTTCCACGGAAGCTAACCATTCCCATGTTTATGTAGAAACTTCTGATTTTTAAATGTTGGTAAACAATTCAAAATATCTTTTAAAACACTGCATCTGACTAGTAAAATAGTTTTGTGTCTTACATGCCACCTTAGGGCTGATGGTTTTTGACCTCATTTCGGGAAATGAAAAAAGCGGACCAAGAAGGTCAAGACGGTCACGAGGCAACACAGTGGCCACAGTCAGGTGTCCCTAGACTCTTAATTCTTCCCCTTGCTGTCACCGGGCTAGATGGTGTTTACAGCATTAGGCAAGGAAACACATATGTCCATGAAGATTTGTCAGTCTCTGTGTATTCTCATAATGGCTAAAAGTCAGCTCTCTCTTATTTGTTCCTGTGGTTTGGTTGGGGAAACTCTGGTTTGGACCGTATTTGTGGTTTAAGAGCTTGGAAACCTCAATGTAAGTGAACATAGGAATTGCTCAAGGAGGAAACAACCAGAATGCCACCTCTCATTTCACTTGTCTGAAATGCAAACAATGCTCTTTGTTGCCTGACCAACATTTCTCCTCAATTTCAAAGATTTGATGAAGAAAAACCCTGTTTCTCACAGCTCCAGGAGAAGGCAAAAATCCTCTTATGACCATTTTTAGACAGAAAAAAAGTAAAAAGAGAAAAGGCAGTCAAAATAATCATTATAGAACTTGAGGCTAAAGTCAGTTTTACTTTATTCTTTCATTATTCACCCTACAATGACTTTATAGAATGTTTTGAAAGAATATGAGATGAAGAGAAATCATAGCATCTCCAAATGTTAGAAATAGTTTAATAAAATACTTATCTAAAACTCATTCAGTTGCCAGACCCTTAGAAGTCATGATCTAGGGAAACTTTAAAAATACATCTAGAACATCAGGCATAGCTCTTAGGGGAAAGTGAAGATGATGACCTTGAGTCTCCACTTCTATCCTCTACCAGCCTCCTGCTTCCTTCCCTGCCTCCAGTGTCCCAGGCAAGAGTACTCGAGTGGGTTGCCATTTCCTTCTCCAGGGGATCTTCCCGACCCAGGGATCGAACCCAGGTCTCCCGCAATGCAAGCAGATGCTTTACCCTCTGAGCCACCAGGGGCACCCTCCACATGTCTTACTTTTCCATAAATGTAACTACACACCCCTTTTGAACTTGGCGTGTATGTGTCTAAGACTCTTCTCTACCTGGAAGCTCCTTTCTTCATCATTCAAAACCCACATCCTAAAAGCGTGGAAAAGAGACAGAATGGGGTGGTGGTTGGGAGTTCAGACTCTAAGGTTAGACGGCCTAAGCTTCTTCTCCATGTGCCATCCCTTACTAGATGTCTGACCTCACTTCCCTGACTTTACAACAGGGATGGTCAGAGTAAACATAGCTTGCAGGGTAAGTCTGAGGTTTATATTAATTACAAGATATAAAGGACTTGGAAGAGTTCTAGCCATTTAGTAAACACAGCACAGTATATTCTCTCTCCCCTCCCCTTCTTTGTGAAGCTGGCCCCAAGCCTATACCAAAAGAAGTTCTTAGTACTGGCAGGTGCCTGCTCTCCAAAACAAACTTTTCACATTATTTGACCTTTTACTCACAAACACTTAACATGATATATTACAACTATTCATACATCCTCCTAAGCTGTGGGCTACTCAGGGCACAAACAAGATGATATTCCTTTGTCATATTATCGAGAACTTATCTCTGCAACTAACATGTAACAGTCACTCAAAATAGATTAGACTGTTGAATGAATAAGCATGTGCAGAGGAGTTTGATCTTCACATTCTTTCATGCCGGGCATTTAACCTAAATACGTGCTGGAATGAGTACTGTTCAGTTCAGTTCATACTGTGGTTCTTTTGGTTTTGACTTGATATTTGTCATACCATGGAGTGATCGTATCTTTTTACCACAATTTCACCACTTCCATTAGTAAACTGACTTAATTTTACATATAATATTATCACATACTTTACTATAAGCTTATAATATTAATGTGATTGACACTACTTTTCCAGAGTACAAGAGTATCATTAGGGCCTTATCTCCCAAACACAACCTTGTTCTCTCTCAATTCAGACTGGCAGGGGAAGGAGATAGCAACTTTATGTACTTCACTTGCACAAGATCAGTAAACCTGACCACAATGCAGGTGAAATTTTAAAAATGAATAAAATCCTTACAGCAAAGGGAACCATAAACGAAAAGACAAACCACTGAATTGGAGAAAATATTTGAAAATCAAGCAACTGACAAGGGATTAATCTCCAAAGTATACAAAAATATTCATACAGCTCAATATTTAAAAAAAAACAAAATGGGCAGATCTAAATAAACATTTTTCAAAGAACACATAGAGATGATCAAAAAGCACATGAAAAGATGCTCAACATGACTATTAAGAGAAATACAAGTCAGAACTACAGTGAGGTATCCCCTCACACTGATCAGGATGGCTTTCATCAAAAGGTCTTGAAACAATAAATGCTGGAGAGCATGAGGAGAAAGGGAACTCTCCTACACTGTTGGTGGGAATGTAAGTTGGTACAGACACTATGGAGAACAGTGTGGAAGTTCATTAAAAAACCAAAAACAAACCTCCCTTATGATCCAGCCAATCCTATTTCTGGCCAAGTATCCAGAGTTTACCTCAATTCAAAAAAATACATATACCGCTATGTTCATTGCAGCACTATTTACAATAGACAGGGCATGGAAAGAGCCTAAATGTCCATCAACATATGAATCAATAAAGAAGATTTGGTACACAAATGCAATGAAATAATACTCAGCCATAAAAAAGGACAAAATAATGCCATTTTCAGCAACATGGATGGACCTAGAGATTGTCACACTGAGTGAAATCAAACAAAGAGAAACATGATATCAGTTACATGTGGAATCTAAAAAATATGGTACTAGTGAAGCGATCAGAAAAGAAATGAGTCACAGATGTAAAAAACAAGCTTATGGTTATCTAGAGGGAAGTCAGGAGGCGGGAGATAAATTGAGAGTTTGGGATTAAAATATACACATATATACATATATGTATATAATATACATATATAAAATATATGCATAAAACAGACAACTAATAAGAACCTACCGAACAGCACAGGAACTCAATAATACTCTGTAATGACCTGTATGGGAACAGAATTTTTAAAAAGAGTAGATACATGTATAACTGACTCACTTTGCTGTACTGCAGAAACAAAACGTAAATTAACTCTATTCCAATAAAAATTAATTTAACAAATAAGTCCATGGGAGGGTAGGAGGAGGATGAATAAAATCTTCAGTGGCACTTCTCCTGATACAGTTTATTTTAAGACTATTTTTTATTCAAGGAAAATTCTTAGCCATCAATAGAAAATTTTAATTCTGAAAAGATGACACAGAACAAAGATATATTGTAGTCTTATATATCACTGGCTATTTTAATAAGTATACACCTAAAGTGTAGATTTTTCTTAGAATTACTGAATTTCTGACTTAAACCTAAAAAAAAAAACCAAAAACTCATTAACATTAAATCAAAAGCCACATAGAAAAACTTAGAAATCAGTATTTTATGCCAGAAAAAATCTGACCAAGCATCTTTAACTCTATTTTTACTTAGAAATAGCTCAATTAATATTTATCCAAATTCTGCTTCTTTTAAAATAATTTTTCATTAGTTTGTTATTAATCGCTTGGTCATCTTTAGTGATATATAAGGGTATTGAGGTTAAGGAAGTAGAAATTTAGTCTAAGACATTAGTTAAAGGATTGTGAATCGTTTACCTTGGAGAAGAAAGAGATTAGAGAGAAAATAAACACTACTAAACCAAGAGGTAAAAACATTGTTTTAAATCATATACAGGATAGACTGAACAGAATGAAATTAGAAAAACTTAGAAATCAGTATTTTATGCCAGAAAAAATCTGACCAAGCATCTTTAACTCTATTTTTACTTAGAAATAGCTCAATTAATATTTATCCAAATTCTGCTTCTTTTAAAATAATTTTTCATTAGTTTGTTATTAATCGCTTGGTCATCTTTAGTGATATATAAGGGTATTGAGGTTAAGGAAGTAGAAATTTAGTCTAAGACATTAGTTAAAGGATTGTGAATCGTTTACCTTGGAGAAGAAAGAGATTAGAGAGAAAATAAACACTACTAAACCAAGAGGTAAAAACATTGTTTTAAATCATATACAGGATAGACTGAACAGAATGAAACAATCATGAGTGTAGATGTATATATAACCAAAGAAATGCAACTGACCCTCCCTAGCCACAACTGCACCCCACTCCAGTCCTCTTGCCTGGAAAATCCCATGGACGGAGGAGCCTGGTGGGCTGCAGTCCATGGGGTTGCAAAGAGTCAGACATGACTGAGCGACTTCACTTTCACTTTTCACTTTCATGCATTGGAGAAGGAAATGGCAACACTTTCCAGTGTTCTTGCCTGGAGAATCCCAGGGATGGGGGAGCCTGGTGGGCTGCCATCTACGGGGTCGCACAGAGTCAGACACGACTGAAGCGACTTAGCAGCAGCAGCAGCAGCCACAGGCTTTATACCCATAAATTCAACTAATCATGGATTGAAATTTCATGCTTTTGCATTTGGTTGGTTGAATCCATGGATGCGAGACTCATGGATAGGGAGGGTCACTCTATCCGTTGTGCCATACTATATAAGGGACTTGAGCATTTGCAGATTTTGGTATCCATGAAGTCCCTGGAAGCAATCCCTCATGGATACCAATGGACAACTGTATATAGACACAGTCTATACACTAACATAAATTCTTGTCTCCATTCCTCTGGATGTTTATAATATAATGAACGTTGTTAAGACACCACCTTAAGTGGCTCTCTCTTATGGGATTCTTATGGACCAAACCAGACCTGTTATTCTTTACGGAGATCCCCATAATGTGATAGAACACAAGGTGGGATGGGGGTGATTTTGAGCGTTTTAATGTAAATACAGTTTAGAAAATAAATTATTTCTTTATTAAAAACTTTAATTTCTAGAGTATATGTTGGCATCATTGAATTTCAGCTTCATTTACAGCAGAAAAAACAAGCAGAGAATATTTCTACTAGTATTTTTTATTTTGTCTTACCTCTTAGAACTACCAGTCTCAAAGTTCACTAAAATTATTGTTTATAATTTTAAATAAATATTCACCTCCTTCCCACAATATATAGATATTTTGGTTTGATTACATAATTTGTGCTAAGTTTTCATTTCAATCAATCTGTGTCATTGGAATGGATGAAGGTCTTATTTACAGGAATACAGTTTTTAATGTGAAAACTGCTAGGAGAAGAAATCCAGAATCAAATACTAAACATTTCTTTGCATTAATTAAAATAGGGAAAAAAAACCCTTCCTTATCATTGGTAAAATAATAAAATACAGCAGAATTTTAAGAAATCACATACATATAGCAAACAGCAATATTGCTTATAGTTTTTTTATGTGATCATCAGTTTTATTATTTACATGCTCAGTCATGTCTGACTCTTTGCAACCCCATGGACTTTAGCCCATCAGGCTCCTCTGCCTATGGGGATTCTACAGGCAAGAATACTGGAGTGGGTTGCCATACCCTCCTCTAGGGGTCTTCCCAACCCTGGGATCAAACCCAGGTCTCTCACATTGCAGGTAGATTTTTTACCATCTGATCCATGAGGGAAGCCCATGAATACTGGAATGGGTAGCCTGTCCCTTCTCCAGGGGATCTTCCCAACCTAGGAATCAAACTGGAGTCTCCTACATTGCAGGCAGATTCTTTACCTGCTGAGCTATGTTGTGGTTAAAAATATTAAAAAATAAAAATAATTCAAAAGATGGAGCTATCAGCCTGAAGATGACAGGGTAAAGCTCTATGGAAATCTAATGCTTGAAGTCTAATGTCCCTAAGGTAAAAAAGTCAGTGAACTTTGACTTCACTTCCACTGTGTATAACTTACATATTATATAGCTTAAAAATCTCTGAAGCAGAATCTCTCCCTTATAAAGAGAAGCTATGAGGCATATGAGCTCTTAATGTCACTTTTAAACTTTACAACTATATGGATTGAAAAAAAAAAAAAAAAAGTCTGGGAAAGATATAATCACAATGCCCCAAAGCAAGTCTTAAAAGAGAATTTGGCTTCAAACCATTTCCAAGTATGTATCTCTGATGAGCACCAATGTGATTTTTATCTATTATTTGCATAAGAGAGTCTGGAGGAACATCTGACTTTTGGGAGAACCAAGTCTAAAAATGAGAGAAATAGGATAATCTTTGGGGGATTATGCTGTCAAATCGACATGCTCAAGAGCTGAGAAATACAAAAGTCACCTAACAGAGAGCAGGTGGCTCTCATGTCAGCAGGACTGGAATGGAACTTTTTGAATGCTTCAGTATATCCAAAGCATGAATGTGCAGTTTTGGAATTAATCAGCGTTGGAAGAATAGAAAAAGAAGAGTTAGTACACAAATGGTGGCTGGGCCCCTGCAAGCCTAATCCAGTGGGAAGTGAGAATGAGCACTTTAAGTAATTTCCATGTCAATAACAAGACCATTGTGAGATGAATACATCAGCTTATTTTACCCTGATGCTATTAGACCTTCTATTCATCTGACTCCCCTTGTTCTGTTTTCCTGCTCATGAAGCTACCTTCTGATCATAGGCTAGCATTTTGTGCCCCTCTGCCTACTGGGAGAAACAGCACTGAATATTCACACTTTGAATATTTCCTGTGTCTAGTACAGTGATTTCTTGTGGAAATCTAAAATGGGTTTCTGATTATTATCTGACTTCCCATATGCTTGATCACAGAAAAGAGGTTATGCCAGTGTGACTATTCTATTTCTCATTGTAAATTAATAAATAAGTACTCTAATCTCATATGATGGTAGTTCCTATAAAATGACACTCGGGGCATAAAAAGTCATAGATGTCAAGAAATGTCTGGTTATTCAAAACAAGGGCCAGATTTTGGAATGATGCAGTTAATCAAGGCATTACCTACTGAATTCTTAACCAGACCCAGCTTGCTTTTCTTTAGATGACACTCTATCTACTTTTTTTTTTTAATACAGAGAAAAATTCCACCAAGAGACTCTAAATAATCTTGTTTCATTAGGTCAGTACGTTGTTGGTTTTGAAGGAGAAGGATGCCCAAATATGATAGTACATTGAATATTAATATCTTTCAAGCTAGACTGACCCAATATAAGGATTTCAAGCAGAATTACTAAATAATGAATATTTAGTTTCTTTTTTATTCCCCACAAGAATATAAGAGGAAAGACTTCATTTTGTTCATTTTGTTTCGTACTTACTACAGTGCCTGAAACATAGTCAATGTCATTAAATATCTGTGGACTAAATAAGTGAGGCTTATTCACACTTGCTACCCTTTCAGTCCCTTCATGGATCACAGCCTTGATATGGAGAAGGGACTTGTGTAACTCAATGAAGCTATGAGCCATGCCTTGAAGGGCATGATGAGTCATAGATGAGTTGGCAGATGAGTACTAAGACAGATGAGTCATAGTAAAGAGTTCTGACAAAATGTGGTCCACTGGAGGAAGAAATGGCAAAGCATGCCAGAATTTTTGTTGTGAGAACCCCATAAACAGAATGAAAAGGCAAAAAGATATGACACCGAAGATGAGGTCCCCATGTTAGAAGGGGTCCAGTATGTTACTAAGAAAGAGCGGAGGGCAATACTAATAGCTTCAGAAAGAATGAAGAGGCTGGGTCAAAGCAGAAATGACATTCAGCCATGGATATGTCGCATGGTAAAAGTAAAGTCTGATGCTGTAAGAACAATACTGCATAGGAACCTGGAATGTTAGGTCTAGGAACCAAGGTAAATTGCACCTGGTCAAGCAGGAGAGTCAAGAGTGAACATCAACATCTTAGGAATCAATGAACTAAAATAGATGGGAGTGGGCGAATTTAATTCAGATGACCATTATGTCTACCACTGTGGGCAAGAATCCTTAGAAATAGAGTAGCCCTCACAGGCAAAAAGAGAGTGTGAAATGCAATACTTGGGTGCAATCTCAAAAACAACAGAATGAGCTTGGTTCATTTCCAAGGCAAACCATTCAACATCACAGTAATCCAAGTCTAGGCCCCAACCATTAATACCGAAGAAGTTGAAGTTAAACAGTTCTGTGAAGACCTACAAAATATTCTAGAACTAACACCAAAAAAGATGCTCTTTCATCATAGGGGATTAGAATGCAAAAGTAGGAAGTCAAGAGATACCTAGAGTAACAGGCAAGTTTGGCCTTATGATACAAAATGAAGCAGGGCAAAGGCTAAAAATTTTCCCAAGAGAACACAGTAGTCATAGGAAACGCCCTCTTCCAACAACACAAGAGAAGACTCTACACATGAATATTACCAAATGGTCAATACCAAAAATCAGACTAGTTATATTCTTTCAGCCAAAGATGGAGAAGCCCTATATAGTCAGTAAAAATAAGACTTGGAGCTGACTGTGGATCAAACCATGAGCTCCATGCTGTAAAATTCAGGCTTAAATTGAAGAAAGTAGGGAAAAGCACTCGGCCACTCAGATATGACCAATATCAAATGCCTTATGATTCTACAGTGGAGGTGACAAATAGATTTAAGAGAGTAGATCTGGTAGACAGAATGCCTGAAGAACTATAGACAGAAGTTCATAGCATTGTTTAGGAGGCAGTGGCCAAAACCATCCCCAACAAAAAGAAATGCCAAAAGGCAAAGTGGGCTGCCTGAGGAGGCCTTACAAATACCTGAGGAAAGGGAAGTGAAAGGCAAGGGAGAATGGGAAAGATATACATAATTGAATATAGAGTTCCAGAGAACAGCAAGGAAAGATAAGAAGGCCATCTTAAATGAACAAAGCAAAGAAACAGAGGGAAAAAACAGAATGGGAAAGACTACAGAATCTCTCAAGCAAATTGGAGATATCAAGGGAACATTTCATCCAAAGATGATAAAGGACAGAAATGGTAAAGACTAACAGAGCAGAAGATATTAAGAGGTGGCGAGAATACAGAAGAACTATACAAAAAAGGTCTTAATGAACCAGATAACAATTGTGTGGTCATTCACCTATAGCTAGACATCCTAGAGTGTGAAGTGGGCCTTAGGAAACATTACTATTAACAAAGCTATTGGAAGTGATGGAATTCCAGCTGAGCCATTTCAAATCCTAAAAGATGATGCTATTAAAGTGCTGCACTCAATATGTCAACAAACTTGGAAACCTCAGCAGTGGCAACAAGATCAGAAAAGGTCAGTTTTCATTCTAACTTCAAAGAAGGGTAATACCAAAGAATGTTCTAACTACTCTACAGTTGCCGTCATTTCACATGCTAATAAGGTTATTCTCAAAATCCTTCAAGCTAGGCTTTAGCAGTATCTGAATTGAGAACTTTTGATGTACAAGCTGGATTTATACAAGGCAGAGGAACCAGAAATCAAACTGCCAACATTCGTTGGGTCATAGAGAAGGGAATTATAGGAAAACAACTACTTCTGCTTCACTGACTATGCTAATATACTGTCACCCTGATTATTTAACTTCTATACAGAATACATTATGTGAAATGCCAGGCTGGATGAATTACAACTAGAATCAAGATTGCTGGAAGAAGTATCAATAACCTCAGATATGCACATATTACCTCTCTAATGGTAGAAAGTGAAGAAGAACTAAAAGGCCTCTTGTTGAAGGTGAAAGAGAAGAGTGAAAAAGCTCACTTAAAACTCAATGTTCAAAAAACTAAGATCATGGTATCCATTTCCGTCACTTCATGGCAAAAAGAAGGGGACAACTGAAGCAATGACAGATTTTATTTTCTTGGGTGACAAAACTATTGCAGATGATGACTGCAGCCATGAAATTAATAGACACTTGTTCCATTGTTTCTTATGCAAAGTATTTCATGAGACATCGTCTCTCAATCTTGGCTCTTAAAGGATGAGGAATGGGACAGAAGCTGACCTTGAAAGAAAAAAAAAAAAAAAAACACTTGGCTTTTCATAGCATTCTATGAAATGCCTACCTATAGTTTTTTTGTATTTACCCTACTTGAATTTGTATGCCTTTCTGAAGATTTGGGAAATTTTCAGCTATAATTTCTTCAAGTATTTTTTTCCAATACAGTTTCTTCTGCCCTATTTGAATTGCAAATATATACATGGATATTGTTGTTACTGTTTAATTGCTAAGCCATGTCTGACTTATTTGCAGCCCCATGGACTGTAGCCCGCCAGTCTCCTCTGCCCATGGATTCTCAGGCAAGAAAGCTGCAGGATGTTGCCATTTCCTTCAGATATGGATATTACCTTCTGATAATGTAATACAAATTTCTAAGATTCTGGTCATTTTTCTATTTTAATTCTTTCTGTTCTTCAGATTAGATACTTTTCACTGCTTTGCCATCGTGTCCCTGGTTCATTCCTCCGCCACTTGCACTCTGCTATTAAGCCTGTCTAGTGGGTATTTTAGACTCCCGAGCAGCTGATCGTCTCCATAGTGGCCAGCGGCACCAGTGAGGCCAGGGTGCCCTCCACTCCCGGGCGTCTTCCAACATTGGCTTCAGTCTCCCAGACCCCCTTCCCAGACCTCCAGCTGGGCCTTTGCCTCTACCCCTGGCTGCACGTTGACCAACACCCTATGGCCAGTGAAGGTTTAAGCACTCAGCGACAGCCAGCGGTGGGACAACCAGGGTACTGGGCCTGTCATCCAGCTACACTGAGAGGCACGTCTCAGCTAGACAGGGCCCGACAAAACGTGGTCCACTGGAGAAGGCAATGGCAAACCACTTCAGTATTCTTGCCTTGAGAACTCCATGAACATCATGAAAAGGCCAAAAGAAATGACATTGAAAGATGAAGCCCCCAGTTCAGTAGGTGTCCAAAATGCTACTGGGGAAGAGCAGAGAAATGAAGATGCTGAGCCAAAGTGGAAACAACACTCAATTGTGGTTATATCTGGTGATGAAAGTAAAGTCCTCTTCTGTAAAGAACACTATTGCATAGGAACCTGAAAAGTTAGGTCCAGAATCAAGGTAAATTGGACGTGGTCACACAGGAGATGGCAAGAATGAACACTGACATTTTAGAAATCAGTGAACTAGAATGGACAGGATTGCATGAATTTAATTCAGATGATGGTTTTATGTACTACTGTGTGTAAAACTTCTTTAGAAGGAATGGAGTAGCCCTCATGATCAACAAGAGTCCAAAATGCAGTATGTGGGTACAATGTCAAAAACAACAGAATGATTTTGGTACATTTCCAAGGCAAACTATTCAACATCATGGTAATCCAAGTCTATGCCTCAACCTCTATTGCTGAAGAAGTTGAAAGTGAATGATTCTATGAAGACCTATAAGACCTCCTAGACTGACAGCAAAAAAAAAGATGCCCTTTTCATCATAGGGGACTGGAATGCAGAAGTAGGAAGTCAAGAGAAACTCGGAATAATGTGCAAGATTGGCCTTGGAGTACAAAATTTAGATGGGCAAAGGCTAACAGGTTTTGCTAAGAGAACACATTGGTCATAGGAAACACCCTCTTCCAACAACACAAGACAACTCTACACCTGGACAACACCAGATGGTCAGTACTGAAATCAGATTGATTATATTCTTTGCAGCCAAAGATGAGGCAGCTCTATACAGTCAGCAGAAACAAGACCTGGAGCTAACTGTGGCTCAGATCATCAGCTCCTTATTGTAAAATTTAGACTTAAAGAAAGTAGGGAAAACCACTAGGCCATTCAGTTATGACCTAAATCAAATCCCTTATGATTATACAGTGGAGGTAAAAAATAGATTCAAGGGACTAGATCTGACAGAGTGCCTGAAGAACTATGGACAGAGGTTCATAACATTGTCCAGGAGGTGGTGACCAAAAGCATCCCCAAGAAAAAGAAATGTGAAGACAAATGGTTGTCTGAGAAGGCCTTACAAATAGCTGAAAAAGAAGAGAAGTGAAAGGCAAAAGAGAAAACGAAAGATATTCCCAACTGAATGCAGGGTTTCAGAGAATAGCAAGGAGAGAGAAGAAAGCCTTCTTAGTGAACAATGCAAAGAAATAGAGGGAAACAACAGAATGGCTAAGACTTTAAGAAAATTGATGATACCAAAGATAGGCACAATAAAGGGCAAAAACATAAAGGACCTAACAGAAGCAGAAAAGATTTAGAACATGTGGCAAGAATACACAGAAGAACTATACAAAAAAAATCTCTTAATGACTCATATAACCACAATGGTGTGTTCACTCACCTAGAGCCAGACATCCTTGAGTGTGAAGTCAAATGGGTCTTAGGAAGTATTATTACATACAAAACTGCTGGATGTGATAGAATTCTAGCTGAGCTATTTCAACTCCTAAAAGATGATGCTATGAAAGTGCTGCACTCAATATGCCAGCAAATTTGGAAAACTCAGCAATGGCCACAGGACTGGAAAAAGTCAGTTTTCACTCCAATCCCAAAGAAGGGCCGTGCCAAGGAATATTCAGATTACCATACAATTGTACTTATTCCACATGCCAATGAGACTATGCTCAAAATTCTACAAGTTAGGCTTTAGCAGTATATGACTTGAGAATTTCCAGATGTTCAAGCTGGATTTAGAAAAGACAGAGGAACTGAGATCAAATTGCCAACATACACTGGATCACAGAAAAAGCAAGGGAATTAAAAAAAAATCTACTTCTGCTTCACTGACTACACTGAAGCCTTTGACTGTGTGGATCACAATAAACTGTGGAATATTCTTAATGAGTTGGGACTACCAAAACATGTCACCTGCCTCCTAAGAAACCCATAAGCAGGACAAGAAGCAACAGTTTTAGAACTAGACATGGAACAACAAACTGGTTCCACACTGGGAAAGGAGTACGTCAAGGCTGTATATCGTCACCCTGTTTATTTAACTTCTATGCAGAGTACATCATGTTAAATGCCAGGCTGGATGAATCACAAGCTGGAAGCAAGATTGCCAAGAGAAATATCAACAACCTCAGGTATGTAGATGATACCACTTTAATGGCAGAAAGTGAAGAGGAACTAAAGAACCTCTTGAAGGTGAAGAGGAGAGTGAAAAGGCTGGCTTAACACTCAACAGTCAAAAAATCTAAGACCATAGCATCCAGTCCTATCACTTCATGGCAAAAAGATGGTGAAAATGTGGGGAAAGTGTCAGATTTTGTTTTCTTGGGCTCCACAATCAATGCAGACAGTGACTGCATTACAAAATTAAAAGAAACTTGCTCCTTGGAAGAATAGCTTTGACAAACTTAAGTGAGAGAAAGTGAAGTCGCTCAGATGTGTCCGACTCTTTGCGACCCCGTGGACTGTAGCCTACCAGGCTTCTCCAGCCATGGGGTGTAGCCTACCAGGCTTCTCCATCCATGGGATTCTCCAGGCAAGAATAATGGAGTGGGTTACCATTTCCTTCTCCAGGGGATCTTCCCGACCCAGGGATCAAACCCTGGTCTCCTGCATTGGAGGCAGACACTTTAAACTCTGAACCACCAGGGAAGCTAACAAACTTAAGTGCATATTAAAAAGCAGAGACATCACTTTGCCAACAAAGGTCTGTATAGTCAAAGCTATGTTTTTTTCAGTAGTCATGTATGGATGTGATAGTTAGACCATAAAGAGGCTAGGCACTAAAGAATTGATGCTTTCAAACTGTGATGCTGGAGAAGACTCTTGAGCATCCCTTTAGACAGCAATGAGATCAAACCAATCAATCCTAAAGGAAATAAACCCTGAATATTCATTGGAAAGACTGATACTGAGGCTGAAGCTCCAAAACTTTGGCCACCTAATGGGAAGAGATGACTCATTAAACAGACCCTAATGCTGGGAAAGACTGAGGACAAGAGGAGAAGGGGGCGACAGAGTATGAGATGGTTGGATGGCATCACTGACTCAATGGACATGAGTTTGAGCAAACTCAGGGAGATAGTGAAGGACAGGGAAGCCTGGCATACTGCAGTCCATGGGAGTTGCAGAGTTAGACATGACTTTGGACTGAACAACACCAAGTGGGTATTTTCCCCCACATATTGTGTATTTTAGTTCTGGAATTTCTATTTAGAGAGAATTTCTGTATATAAATATACTGTTTCTATTTTTCTGTTGAGATTTTCTATATTTTCATTCATTATGAACATATTTTCATTTTCATAATTAACATGGTTACAACTATGGGGCTTCCCAGGTGGTAAAGAACCCGCCTGCCAAGGCAGGAGACACATACAGATGTGGGTTCAATCTCTGCGTCAGAAAGATCCCCTGGAGGAGGGCATGCCAACCCACTCCATTATTTATGCCTGGAGAATCCCATGAACAGAGAGGCCTGGCAGGTTATTGTCCATAAGGTTGCAAAGAGTTGGACATGACTGAAGCAACTTAACACAGCATATAATAGCCATATTAAAATCCTGTTAGTTGCAAAATTTGAGTTATCACCAAATTGACTTCAGTTGATTTTTCTCTTCAGAATGAGTAACATTTTACTGAATCTTCATATGTGAGTTATTATGTATTTTAATCTGGATATTACCATTTTTATAATACAGTAATGAAATTATTATCAATTTTATGTTATTCTGAAGAGTGTTGGCTTTTCTTTTCTTTAACTTTAATAAATAGTTGACTTAGCGGGATTCAAACTGCAAATCAAATTCTGTCCCTTGGGAAGTGGCTCAAATCTCCATTTGGCTTTCATAGTTCTCATTCTACAGCTTGGAGTCTGCCCTGTGCGTGTTTTTTTCAGGGCACAGCCAGATATCTTGGCCAACTTATACACAGATTTGGGGCTTTTCCTCTCTGGGTATCTCCATTTTCATATTCTCCCCTTATTTCCCAGCATCTGTGGTTGCCCTGCACTGTTATCTTGTTCTTTTGCTCAGAAACTGTGAGTTTTTATTAGCACTTACATCCTGCATGCAATACGCCGTTTCCTCGTCAGTGTCAGACCTTCTCAATTTTTGACTACTCTTTTCTCACTCTCCAGTGCCCTCGGGCTTTTTTCTACTTTTCCCTAAAGTTTATAGCTGTTATTTGTAAAAGTGTTGGTCTGGCAGAAGCTAACTTGGCTATGTCAGAAAACAAAATCTACCTTTGTTGTTTTAATTGAAAGTATTCAATGCATAAGTCCTATTTTATGTGAATGCTTATTACTTCTATAACCTACTCTGTGCTGTATCCTTCTGGGTTAAAACTCTTCTTGCCTCATGCCTGGTTTTTATCCTATGTACCACCGGCACATTATCCTCCCTGGTGCATAGCTGTGGCCATGTTATTTCCTAAAGATTCTGCAAGAGAATGATTCTGGTCATGATATACCCTTCCTTAGTAGTGTTCAACACCTCTTCATTTCCTAAAGAATAAAGTCCAAGAATGTGATGTGATGGATAGGACACCACCTTTTGAGTCAAGTAAGTCTTGCTTTGAGTTCAAGATCTATGACTGACCAGCTTTTTTGACCAAACTTAGAGAAGGCAATGGCACCCCTCTCCAATACTCTTGCCTGGAAAATCCCATGGATGGAGGAGCTTGGTGGGCTGCAGTCCATGAGGTCACTAGGAGTCAGACACAACTGAGCGACTTCACTTTCACTTTTCACTTTCATGCATTGGAGAAGGAAATGGCACCCCACTCAGTGTTCTTGCCTGGAGAATCCCAGGGACAGGGGAGCCTGGTGGGGTGCCGTCTATGGAGTCACACAGAGTCAGACACAACAGAAGCGACTTAGCAGCAGCAGGCAAAATATTTATCTGAACATCTAGTTTTAGTGTTTGTTAAACAGAGAGAATAATATCTATCTTAAAGAATCATTATGAGAATTGATATGTATAACAAATAAAATCTCTCTCTTAGTGCTTGGAACATGGGTGGGCTTCCCCGGTGACTCAGCAGTAAAGAAACTGCCTGCAATGCAGGAGATGCGGGTCAGAAGATTCTCTAGAGGAGGGCAGGGCAACCCAATCCAGTATTCTAGCCTGGAGAATCCCATTGACAAGAAGAGCGTGGCAGGCTACAGTCCATAGGTTTGCAAAGAGCTGTACACGACTGAAGCGACTTAGCACACGGTCAGTGCTCAGTGACTGGTAGCTACTTTAAAATAGGAGACATCAAAACACATTGTTACTCCGGATTCATGCTATTTTTTCTTCTTGTTCCAAAATAATTTCCTATCTATTTTTTTTTAATTTTTATTTTTACTTTATTTTACTTTACAATACTGTATTGGTTTTGCCATACATTGACATGAATCCATCTCAGGTGTACATGAGTTCCCAATCCTGAACCGCCCCCCCACCTCCCACCCCATATCAACTCTCTGGATTAAACCCATGCACCAGTCCCAAGCATCCTGTATCCTGTATCGAACATAGACTGGCAGTTCGTTTCTTACATGATAGTATACATGTTTCAGTGCCATTCTCCCAAATCTTCCCACCCTCTCCCTCTCCCTCAGAGTCCAAAAGTCCATTCTATTCATATGTGTCTCTTTTGCTGTCTTGCGTACAGGGTTATCATTACCATCTTTCTAAATTCCATATATATGTGTTAGTATACTGTATTGGTGTTTTTCTTTCTGGCTTACTTCACTCTGTATAATCGGCCCCAGTTTCAGCCACCTCATTAGAACTGATTCAAATGTATTCTTTTTAATGGCTGAGTAATATTCCACTGTGTATATGTACCACAGCTTTCTTATCCATTCATCTGCTAATGGACATCTAGGTTGTTTCCATGTCCTGGCTATTATAAACAGTGCTGCAGTGAACATTGGGGTACTTTCAATTCTGGTTTCTTTCGATTCTGTGTCTCTTTCAATTCTGGTTTCCTCAGTGTCAGACCACACTGTTCTCTATAACCCTAACATGTCTCACACTTGCCCAGTACAATAGCACTGTTCAAATCATTTTTTCTTTTCTCATATCTGCTTGATGAATTCCTAAATATCTCTCAAGGGCTACCTTACATGTTATATCTACACTGAACTCTTCTATGATATTCCTTCCTTAGAGATCTTTTCAGCATCATTTTTATTCCTTATGTACCTATGGTCTAGTTCATGTTCTAGTACTACATAGGCTTACATTAACTGCCTTATTTGCTGCATTATTAGGTCCTTCAATGCCAGGACTCACTCATGCCAGTATATTTGCTACATGAATCAACAGATAGGATGGATACTGGTAGGAGGATGACTCTGATAGTAGGATGAAAAGTGAAAGTGAAGTTGCTCAGTCGTGTCTATTTGCTGATAGAAATCATGACTGAGATTATAAATTCTAAAATCTTAGTTTGGTCATGCAAATGGTAACTATTGAGTACTATTGAGTACTATGAGTACTCAGTAGTTGAGTACTATGTTTTAGAAGAATTGTATTAAGGAGACATTAATATATATGAGCTCAATAAAAGATTAAGTTCTCTTCATATTTATAATATTAACATCTCCGGATGATTCAAATTGCCAGCTGAACCTAAACATCCAAATGAAGAACTCTTGTGGATACTTGGACTACAGGGACAGTCTTAAGATACCTCTGGAGTCGGGGAGGCAGAGAATGAAGCACTTGTTCCTTGCAGTTTGATAAATTAATACAAAGCAAATATCTGAGCCATAGTAAGGAATGCAGTGAATAATAGAGCACAATTTCTGTGCAAGTTTATATCAGCAATAATACCTGTTCACGGGCCACTGATTCTTCAGAAATTCTCATAGAATGACTCTGGTTCAGTTCAGTTCAGTACAGTCGCTCAGTCGTGTCTGACTCTTTGTGACCCCATGGACTGCAGCACACCAGGCCTCCCAGTCCAACACCAACTCCTGGAGTTTACCCAAACTCATGTTCATTGAGTCAGTGATCACATCCAAGCATCTCATCCTGTGTTGTCTCCTTCTCTCTCGCCCTCAATCTTTCCCAACATCAAGGTCTTTTCAAATGAGTTAGTTCTTCACATCAGGTGGCCAAAGTATTGGAGTTTCAGCTTCAACATCAGTCCTTCCAATGAACACTCAGGACTGATCTCCTTTAGGATGGATTGGATGGATCTCCTGGCAGTCCAAGGGACTCTCAAGAGTCTTCTCCAACACCACAGTTCAAAAGCATCAACTCTTCAGTGCTCACCTTTCTTTATAGTCCAACTCTCACATCCATACATCTACTAAAAAACCATAGCCTTGACTAGACGGACCTTTGTCACCAAAGTAATGTCTCTGCTTTTTAATATGCTGTCTAGGTTGGTGATAACTTTCTTTCCAAGGAGTAAGCATCTTTTAATTCCATGGCTGCAGTCACCATCTGCAGTGATTTTGGAGCCCCCAAAAAATAAATAAATAAAGTCTGTGACTGTTTCCACTGTTTCTCCATCTATTTGCCATGAAGTGATGGGACTGGATGCCATAATCTTAGTTTTCTGAATGGTGAGCTTTAAACCAACTTTTTCACTCTCCTCTTTCACTTTCATCAAGAGGCTCTTTGGTTCTTCTTCACTTTCTACCGTAAGTGAAGTCATCTGCATATCTGAGGTTATTGATACGTCTCCCGGCAACCTTGGTTCCAGCTTGTGCTTCCTCCAGCCCAGAGTTTCTCATGATGTACTCTGCATAGAAGTTAAATAAGCAGGGTGACAATATACAGCCTTGAGGTACTCCTTTTCCTATTTGGAACAAGTCTGTTGTTCCATGTCCAGTTCTAACTGTTGCTTCCTGACCTGCATACAGGTTTCTCAAGAGGCAGGTCAGGTGGTCTGGGATTCCCATCTCTTTCAGAATTTTCCACAGTTTGTTGTAATCCACACAGTCAAAGGCTTTGGCATAGTCAATAAAGCAGAAATAGATGTTTTTCTGGAACTCTCTTGCCTTTTCGATGATCCAGCAGATGTTGCTGACTTGATCTCTGGTTCCTCTGCTTTTTCTAAAACCAGCTTGAACATCTGGAAGTTCACAGTTCATATATTGCTGAAGCCTGGCTTGGAGAATTTTGAGTGTTACTTTACTAACATGTGAGATGAGTGCAAGCGTGTGGTAGTTGGAGCATTCTTTGGCATTGCTTTTCTTTGTGATTAGAATGAAAACTGACCTTTTCCAGTCCTGTGGCCACTGCCGAGTTTTCCAAATTTGCTGGCATATTGACTGTAGCACTTTCACAGCATCATCTTTCAGGATTCAAAATAGCTCAACTGGAATTCATCACCTCCACTATCATGCTGGTAGTAGGATGAAAAGTGAAAGTGAAGTTGCTCAGTCATGTCTGACTATTTGCAGCCCCATGGACTGTAGCCTGCCAGGCTCCTCCATCCATGAAATTTTCCAGGCAAGGATACTGGAATGGGTTGCAATTTCCTTCTCTAAGGGATGTTCCCAACCCTGGAATCAAATCCGGGTCTCCCACACTGCAGGCAGACTCTTTACCATCTGAGCCACATAGGATATTAATAATCTTACTTTGGATTGTTTGAACAAAGGACCAACTCTTTTTGCATTTCCTTACAAATCACTTTATGTCTATGGTTAGATACTTCAGACTTTCCTGCCAGTACATTCTGCTTTACAAAGTTTTTCTCCAAATAAAACAAGAGCCAACAAATCTGAAATCCTCTTAAATAAATCTAAATTTTGAAAGGAATAAACATACTAAAGTTCCAAAAGACAAAGCTTGAAGAAGGGGAAATGTAGTGGCTAAAAAGAACAATTCACAGGTTATTTTAATGCCTTGAGTTGGGGGAAAAAGCAGCTCATGCAAAGAGGTTTTGAGACTGTGGCAGGTCAAGATCACAGGCCCACTAAACATGGAATCCGAAATAAAAATGGTTTATATATTATATTTATAAAGCATTCACTCTGAGTAGTTTGCTCTTAATACATTAATCATCTCCTGGGTCAAGGTCTTTGTGTTAAGGAGCACAACACCCCTATGTTCATAGCACTATTGACAATAGCCAAGACATGGAAACAGCCTAAATATCTATCAACAGATGAATGGATAAAGAAGTGGGCACATAATGGAACATTACTTGGCCATAAAAAAAGAATGAAATAATGCCATTTGCAGCAACATGGATGGACTCAGAGATTATCACACTGAGTGAAGCCAGAAAAAGACAGATAAACATATGATATAATTTGTATGTGGAACCTAATATGCAACACAAATGAACGTTTCTACAAAACAAACACATTAACAGATATAGAGAACAGACTTGTGGTTGGTGCCAAGGTGGAGGGGTTTGGTGGAGGGAAGAACTGGGAGATAGGGATTAGCAGATGTAAACTATCATGCCTAGAATGGATAAACAAGGCCCTACTGTATACAGAAAACTATGGTCAATATCCTGTGATAAAACATGATGGAAAAAATACAAAAAAGAAATTGTTTATGTATTTACTGTATTACTGAATTACTTTACTGTACAGCAGAAATTAACACAACATTGTAAATCATACTTCAATAAAATTTTTAAAAATTAAAAATAAAATACAATGCTGGCTTCCTCTTAATGAATTTAAAATTAAAAGTCACTGAATCTAAAGTTTCTATAATTTTTTAAAATACAAAAAACTTCCTCTCTTCCCAAAAGTTTCTGGAAAAGGTTTCCATACTAATCATCACATATAAAGAGAATTATATTGCATAAATAGAACATGAAGACAAAATTTTCAATTTTGATTCATTACCTAATGAGCAAAGAGATATCACAGGTACCTGCGCTAGGGTTGGGTGAATTTCCTCAGATTTGCAAATATTCTCAACTTGTTCCCTGTTAGCAATTATAATATTCTATTCCTGTTAAAAACAGAAGAAGTTTTCTACCAAATAAATTGTTTTTCTGTACTTCTGAAAACCAGTAGGACTTTTTGAAGATTATGGGTAATGGGTGTTAACTAATTATGAGATATGTTTCTTCTATTTCTGCAAATTCCTAAGCCTCAAATATCTTTGTTGTGAAACAGACAGAATATTTCATTTTCACAGTATGTGCTCTAGAACAAATTTAGTAAGTATAGAAAGCATTCAGTTAAAGCATTCAGTTCTTTGACCTGGTAATTTCACTTCACCTGAGGGAAAGAATCCAAAATTCCTAAGAAGTATTCATGCTTAGAAAATAGAATGCATAGATTTTGCAAGGTCCTGTCCTTTTGCAGAGGTCAGTATCTCTGAAAAGCACTACTGCTTTGGTGATGAGAGCATCAGAGAGATGTTAAGATGACAAACTAAAATCTGACACGTGGTTGGGTAGGGGAACAAGCAATCTGCACCAGCACATTCCCTGCATTGAGTTGTGCCTTCAAAACTTGCAGTACAAAAAGTAATTGCTAGGGAAAAATATATGATAATTGTCAGTGTTTCCTATCCCTTTTTTGATGAAAAACTGCCTTTGTGCTAGAACTGGGAATCAGGGTGACATCATTATAAACAAATGGCTACAGAGTTAAGACCTGATTTTAAATTCTGATTCTGCTATTTAACTGTAATGTAGCCTTACATTTCTTAACATCCCTTGGGTTCCTAGACTACTTGTGAGAATTAACTGAGTCAGTGCCTGGTACATATCACTCAAATAATGTTAAATTAATAAATGATATTTTAAAGTTGGCCTGGTTAATTATAGATGCATACAAATATCAGAGGCCTGGTGTGAGGCCTTTGATGTGACTGACAATGAACGGAAACAAAGGACTCAATACCACAGGCCCTCATGCAGAGACCCAAGGTGACTTCTTCAGGTTTTCACTTTTTCTCAGACCCACAAGACAGCAGCAGCAAATTTATTTCAATCACACAAACGAAGTTAGCGTGCAGGAAATTTAAATGAAATGGTAAGGTAAAAGTAGCAGAGAACCAACAATTCCAAAAAGGAAGTACCCCTAAAGCATGAGGATCCAACATTCATTAGTGTTTCGCTTTCAGTTTTGATGGATACTTGATGCTTGCAAGTGAAAGTGAAAGTCGCTCAGTCGTGTCAGACTCTTTCTGACCCCATGTACTACACAATCCATGGAATTCTCCAGGCCAGAATACTGGAGTGGGTAGCCTCTCCCTTCTCCAGCAGATCTTCCCGGCCCAGGAATCAAACCAAGTCACCTCATTGCAGGCAGATTCTTTACCAATTGAGCTATCAGGGATGCTTGCAAAGTTTGAAACAAACTTTGAGATCATGATGACTATTCTGAAGAGATTTCAGCACCAGCATGAAGATTTGTACATTTGGTTGGTTTGCAATTAAGATACAGCTTTTTTGATAAGTATTATCTTGTATTTATTGAATTGTCTTTATTATTCAAACCATGTAGGTACAACTCACACATATGGTAATTCTGATTTTCCAAAATGCCTAACTTCTACTTTATCCTTATTTTTGGTTTATAAACCTCATGCATGCAAACAACTATTTATCCTGTGAAATTTATAGGTGAAATATTATAGACTTCATTTAAAAAATGAGAAACGCTGAAGCTGAAAACAACAAACACAGCTACTTAGTGCTTGCTCTTGTGCCACATGCTAGCTTCAAATTCCTGCTGTTCTAGAAGGATCTAGGCTTATCATAAGGATCTTCAGTTTTATAACCTCCATAGGGGGTGGGACCTAAAAAATGCATGATTTGCGTACAATTTAACATCAGCTATTAATGTAAAACTGTGTGTGCTAAGTTGCTTCAGCCATGTCCAGTTCTTTACAATCCCATGGATTGTACCCTGCCAGGCTCCTCTGTCCATGAAATTTTCCAGGCAAGAACACTGGAGTGGGGTACCATCTCCTACTTCCGGGGATCTTCCCAACCCAGGGATCGAACCTGCATCTCTTATGTCTCCTGCATTGGCAGATGGGTTCTTTACCACTAGCACCACTAGTGGTGGGACGCCCACTACTGGGCTTTCATAAGCTAAGCTGAAGGGTTAAAAACACAGTCTGTTGGCCTGCCTCATATAGAAGACTAAGCTTTTTAGCTTAGTGTGTATGGTCAAGTTAAAATTTATTAGTCCCTAATAAAATAACGAGCTCAAAAGCTTGGAGGGTTTTTCACCAAATAAAAATAAATGAGCATTACCTAGTGAGGCTAAAAGGATATTCTCTTAACTCCTGCTCAAGAAAACCAGCAACAATTTGCCAGAGGGAACAAAAACAAGATTAGAAGCTGTCGCCATAGAGGTAGCGAACTTCAAAATCTTGACACAATAAGTAGGCAATACTTAGGGTGGCTATTTAAAGTAAAAGCCTTTTTTTTCCTTTCCCTATAAATCCTGTTTGTGAGTTAGCTGTAAAACAGTGGTTCTAGCTTTAGCTGCATACTCAAATCACCTGGGGAGCTTTAAGAACATAGTGAGGCCTGAATCCTACTCTCAGAGACTCTGGTTAAATCCACCTGGGATGCCACTGGGCATGGAGACTTTCTAAAGCTGTTCAGGTAATTCTCATGTGTAGCCAAGGTTGGAAAAAAAAAAAAAATCACTGCTGTAAGGCACGTTCTGTGAAAATACACTGGTAGAATTCCAGGCAAATAGGGCGCTAATATTTACAGTGTATATCCTACAGTTTAGGAATCATATCAAGTGACTTTACACGGTGTAAAATGCTCTGTGGCTTAAGTGTCTTAGACAAAATGTGATTTATTGGCTCTTATAACTAAAACGTCTAGAGGACATGGCAGAGCTGAATTCGAAATCTTAAATCATTAAGTGATCAATGTCTCACTTCTCTCCCATCTTGGTTTCAGTTTTTCTAGTTGGCTCCCTTCTAAAACAAGGTGTCCCTTCAGAGCCAGAAGATAAATCAGCAACTCTCAACCCTGCATTCTTCTCACATTTGAATTGATAAGAGGAGAGTAAGGGTTTCTTTCTCAGACTCTGAGCAGAAGTCTCATTTGCTCTGAGTGGATCAGAGACTGTTCAAGATCCCAGAAGCTGTAACTCACAGCCAGGCCTGTCTGTTTATAGGGCTCGTGCAATTTTTTTTTTTTTTTATCTATACATCACTGTCTCAAGAAAAAATGAGCAACGATTTGATTAGGAGAAAATCTCTCTCTCCAAATGAAGACTTTGAGAAACAAAGAGATTCCTTAAATAACATTCTGCTTATATATTTGAAAACATCTCCTAACTCTTGCTGGAGACAGTTTCCTCTCTGCTGTGCTAAGTCACATAATTTAAGTCATATCCAACTCTCTGTGACCCTGTGGACCTTAGCCTGCCAGGCTCCTCCTTCCTCTTCTCACTGGTGTGCAAATCCCTGTCCTTCCTCTTCTTGTTCCAAAGCCAGTTCTGTCCAAAAACTAGCCAGGACTGTGTCCTCAGCTGAGACCTCAGTGACAAAAATAATGTACATTCATTGGTTCTAAAGTAGTAATTTTCACATTTGTGTTTGGTAATGCCTGTACTCGTTTCCTGTGGCTGCCATTAAAAAAAGAAAAAAAAAATGCCACAAACAATGGAAAAGGATTCTCTCACAGCTCTGGAGGTCAGAAATCAGAAATCAAGGTATGGGCAGGGCCATGCTCCATCTAGGGACTCCAGGAAAGAATTCTTTCCTCTTTCCTCTCTGGGGGGGGCTCCAGGTTTCCTTGGCTTTGAGAAGCATAACTCTAATCTCAGTCTTCATCTTCATATAGTCTTCTCCTCCACCTCTTATCGTCAAGCTCTTATAAAGACAGCTACCCTTGGGTTTAGAGTATACCCAAATAATCTACAATGGCCTCAACTTGAAATACCTTGATTACATCCACAAAGACCCTTACTCACAAGTTCTGGAGACACTGATGTATTTGGGGGTCCACCATTTAACCCACCACAATGCTCACTACCCTTCAGCTTCTGGCAATTTTATCCTGGGAAGTAAAACATGCTTTATGTTTTCACTTGAGAACTGTTCTTTGGCTTGTCACACGCATGAGGGTACTGCAAGGGAAGGAGCAGAATGGACACCTCATCCATAGAGAAAGGGGACACACTCAGCAATGAGGACAGGAAGATCCCTGGGCATATATGACTTATCAGGAGAAGACTGAAATTCCTCAGGGCTCAATACACATCACTGAACCAAAAAAAAAAGTAAGTATAAAGGAAATATAAATGAAGAGACATAATTCTTTAGATCTTCATGTTGTAGAGGATAATGACTGTGTAATAATTATTAAAGAAAATCTGAGGATGCAAATAAAAACAAGAATGAAGTTGTATTAAAACTCTAAGTCACAGAAACTCAACCCAAGCTAGTTTAAGAGAAAAAGAGGGAAGGTAAGGAAGGTATTAGGGAATCTCACTGGTGGCTCAGATGGTAAAGAAACTTCCTGCCAATACAGGAGATAAGGATTCGATTGATGGGGAGGAAGATTCTCTGGGGAAGGAAATGGCAACCCACTCCGGTATTCTTGCCTGGAGAATTCCATGGACTGAGGAGCCTAACAGGCTATAGTCCATGGGGTCGCAAAAGAGTCAGACACGACTGACTAACACTGACTAGTACTAGGGAGGGTACTAACTCATGAACAAGAAAATCTAAAGAGGCGGTGCCGTCTTCAGGGTCAGCAGAAGCCAACGACACAAGTGATGCAAAGCTATCAGAAATGGGCTCTTGTCTTCTCTTCATTGTTACTCTCATCTGTTTTCTTCTGTGTTATTGCTTCACTGTTAGACATGCTCCCCGATACGGTAGGAGAGATGGCACTCGACCTCTGCAAGTTCTCTCAGTCTCCATTATATTCAACCACAGACAGAGACACTCTCTTCCGAGGTCCAGCCCAGTTCCCCAACATGGACTCTTAATTGCTTCTACTTGAAATAGGGCCTTTCCCTTTTACAAGTCACTGTGTTTAAGGGGTTGAAGTACTGTGATCAGTCCACTTAACATCAGCAGGAAAGTCAGTTCCCAAAACAAAAGTGGTAATCTTGTTATCAGAAGCAGGAGAAAGGGGTGTCAAACAGGTAAACATAAATACTTGATTACATGCTTTTAAGAAGAGAAAACCTCCCTGGACTCTTAAGTAGAGACATCTGTCTAAGGGATCAATAGAAGTAATTAGCGAGCTTACTTACAGATAGCCAATTCCAGATGTTGAAGGAAAGAGAAAAAGGCATTTTGCTTAAATGATGATCCCTGTAAGGTCAATAGTGTAAGAGTGCATAATTTGTCCAATGTAGAAGAGCAAAAGTGTGAAAAAGAACACTGGAATAAGATTTAGGTGATCTGAGACTTCTACCTGGTTCTGCCACTTACCAGCAGATAATATAATTTCTTTGTGGCTTCAAGACTCTAAGGGTTACACAAATCAGAGAAGATGAAAATAAAACAAGCTCATTCTAATGCTTAAATACCAATTTTCTTATGAGATGGCAGAATGGTTTGAATGAAAGGAATAGGTTTAACAAAAGATTTTTCTCATAGGCACAGCATTACTTTTAAAAAATCCCAACTGTGAGGAAGTCTTACAAATTATAGCCAGAATATTATTTATTTTATGCACTTTTCCAGAGGCAGGGAACAGGGCTGCACTTTTTAATGCAAGACCTTTTTTCCTCACAAGATACTGTTCTCAAGAAGCTTGATTCCATTTGTGACACGTGTCTGTCTTGAATCAGCTATATAGATCTTCAAATTAGAGGTTTGAATTCTGAAAAGATCATTTGAGCAAATGGTTGTAAGTTATTTAAATAAAAGATGAAATCCATCATTGCATTTCCTCACTAGTTCTTTCATATAGATTAAGTGGCTCATTTGTATGGCTTCATTTCTTAAAATTTTCCATTTTAACGTGTTAATTTCCAAAAGCACCTTTTCTATATTTATTTTGTCCTAAACTAAGAATTAAATCACTAAGATGCATCATGCACATATTAAAAATATTAAGTAAGAAGAAAAGCCATTTCCTTGAGCCTCCTCTGTAATATTGATCTGTGTTTGCCTCCTCCATCTTCCTGACACTAAAGTTTCCTTCATTCCACTAAGGCACTAAATACAATCATCCAAGTGTCTAAACATAAATCGCAAAGTCATAGCTGAGCATAATTGCTTTCTTTCCCTGGGACACATCTTCTCCTAAAAATCTAAGTTTTAAACTACACAGGCAGCAGTTCGATGGCAGATTTGACACCATGTCAGTTTCGGGGGTTTCCCTCACTGCCACAGCAAGGGGGCTGGGTACCTGGACCAGATTCTGCTCTTCATTAAGGCTATGACCCTAGTGACCAGGGAGGAAAAATGCTACTTCTTAGGATTCAGGAGGGAGAATCCTAAATTATAGGCCTTTGCTTTATTTTGTATCTGGAGAGAGGCAGCTGTTCAAAATGAAAGCAAAGAGGAAATTACCTGGTTCATTTCAGAGTACCAAACAGTTGGGTAGGAACCAGCGATACATCAAAAGTATTTTCAGATTCTATAGTTTATCTGACTTTGCTTTCAACTTTTTTACAATTTGAAGTTATAACAAAAGGAGAAAAATCATTTTCATTGAGCACCTATTTTGTGCTGCAGATACTTAATGTATTGTGATCTCAGAAAAACTTAGAAGTATTATCTACATTTTAAAAAGAACAGGTTAATTAACTTGGCTAAGGTTAGACAGTTAGAAACCATCAAGGATCAGATTCAAAGTGTGTCTCATTCTAAAGCCCCTACTCTTTTTACATTGTCTTCATTAAAATGTACATATAACCAGATTTACTTTGTATTACTACTTGAAAATAGAAAAAATAATATTTTGTGCTTTTTGCATAACTATCTACGTTTGCATGTGCTCAGTTGTGTCCGATTCTTTGCAACCCCATGGACTGTAGTCCACCAGGCTCCTCCTATCCATGGAATTTTCCAGGCAAGAATGCTGGAGTAGGTTACCATTCCCTACTCCAGGGAATCTTCCCAACCCAGGGATTGAACCCGCACCTCTTATGTCTCCTGCACAGGCAGGCAGGTTCTTTACCACTAGCCCTAGCTGGGAAGCCTAACTATCTAAAGAAGAAATAATTGCCAGGATTGAACTAAGTAGGAACATAGAAAGTAGACTAAAAGCAGAGGTGATGGGCCACATTCCAAAAGTCCCATTCAAAAAACTCTTTTCCAAGTTTGTGGGAGTTCATCGTAATCAGCTTTGAATTGATGAAATTCTGACACTTCTGACAAAATATGTAGTAAATGAATCACAGGGTGATCATATCAAGAGGCAGGTCCTAGGTCACCCAAGCTGTTATCATCAGCTTTATAAAATGGAGATCCATGGTCCAAGAGGCAACGTTTACATATCCTCATATATAAATCCATATATTTAGCACACATTTAAAGATGAGTCAGACATCCTGGAAACACATTCTGTGAAATGATTCATACTTCACTGAATGATTCCTATACATAAACAGTAGTCTAAAAGAGGAATTCCTAAATATCAAGAAAACTGACAGGCCCTTCTTATTCTATGAAATGCCTTATTTCACAAAGCATACTAGACTATGTTGAAGTACATGGCCAGGCGGATTTTTTTTTCTTCATTTAAGAGGTTCATAGCCACTACATACAGAATACCATGTTACACAACAATTTTCACTTATATTAGAAATGTATAACCAGCTCAAATAATGATATGAATTTCCTTCTCAAAATAAGTTATGTATAACTTAATTATGAGAAAACATTCAGAAATTACAAGCAGTCATAGGGCAAACCAAGGAAGATAATGTGTAAACAGCTAAAATTTGAAAATCACTGTATCAGGGAGAAAACATGAGCTTTGGAATAAAAGTATGAGCTAAGTCCAGGTCCCAGTTGTACTTTAGCAAGTCACTTAATCACTTAGCTTCCGTTTTCTCTCATTCTATATAAGAATGCTCTTGCCAAAGGACTGTAGTGAGGATGAGATGAGATAATGTCTATAAAGGTGTCAACAGATGTCAGTTTCCATCCATCACTTTTCTTTATTCAACACAAGTCCAAATCCTCGCTCATGCAGGCTGGCACTCTAGGTTGTGCAAACTAAAAATCCCAGGTACTTGTGGGTACCACATTCGATAGGATGCTCCATCAGGACTCAGATACTTCTGCTTCAGTGTTCTATGATTCTCATCTTTCCTATATTACACTCCACTCACTGCCTCAGTACCCTTACAGTGCCTTTCCCTGGGGACATGTGTGTATATATACCCACACACACACTCATGCTCACACATACATTCACACATTTACATTCATATCACATGTGCACTTGGAGAAGGCAATGGCAACTCACTCCAGTATTCTTGCCTGGAGAATCCCATGAGCAGAGGAACCTGGTGGGCTGCCATCCATGGGGAGTCAGACACGACTGAAGCAGCAGCAGCAGCAAGTGTGCACAGGAGAAGAAAATGGCAACCCACTCCAGTATTCTTGCCTGGGAAATCTCATGGACAGAGGAGCCAGGCGGACTACAGTCTATGAGGCCGCAAGAGTCAATATGACTTAGCGACTAAACCCACCACATGTACACACTCACATACATTTTATACACTTGTGCCCACACATAATTGCACACATACACACATGCAGAAGAAAATGACTGTAGCCTCACAGACCAACTCACCATTTATTTCCTTTCTAAATTATCTTGTTCAATTTATACCTTTGCCCATAATTCCCTTCTTACTTTAATATTCTCTGTTCTTTAAGGTCTAAAGTACCAACTTTTCTATTAAGCCTTTCATGATAACTCAACCAGATGTGACCTTCTTAACTTCAAAAGTGTTTTTTTCTTTATCTTTCCTAAGGTTACAGCCATATTCTGCCTTATGATATAATTCCTCTTGTTGTTTGACTGGATATCAGCTCATACAGTCTTTGAAGGCTATAATCATGCCTTATTTATATTTTATCCTTCACAGTGATGGCCTTCATTATCTTGAAGAACTGTAATCTTAGTTAATTTTCCTGAAATAGGCCCTTTCAGGTTCCCAAGAACCAACATGTATTTAGAATACAAATAACTTGAGGATGGATATTTTAATGATATACAGCTAATTTTACCTCAATGTACTATATTCAATTTAGGAAAGAGACAGGATCTAACTAGTTCTCTTCTATGTCTAGTATAAGATTTTCATTTGTAATCCAACTAAACAGAGGTTATGGGTTTGTGGTCCTAAACTCAAGATTCCTCAAAAGTGGCCTATGGGCCTTTGAGTATTATAGACTTCTTTCCAATACTTTCAATGGGCTTCCTATATTCATGCTTCATTCTCTAGTATTGAACCATTCAGCTTTCAGGCATAAATGCAGTTGACTTGCATACATTTATAAGGGAGAACAGTATGAAAGTGTTATTTCCATATGGATATTATTGTGAGGATACACCACATAGCTCTGATTCTATCCTGTGGGGTTATAAAGACTATATGCATTCTGCAGACAGGCAGGCTCCAAATAAGAGTGGTGTGACTAAACTGAGCATGCTCAGGCCATTTTCCAAACTGGCCCATCAATAAGTCACTCTTCATGAAGGTGGTGGGGCTAAGTGACAGGAAAGAGAGACGTGAGAGAGAGATTTCTCCCATCTTTTTCCCTGAGGGGGAATGAAATGGAATTTTTTTTTCCATTTGTGAAAACCTGAAGAATGGGAAATGAGTACTTTTCTAATTTATTGAGTCTAAAAAGTAAGCCCAGAGATATAATAATTCTGAGAGGAGTGAGCATCAGAAGTCAATCAGAACAGTCCTCCACAAACTAATTTCCTCAGACACTGATAGACAGTTTATCCTTTGTGTCTTGAGGCTCTGAAATGATTTCTCAGACTCCACTAGTCCCCAAATTCATAGTCTATCCTATCTCCTATCTCAAATGATGCCCCCCAAATTAGTGTATCAAAACTTTTAGAATTTATTTTGGCTCACAGCAAGAAATACCTTGCGCACATGCACAGGAGAAATACTGTCTTCTGTTTACAATGAAGAAAAGTACCTTGGAGTGTAAGAAAAGCTATGCCTACTTGAGATCACTGACTGGACACAAGTTTCTTTCTTTTTTTTTAATTTTTTTTAAATTTTAATTTTTACTTTAATTTACAATACTGTATTGGTTTTGCCATACATTGACATGAATCTGCCATGGGTGTACATGAGTTCCCAATCCTAAACCCCCTCCCACCTCCCACCCCATATCCTCTCTCTGGATGATCCCCGTGCACCAGTCCCAAGCATCCTGTATCCTGTATCGAACATAGACTGGAGATTCATTTCTTACATGATAATATACATGTTTCAATGCCACTCTCCCAAATCATCCACCCTCTCCCTCTCCCTCAGAGTGCAAAATTCCATTCTGTACATCTGTGTCTCTTTTGCTGTCTCGCATACAAGGTTATCATTACCATCTTTCTAAATTCCATATATATGTGTTAGTATACTGTATTGGTGTTTTTCTTTCTGGCTTACTTCACTCTGTATAATCGGCTCCAGTTTCATCCACCTCATTAGAACTGATTCAAATGTATTCTTTTTAATGGCTCTGTAATACTCCATTGTGTATATGTACCACAGCTTTCTTATCCATTCATCTGCTGATGGACATCTAGGTTGCTTCCATGTCCTGGCTATTATAAACAGTGCTGCAATGAACTTTGGAGTACATGTGTCTCTTTCAATTCTGGTTTCCTCAGTGTTTATGCCCAGAAGTGGGATTGCTGGGTCATAAGGCAGTTCTATTTGCAATTTTTAAAGGAATCTCCACACTGTTCTCCATAGTGGCTGTACTAGTTTGCATTCCCACCAACAGTGTAACAGGATTCCCTTTTCTCCACATCCTCTCCAGAGTTTATTGCTTGTAGACTTTTGGATCACAGCCATTCTGACTGGTGTGAAATGGTACCTCATTGTGGTTTTGATTCGCATTTCTCTGATAATGAGTGATGTTGAGAATCTTTTCATGTATTTGTTAGGCATCCATATGTCTTCCTTGCAGAAATGTCTATTTAGTTCTTTGGCCCATTTTTTGATTGGGTCATTTATTTTTCTGAAATTGAGCTGTATAAGTTGCTTGAATATTTTTGAGATTAGTTGTTTGTCAGTTGCTTCATTTGCTATTATTTTCTCCCATTCAGAAGGCTGTCTTTTCACCTTGCTTATAGTTTCCTTTGTTGTGCAGAAGCTTTTAATTTTAATTAGATCCCATTTGTTTATTTTTGCTTTTATTTCCAGTATTCTGGGAGGTGGATCATAGAGGATCCTGCTGTGATTTATGTCTGTACCCTATTTTAAAGGTGATAAAACTAAAGCAAAACAAGGTAAGCCTGAGATTTTAAAATGAAATTCTTATTTGCCACCACATTCAGTGTTTATTGGAAGACATGAGGTCTCCACCAATGACTTCCATTCTTTAGCATTTCAGAAGTATATGTTGGAAACTGTGATACACTTTCCTGATTATTAGTTGCTCACAAGAAAGACAGGAGTGCAAAGAGGAGTATATAGGAGGTACAAATCGCACAGACCTGATTTAGAATCCCACTCTGCCACCAACAACTTTGTGAACTTGAGCAAACTCTCCTGCCCTCACCCAACTCCTGTTCTGTTCTGTTTTCTCAACCAAAAAATAGAGACAGGTATCCTCAACTTGGCAAAGTCAAAGTCAGTCAAAGTTGGCACATAAATGTCCAGGTGAGCAGCAGAGGCTCCCTAAGTGGCATGAAGCTCAGGTCAGAGGGAGCTATCTTAGAGTCCCTTAGATGTTGACTTCTCTAAGCCTCAAAGAAGAAGGTCTTAAAGCCAGTGGTAGGCCTTCATTTCACTCCCCACTGGCCTCCTAAGGGATTTGGTTCTTATCTTCATATTTAACCTATGATTTTACATATATAACTTGGAGGTTGATCCCCTTCTTTCATTCTTTTGATGTCGAAAACTTGGCCTCCATGCACTGAAGCTGAATGGAATCTCAGAGACAGAGTTTGGGTGAAGCAGAAAGGAATAGCTTTATTGCTTTGCCAGGCAAAGGCTGTCACTACGGGTTCCTGCCCCTGAAAGCTGTGTGTCCCAACACTAGAGGATATGGTGAGGAGTTTTTTATAGCAATAGTTCAAGGGTGAGGTTGCTGACAAGCTTAGCGTGTGTGCAGGGCCTGCGCTCGTCTAATTTGGCTCCAAGTGGTCTCCTGATGAGTTTCTATGGTTCCTGAGGTCAGCAAATGGTGACCTCTCTCTGGAATGAAGAACTGTATCAGATAGTTAACATTTTCACTTGTTGGGGATTTTAGTAGTACTTCAGAAGACCATCCCCAAGAAAAAGAAATGCAAAAAGGCAAAATGGCTGTCTGAGGAGGCCTTACAAGCAGCCAAGAAAAGAAGAGAAGTGAAAGGCAAAGGCAAAAAGGAAAGATATACCCATGTGAATGCAGAGTTCCAGAGAATAGCAAGAAGAGATAAGAAATAGAAAGGAATAGCTTTATTGCTTTGCCAGGCAAAGGCTGTCACTACGGGTTCCTGCCCCTGAAAGCTGTGTGTCCCAACACTAGAGGATATGGTGAGGAGTTTTTTATAGCAATAGTTCAAGGGTGAGGTTGCTGACAAGCTTAGCGTGTGTGCAGGGCCTGCGCTCGTCTAATTTGGCTCCAAGTGGTCTCCTGATGAGTTTCTATGGTTCCTGAGGTCAGCAAATGGTGACCTCTCTCTGGAATGAAGAACTGTATCAGATAGTTAACATTTTCACTTGTTGGGGATTTTAGTAGTACTTCAGAAGACCATCCCCAAGAAAAAGAAATGCAAAAAGGCAAAATGGCTGTCTGAGGAGGCCTTACAAGCAGCCAAGAAAAGAAGAGAAGTGAAAGGCAAAGGCAAAAAGGAAAGATATACCCATGTGAATGCAGAGTTCCAGAGAATAGCAAGAAGAGATAAGAAAGCCTTCCTCAGTGATCAGTGCAAAGAAATAGAGGAAAACAATAGAATGGGAAAGACTAGAGATCTCTTCAAGAAAATTAGAGACACAAGAGAATATTTCATGCAAAGATAGATTCAAAAAGGATAGAAATGGACCTAACAGAAGCAGAAAATATTAAGAGAGGTGGCAAGAATACACTGCTGCTACTGCTAAGTCACTTCAGTTGTGTCCGACTCTGTGTGATCCCATAGAAGGCAGCCCACCAGGCTCCCCCGCCCCTGGGATTCTCCAGGCAAGAACACTGGAGTGGGTTGCCATTTCCTTCTCCAATGCATGAAAGTGAAAAGTGAAAGTGAAGTCACTCTCAGCGACCCCATGGACTGCAGCCCACTAGGCTCCTCCATCCATGGGATTTTCCAGGCAAGAGTACTGGAGTGGGGTGCCACAGAACTATACAAAAAAGATCTTCACGACCAAGATAATCACGATGGTGTGATCACTCACCTAGAACCAGATATCCTGGAATGCGAAGTCAAGTGGGCCTTAGGAAGCATCACTACAAACAAAGCTAGTGGAGGTGATGGAATTCCAGTTGAGCTATTTCAAATCCTGAAAGATGATGCTGTGAAAGTGCTGCACTCAATATGTCAGCAAATTTGGAAAACTTGGCAGTGGCCATAGGACTGGAAATGGTCAGTTTTCATCCCAATCCCAAAGAAAGGCAATGCCAAAGGATGCTCAAACTACCACACAATTGCACTCATCTCACACACTAGCAAAGTAATGCTCAAAATTCTCCAAGCCAGGCTTCAACAGTATGTGAACCGTGAACTTTCAGATGTTCAAGCTGGCTTTAGAAAAGGCAAAGGAACAAGAGATCAAATTGCCAACATCTGCTGGATCATCAAAAAAGCAAGAGAGTTCCAGAAAAACATCTACTTCTGCTTTATAGACTATGCCAAAGCCTTTGACTGTGGATCACAACAAACTGTGGAAAATTCTTAAAGAGAAGGGAATACCAGACCACCTGACCTGCCTTCTGAGAAATCTGTATGCAGGTTAGGAAGCAACAGTTGGAACTGGACATGGAACAACAGACTGGTTCCAAATTGGGAAAGGAATATGTCAAGGCTGTATATTGTCACCCTGCTTATTTAACTTATATGCAGAAACACTGAGCTGGAAGCACAAGCTGGAATCAAATTGTTGGGAGAAATATCAATAACCTCAGATATGCAGATGACACCACACTTACAGGAGAAAGCAAAGAAGAACTAAAGAGCCTCTTGATGAAAGTGAAAGAGGCAAATGAAAAAGTTGGCTTAAAATTCAACATTCAGAAAACTAAGATCATGGCATCTGGTCCCATCACTTCATAGGAAATAGATGGGAAAACAATACAAACAGTGTCAGACTTTAATTTGAGGGGCCCCCAAATCACTGCAGATGGTGGCTGCAGCCATGAAATTAAAAGACTCTTGCTTCTTGGAAGAAAAGTTATGACCACCCTAGACAGCTTATTAAAAAGCAGAGACATTGCCTACAAAGGTCTGTCTAGTCAAAGCTATGGTTTTTCTAGTAGCCATGTATGGATGTGAGAGTTGGACTGTGAAGAAAGCTGAGTGCCGAAGAATTGATGCTTTCGAACTGTGGTGTTGGAGATGACTCTTGAGAGTCATTTGGACTGTAAGGAGATCCAACCAGTCCATCGTAAAGGAAATCATTTCTTTACTATGAAAGGACTGAATATTCATTGGAAGGACTGACGCTGAAGCTGAAACTCTAATACTTTGGCCACCTGATGCAAAGAACTGACTCATTTGGAAAGACCCAGATGCTGAGAAAGATTGAAGGTGGGAGGAGAAGGGGACGACAGAGGATGAGATGGTGGGATGGCATCACTGACTCAACGGACATGAGTTTGGGTAAACTCTGGGAGTTGGTGATGGACAGGGAATCCTGGCACGCTGCAGTCCATGGGGTTGCAAAGAGTCGGACAGGACTGAGTGACTGAACTGATACTGATATAGAAAAGCTCAAAGATATTGTTATGTTTATCTCTTGAGGCAGAACCAGGACTCTGCCCCAAGACTGCACTATTGTTTCTTGGCTGCTCCTCCTTTGTCTCTGCATCCCCTCCCTTCCCTGATTAGCAACTATTTGAGTCTGCCATTTAGGACCCAGGGAAGGTCATGGAGTCCGGAGTCTGTTCCCTATAAAAACAGGAACAGGGGTCACAGAAAGGCTTCTGTCCCTGGGAGCCCCACAGCTCCTGCTCAGGTTCATTTTCTTTCTCTCTATTTCTTTCTCCTTTCTTCCTTCTTTCCTTCCTTCCTTCCTTCCTTTCTTTCCAGTATTATGAGAATGATAGAATTGAGTCACATTTCTAGCTTGCCCCTCAGGCAAGATAGTTATGACCTCCAATCCATAAGACAAGAATGTCAAGGAGATTAACACATGACTGCTGCATGAGGGGTTATATTCAAGACTCCACTCCTTGCTTATCCTCTTTTGCAAGTTGTTGGACTTCCCAAGTGCCACCAGGAAGGAGAAAGTAGGGGTGGTCCTCTGCAGCTGAAGGAACTCACACATCTAAAGGGACTCCACCCTTTTCTTCCTGCAGATCAGCTAATGTGTCCCAAGTAGGCTGTCACTCAAGATGACCATTATTCACTGCTCAGTATCAAAGGACAATAGACCCACCAATCATGAGCAAGAAGGAAATGGGAATGTCTGCCTTGGACAGCAGGGATCCTGCAGGACAGTTTGTTTTTCTCGAAACTTTCATTGGCATTCTGCTGGAAATTGATAACATCTAAAGAACAACAAGGCCTAGTGGAAGAACACATTTTTCTTCCTTATCTCTTGCCAAGACACTTCCTCATTGCTCTTGCCAAAACACTTCCTCATTGTTTGGACTGAGAGTCAAGGTCATTTCTCTATTTCAAAAACCCATCTCACAGGACACATGCCATGCTTGTGTTAAATTCTTACTTAAATTACATCTTGAGGACCAGAATTCATTCCAGCAGAAGTGATGTGCCACCTGCCACCGGCACCCCCACACACAAAAAAAAACAACTAAGAGAAAAAAAGAGGGCTTCCCTGATGGCTCAGACAGATGGCTGCAGTGCAGGAGACCAGTGTTTGATCCCTGAGCCAGGAAGATCCCCTGGAGAAGGAAATGGAAACCCACTCCAGTATTCTTGCCTGGAGGATTCCATGGACAGAGGAGCCTGGCTGTTGAAAGGTTGCAATGGACAGAGGAATCTGTGGGGTTGCAAAGAGGCAGATACAACTGAATGACTAACACATACACATAAGAGAAAAAGGAGCCTCAGAAAAGTGGCAAGAATTGCCAGCTGGCAGAAAGATGGAGCCAGTGCTGAAGCCTGAAGTCTCAATCTACTCTCCATGTCCATAGTTCTGCCCTAGGAAATATACAACTCGCCTGAAATGAAATAGCGAAAAAAAAGAAGAAAGAAACAGATGAAAGGATGGGATGAGAAGAAAGTGAGAAATGAAAAAGAAGGCATTACTATTTAACTTGAATATGTTAATTTTCTAACAAAAAAAATCTAGATTTCACTCTACCTTTTTCTATTTATTTATTTATTTATTTTTACCTTTTGCAATCCTCTTTAATGTCTGGCTGAACAGAGACAGCTGCATTTTTTTTTTTCCTTAACTTTATTTAATATTGGAGTACAGTTGACTATAGGGCTTCCCTTGTGGCTCAGCTGGTAAAGAATACACCTGCAATGCAGGAGACCTGAGTTCGAACCCTGGGTTGGGAAGATCTCCTGAAGAAGGGAAAGGCTACCCACTCCAGTATTCTGGCCTGGAGAATTCCATGGACTGTATAGTCCATGGGGTCGCAAGAAGTCAGCCAGGACTGAGCAACTTTCACTTCATAGCTGACTTACAATATTGTGTTAGTTTCAGGTGTACAGCAAAGTGACTCAGTTATCCATACGCATACATCTGTTCTTTTTCAGATCCTTTTCCCATGTAGGTTATTACAGAATATTGAGTAGAGTTCGCTGTGCTATGCAATAGGTCCTTAACGATTACCTGTCTTATATAGTCTAGCACTTCCCCACCACCACTTTGCCCTTTGGTCGCCATAAGTTTGTTTTCTATGTCTGTGAGTGTGTTTCTGTTTTGTAAATAAGCTCATTTGTATCATTTTTTTAATATTCCACATATAAGTGATATTATTAATATATTATATTTGGACCTAGAGATTATTATATTAAGTGAAGTCAAGTAAAGAAAATATCTCTCCACTTTTCTAATTGCATTTGATTTTAAATTCAGAGCCCTCAAGCAAAAAGTTGGCTGGGTCTCAATTAAATAAAACAAGGGCTCTCTCAGACAGATGGCTTCTCAGCTGTATTTACAGAAAGGCTTTCCCTCTCTTTTGACAAGCCTGAGAACCACAGCACAAAAGATTGTGCACTTTGAACTGCCTGGTTCAAAGTTCTGGAGGGGACTCCGTGTGGAGACTTTTAGATCACTCATGAGAATCGGTTCATTCATTACCCTATTTATGTAGCCTATTGTTGTTGCTGTTCAGTCGCTCAGTCATCCAGCTCTTTGTGACCCCGTGGACTGCAGCACACCAGGCTTCCCTGTCCTTCACCATCTCCCAGATCTTTCTCAAACTCATGTCCATTGAGCCGGTGATGTCATCCAGCTATCTCATCCTCTGTCGTCCCTTTCTCCTTCTCTGTTGTCTGCTTCTCCTCCTGCCTTCAGTCTATAGTTTTGCCTTGATTTTCTGACCATGAGGAAATGTATGTCCTCTTTTCAAAATCCTCAGTTCAGTTCAGTTGCTCAGTTGTGTCCGATGACTCTTTGCAACCCCATGAATCGCAGCACGCCAGGCCTCCCTGTCCATCACCAACTCCCGGAGTTCACTCAGACTCACATCCATCGAGTCAGTGATGCCATCCAGCCATCTCATCCTCGGTCATCCCCTTCTCCTCCTGCCCCCAATCCCTCCCAGCATCAGAGTCTTTTCCAATGAGTCAACTCTTTGCATGAGGTGGCCAAAGTACTGGAGTTTCAGCTTTAGCATCATTCCTTCCAAAGAAATCCCAGGGCTGATCTCCTTCAGAATGGACTGGTTGGATCTCCTTGCAGTCCAAGGGACTCTCAAGAGTCTTCTCCAACACCACAGTTCAAAAGCATCAATTCTTCGGCACTCAGCCTTCTTCACAGTCCAACTCTCACATCCATACATGACCACTGGAAAAACCATAGCCTTGACTAGACGGACCNCTTCAGCTTCAGCATCATTCCTTCCAAAGAAATCCCAGGGCTGATCTCCTTCAGAATGGACTGGTTGGATCTCCTTGCAGTCCAAGGGACTCTCAAGAGTCTTCTCCAACACCACAGTTCAAAAGCATCAATTCTTCGGCACTCAGCCTTCTTCACAGTCCAACTCTCGTATCCATACATGACCACTGGAAAAACCATAGCCTTGACTAGACGGACCTTAGTCGGCAAAGTAATGTCTCTGCTTTTGAATATACTATCTAGGTTGGTCATAACTTTTCTTCCAAGGAGTAAGCGTCTTTTAATTTCATGGCTGCAGTCACCATCTGCAGTGATTTTGGAGCCCAGAAAAATTAAGTCTGACACTGTTAGGGGATGCCAAGTTCCTTAAGGTAAAAGGGCTTGTCTGTTGGCCAGCCTTAGGCAAGACATACAATGCCTCTCTGAGATATTTGTTGATACAGGTTTCTTGTCTATGAAGCCAGTGTGAGTCAGGAGACCTGGGCTCCAGAGCCTGCTCAGTGACAAGATAATTCTGGGATTCTGGGAAAATGGCACCACCTCCTTGGACCTCATCTGCAATCTACTGGCTTTAACTTTTCACGGACCTCAGACCACTTTGAAAATTTGATGTAAAGTATGATAAACCTTTCCAACCCCAGAGAAAAATGCATGTATTTACAGAAGAAAAAAAATTGAGTTTTAATTTCAGAAGTTTCATAAACCCACTAGGCCATTCAAGAACCTCTTCCATCCCCCAGGTTAAGAAGCTCTTGTCCAAATGATATTTGTAGACCTCCTCAACTGCTGTAATGCATGAAATGGATTTTAGAGAATTATTTGCAGTTAAGTAAATACTTCAGCAACTACAGTACTTCTTGCAAGGCATTTTAATTCTTCAAGAGTGTAATAGGACTCCAGTATGAAATCCAAATAAGCACATAGACTTTCATAATGAAGAATGATCAGGAATTCACTATTAAGGAAAGAAAGAGAAAGAAAATGTTTGGAAAGAAAAATTGTTGCATTAAAAAGAATATTGTGAATATTTTCATGCTCATCTTTAAAAATAAAAATTCCAAGCAGGTATAAAAAAAAAAAAAAATAACCAAATGGCAACCCACTCCAGTACTCTTGCCTGGAAAATCCCATGGCCGGAGGAGCGTTGTAGGCTACAGTCCATGGAGTCGCAAAGAGTCAGACACAACTGAGCAACTCTACTTCATCACTTAAACACACTCTATTAAAATTTTATCATCTCTCTTAAAATCCTGTTTTCTATAATACAACCACACACACACACACATACTGCTCTTAAATATATCATAAGCCCCATTTTTATCCTGAAGTTTTTATGTAACTTTGAGACATTGATAAAATATAATTTTATGCCATACTGTATATAAATAATTGCAATGAATTTCTAATTTTGCAACAGTGAATATAGCACCAAAATGTATTTAATATGTCCCACTTAGAGGGTCATATAGATTGTTTCCAGTGTTTTTATATTATAAGTAATGATGTACTGGACATCTTTATACATGGAGCTTGATCCAGATTTCAGGTTGTTGTCTTAGAAAAAGAAACTTATCAATGGAATTATTGGGATAAGATTAAGAGCATTTCTATGGCTCCTAATAGCTATGATTAAATTGGTTTCAAAAATAGTCAAAGCAATTTATAGTCCCATTAGCAGACTGTATATTTGCCTGTTACTTCGGAGTATAAAACAAAGAGTATAAAATTTTATTTTTGCCTAGTCTTTTGGAGGCATATTCACAGATTTTTAAAAATCTATACTAACAGAAATGTTGCCCAAATTCTACTAACCGATACACACAGAGCATAATATAAAATTCTAGGTCACTAAGAGTCACTCAATAATATTCTCTTTTTAATTCAATACAGGTTCTTGGAACAGAGAAAGGTGAACTGTTTATATTTGTTTTCTTATTCTAACACCATTAGGCTAAGTCTTATTTCCAGGTTAATAGCATTAGTCTTTTTTTTAAAAAAACAAAGGATTGCTTGCTTCAGGCCTTAGGATATATGGGCACATGTGTGTGCATGATGACATGATCCAGATGGATTCAGGGACTCAAGTCTGTTCAAGAGTCCTGTGATCTAAACAGCATGACTTAAATTGGGCATGGGGTAGAGTTCTTCAGCTACAGGCCAGTGACAAGGGGGCATGCTGTCACCCCCTAACATTTGGAAGGATATTGCTAGCCTGCTGCTCCACAGAAGCTCTGGGTCTCTCCATCTTTGATGTCAGTCACTCACACACATGTCAGCCCTCATGCACACATGTATACACACTGCTGGTGTCACTATTGTGCAAGCATGGAATTCAATACTCACTCACTAGCTGGGAGGATGCTAATCAGGTGATACCTTCACAGCCACCTCTGAGATACTGTTCACCATTCACTTAGAATGATGAGTTATGTCCAGAGCTGAAGGGCCTGAACTATGGCCCAAAGAGTTAACACAGCCAGCCTAGTCTGACAAACCAACATTGGGTTAAGATTTCAGAGACTCACCACCGACTGTTTTGTTTTGGACAAGTTGCATTGCTTCTGTGAGTCCCAAGTCTTCTCATTTTACATTGAGGAAGTTACGCTTGAGTGGGTCCTAACGAAGAGTTTCTGATGGAGCAATAGAGGTCTGTTGGGAATGCTAAATAATTTTAAAACCTAAAGGAAACTGTGCCTATTTCCTCAATAAAGCTTAGCATTCTAACTGAAACTATTCAGGAGTTGTTGCCTCAGACTTCAATGATTATCAGTGCAGCAATGTGACATTGGCCAACTCACGGGGGTAGCTGTTGATGACCTGAAATGATTTTATGGGATGTGTGACTAGTGGACCAGTCACTGACTTCAATCACATTTTAAGTAATCACAGTCCTTCAATCAAAGGCGTCCAGTTTGTGATCAACCTTGGACACAGCACAGAGGAACAACCAAAATTAAGACATGTCAGTGTTTATGCTTCCTTAACTTTATTACTTACAACTGCAACTAGAAGAGTGTTTTATGGGCTTTCCTATCATTGTTTTATTATGTGACCTTGGTAATTCTGGATGGCTGGTTAAAATCTATCCAGGATTAAAAGGAAATAAAAGTGATAATACCAATGAAGTGAAAGTCGCTCAGTCATGTCTGACTCTTTGCGACCTCATGAACTATACAGTCCATGGAATTCTCCAGGCCAGAATACTGGAGTGGGTAGCCTTTCCCTTCTCCAGGGGATCTTCCCAACCCAGGGTTCAAATCCAGGTCTCCCACATTGCAGGTGGATTCTTTACCAGCTGAGCCACAAGGAAAGCCCAAGAATACTGGAGTGGGTAACCCATCCCTTCTCCAATGGATCTTCCTAACCAAAGAATTGAACCGGGGTCTCCTGCATTGCAGGCAGATTCTTTATCAACTGAGCTATCAGGGAAGCCCAGTAATACAAATGACATATGTAATTACTAAATAAGTCCAGTTCCTATGGTTGGCACAACTTTTCAAAACTTGAAGATCAAAGAGGAATAACTGAGAAAATGCATGTCTGGTGGGAACCAGGCAGGAACCACTGGTCTACACCAGAATCCTGGGAGCTCTCCTGCCTTATCACAGGAGACAGGAGAATTCAGGTGTGCATGGGCAAGCATCCAGAATCCCCATAACCTACATTTCTCTAAACGGTTCTTAAGTTCAACATGTTTGTTTATGTTTCTATGTAAAATTTCATCTGAATGCAGAATTCAACTTCAACCCACTTCCACTTCAAGGCTGTCCAATACCAAATGCCTTCTAATGCAATATTATACATTTGGTGGAAGTTTAAGAATGAGTTCTAGATTTAATATTTTTGAAAATATTGACTATTCAACATTAAAGCAATTTTTATAGCCTCAAGGACAAGCTACCCCCAGGACCCAGGGTTTTGCAGAATATATGGGTTACATTTTCCAGTAACCACCAACTGCTCACTCTTAACAATAGAGATTACTTGGATGAAATTACAGCCATTTCAAAAGATCTCTAATGGCCCCCAATCATTTTCCTTTTACAACCTGACCAAATTCTGTGATGCCGTTACACAGTTCCTTATCACCAGATGAAGCCTGAAGCACCTCATCTGCCACAAAATCAAGTCCTCAAGAGACTCCTCTTGCTGTTGCCAGGTAAGGAGCCAGGAATCCCTGGCTGGGGCCCGGCTGGGGATCAGCCCTGTGTTGCCTGGGATAATGACTCATGGGGTCTCCTGAAAAAGACTCTCTGGCCTTCGATAATGAAGCCCAGTGACAAGGTCCCAAGGAAACCAGTGAATCATAGTTGTTGTTGAAGTTAATAGGATTTAAATTGGCCATGAGGTAGAAGTCTTTTTTCAGCTACAGGCATTGTTCTTCTTGATTTTATAAGTGACTGATTGTGCATTAGAGACAATATTTGAAGACACGGGTATTCAGTAGGTAGGATTAACTGGAATGGCAGCTAATCAACCTGGGAAGAGAAGTTGACATTTCTAACCAGTCTCAGTGGATTGACTACACAGAAGCTGACAGTCACTTTGGAACAGCACTTTATAAATGAGCAGGGGTTGAAAATGCCATTATCTGAGTAAATACTTGCCTGATTAGGTTATTGTGACAACTGTCATCCCAACAGAAAAGTCGAAGAGGCTAATAAGGCTGGTGATTCATTGGCTGAGGTCACATTAGTAGTAGCTTCCTTAACATCCCGTCTCTTAAATTAGTACTCCCAGGCCCTCCTGTCCACAGTCTGGCCAGTGGCTCCAGCTCCATCCAGGCCACTCTCCACTACTGCTAACAAAGGACATTTGCAAGTGCTATTCCTCTTCCTCAGAGAAGGCAATGGCACCCCACTCCAGTGCTCTTGCCTGGAAAACCCCATGGACGGAGGAACCTGGTAGGCTACAGTCCATGGGGTCACTAAGAGTCGGACATGCCTGAGCGACTTCACTTTCACTCTTTACTTTCATGCATTGGAGAAGGAAATGGCAACCCATTCCAGTGTTCTTGCCTGGAGAATCCCAGGGATGGGGAAGCCTGGTGGGCTGCCGTCTATGGGGTCACACAGAGTTGGACACGACTGAAGCGACTTAGCAACAGCAGCAGCATTCCTCTTTCTACAACACTTCCCCACCACCTTTCCATTTCCCTCTCTCTGCCATCTCCCTACTTGGGAAACTTCTCTTTGTTCAGCAGACCCCAGCTCAAAGCCACCCTGAATCCAGGAAGTAGTTCTTCCCCATTCCCCAGAGGGAATACATGAGGCCCAGGGAGGCTGAGTCCATTACTGCTGAAATCAAGTCCAGCTCCACTCTTCAGTAACCCATCGCCTCTACACTGATTTGAATCAGTGTAAATTCAACTTCAGTCCACTTCCACTTCTGCATGTAGATGTGATGGGTTACTGAAGAGTGGAGCTGGACTTGATTTCAGCAGTAAGGGACTCGGCCTCCCTGGGCCTCATTTATTCCCTCTGGGCAATGGGGAAGAACTAATAAACCACGTGGCCTTGGGTATCATCTCTCATCTTCCATGTGAAGTTGAGAGCAGGGCCAGACCTATTCAACATGCCCATGCACCCACTAACCACCAGCTCTCAGTGCCATTGCCAGGCCCTGTATGTCAGGGGCATTGTCTCCACCCTCCATTCCCTTCCCCACCATCACTTTCTTGTGCTATTTGACACCTTTGGTGACTCTGTTCTCACTCTTTGGTGTGTGGGCATTAGTTCTACAGCTTCATTCTCTTATTAGACTGTTTTCTGTTTAAAGCCCAATCTGACACAAAACCCTTGCCCGTACAACACATAGATACCCTTTCTAATGTACTTGTCTAAAAGGAAACAGAAAATCATCATATTATAGAGAAAAGATCATGAGATTTCAGTTGGACCCACATCAGCAGTAGTTGTTTAATGCGGCTTGGCTGCTCTTGTGTATTTGTTTAATTAATTGAACAACATCTCCAGATTCGGGGGACTTCCCTCATAGCTCGGTAAAGAATCTGCCTGCAATGCAGGAGACTTGGGTTTGATTCCTGGGTAAGAAGATCCCCTGGAAAAGGAAATGGCAACCCAGTCAAGTATTCTTTGAATCCCATGGACAGAGGAGTCTGGCGGGCTACAGTCCATGGGGTTGCAAGAGTCGGACATGACTGAGTGACTTCACTCACTCACTCACTCCTGATTTTTCTTTCTCTCTTAACTGACTGCATCTTCTAAGTCTCCTTTTCCCCAGACTGACCTCTAAATATTGGTATTCCTCAGGTCTTTCTGAGAACCTTGTTTCTCTTGGTAAGAGTGTAGGCAGTTTATCCATCCTCATGGTGTCAAATGTCAACTCTATATTGATATTACTAAATCTCTGTCTTTTGCCCCAATCACCCTTTTTAGCCCCAGATCCATGTCCAGTTACCCAATGAGCAGTTTTCCTTGAATCAGTGACAGGCATCTCAAACTCAATGTTGGAAACTGAACTCCTGATTTATACTTTCATTTCCAGACCCACACTACCCTCTTACAAACTTTCTCACCTCATAAATGGTATACTCTCTTTCCCATCTTCACTCTTCCCATACTGTTGATTAACAGCCCCCTAAATTCTCAAATCTCAACTCATAACAGGTCTTGAATCTGTCCATTTCCTTAGCTCCCAGGAAAACTTGAGAACCAAACCAATTTTGTCTAGATTAAGTGACATTCTTTTTCTGTGCTCACCTCTATGGTGGTGTTTACCCCATATTGTGATTGTGGTATAATTATGTTTTCCCTTCAAAAACTAAGCTGCTTCAGGGCAGAAGTCATGTCTTATTCATGTGCTATCTCCCAAAACATACAATGTACTTAGTAAGTACACTCAATCAGTGATTATAAAATGAAAGAATTATCATTTCTGTTTTAGTTCAGGTGCTTTTTCTTCTGTTTTTATAAACTTTGTACTTGAAACCTAGAATATCTTCAGAGGATATTACTCTTCTCTCAATATTTTCTAAAAATATTGAAAAATTAGGGCAGTGAAATTTTGCTATCCAAGATTTTTAAATTAATAATATAGTATATATAGTTGCTGAGTCCAGTCCAGCATTTTTGCAACCCCATGGACTGTAGCCCACCAGGCTCTTCTGCTTCTCAGATTTCCCAGGCAAGAATACTGGAATAGGTTGTCATTTCCTTCTTCAGAGGATCTTGCGATGCAGGGATCAAACCTGTGTCTCCTGCATTGGCAGGAAGATTCTTTACCACTGAGCCACCAAGGAAGCCAATACTTCTATATATTTCTGACTGGCCTGGGTCTCTGTTGCTGTATGCAGGCTTTCTCTAGTTGCCGTGAGCAGAGGCTACTCTTCCTTGCCCTGCGTGGGCTTCTCATAACAGCGCTTCTCTTGTTGTGGGACGTGGGCTCTAGGCTTCAGTAGTTGTGACTCCAGGCTCCAGAGCACAGGCTCAATAGTTGCAGTACAAGGGCTTTAGTTGCCCTGAGGCAAATAGAATCTTCTTGGACCAGAGATAGAATCTGTGTCCCCAGCACTGACAGGCAGATTCTTATCCACTGCCTGGATAAGAATTGGGGAAGCCCACTATGATTTTTCCCCTAGACATTTAACAAAATTTCACACTGACTCATAGTAAAGGGACCGTGAATCGAAGGCTTAGATAGCAGAAGAAGCCTGACCAGTGATGATAGCACAGTGTGGCAGTTCCATGAGCCAATGGCATTTCTGTTTGCGAAGCAAGTCCTAAGACTCCGGGCTTCCATGGAAATAACAAAAATCAGATATGTATTCAGTTGATTTCATTGCTGCTGGTAAAGGGATGAATTTCGCTAAATTAACTCAGAAGTTTTGTTCAATTGCACAATCGTGGCACAGAGCATGCTCCACGTAATTAGATTTAACTTCAGCAACACCTAGAGTTTATAATGATGATGCTGACCGTGATACAAAATGAACCAGAAAATTAGCGCTGTTACCCAAAGCTAAACATTAAGTGCTAAACTAAAGCTGTTGATAAATAGTCTTGGTAACATTGTTACTGTGTTTAGAAATGCATATTATTTTATTGTCTTTATTATATTTTTATAATCCTTTTTTTCTTTATGGAGTTCCTTCCTTTACACACAGTTTTCTTACCTAGCTCACATTTTAAGAGGAAATGAAATAATTTCTTTGCCCCTCTTCCTTGCTATGCATGACTCACCCTCAATTGGCAATATTAATACTACAGAGTAGGAGCTGGAGTGTTTTCTACAATGACCATATCTACAAGGCAAGTCTGAAGTCATGGCTTCCAAAAGTAAAGGATTATGATGCATGTTCATTGAAGTGACATGGAAAGAACATATATGAGTCAGTCAATTTGTTCCACATCTAATGTCAGTCTGTCTTGAGAAAGGAAGGAACCAGCCTTCTACACCTTACAAGACAGATGATTCTTCTAACTCATCCAGTAAACTATAAAGTGCTCTGTAAATATGACTTAGACTATGAGTACTGACCCAGCTAAAGTAGAAAATACTAACATTCTTTCAATTGTAATATTTCCTTTAGCTCTTCATTCATGACACGAAACCCAACTGTGCAAAACCGAGGTAAGAACATTTTACCTAAGAATTATAAGTAAGCTGGTAAGTCATGACACTATTGATATTCCTGCACCATGAACTAGCTTTTGTGAAACTAAGAGTCCATCAGCTGATGCATGTAGATGTTAATTCTCTGGTTTTCATTGATAGGTGGCATTGTGTTGTGTTAATATCACATAAATTTTATCCACAATTAAATATGATCACTAAGTGGTTTCCAGTTTTTTTCCTCTTATGGACATTAGTTGTGAGCAATATTGTAGATGTCTTCCCTTGTATACGATATGTACATATTTTTCCAAGTACATAATAGGGTAAGTTCTGTTTTTAAGAGGGAAATGGCCACGTCTTAGAATATTCCTCTCTTAAGTGACACTAGATTCTGGGAGCTCAGTTGCTAAGTCATCTCCAACTCTTGCGATCCTATGGGCTATAGTCCACCAGGAATTTCTCAAGTAAGAACACTGGAGTGGCTTTCCACTTTCTTCTCCAGGGGATCTTCCTGACCCAGGGATCAAATGATATCTCCTGCATTGCAGGAGGATTCTTTACCACTGAACCATCAGGGAAGCCCAACCCTAGATGTAGTTTCCAAATTAGACATATCACTTTGACCAACAGCTTATGAGAGCCCATTGTTTCCTATCCTTTCAACAGTTGTTTCCTGGCAAACTTTTAGTTTTTGCCATTCCACTGGTTGTAAAATACATTTATCTTAAAAAGAGTCTGTGAAATAGAGAAAATAAAAACCAACCTCTCTTACTAATTCATTGAAAAGATAAAAATCAGAAGGATACCATGTCCATGGAGATGTCAAAAGTAGCCTATAAATATAGTGTTACATCACTTTTGGCGATGGGTTTCGATATTGTTAGTATTATTTGGCCCAAACTAGACATGTCACATTCTTTTGTCTTTCTTTCCTCACTTCCTATGCCATAGAGATTCCATGTTTGGGCCTAATCTTTCCATCTTTCCCTGCTGAGCCACAGAATGGTGGCTGGACTCCATGGGATAGAGTGGGAAGACTGAAGGCTCTGCTGACCTTGATCCCACTTCTGCCTCTTTGAGCGTCACACTCCTCCATCCATAAAATTAAAATAATGATATTAACTCACAGGGTCCCACTTCTGCCTCTTTGAAAATTCAAATACTATTATCTAACAGGGTTAATACACACACACACACACACACACACAGCCCTCTGCTTAGCACATTGTAGGCAACTGACACATTTTTATATCCTTCCTTCTTTTTTTGCATTTCCTTTCCTTCTCTAGTGATTCTCTCCCTAACTGATCCAGTGAGACCAAGAGATTCCTCCGGCACCTCCATCATGTCCTTTTTTTTTTTTTAAATTATTTTTTATTTTTTTAGTTTGTTTTGCTTTACAATACTGTATTTGTTTTGCTACACATCAACATGGATCAGCCACGAGTGTACATGAACTCCCAATCCCAACCCCCACCTCCCCCCTCCCGCCCCACACCCTCTCTCTGGATTATCCCCGTGCATCAGTCCCAAGAATAGACACCTGACATAATAAGAATTTGAAACTTGCCTATCTGATTACAAACCTGTTATAAGCACCCGTTATCATGTCCTTATTTCTTCTTGCCCTGCACCATCTGGACCTTACATGGAGAAACCAATATAGAAAACTCATATCCCCAATGTATGCATCCCTAATAAGAGTTTCCCAAGAGAGGACTCCTTTTCTAAAGGAGGGTGGCCACATGGCTCAATTCCTAGAAATTGAATGACAAAAACAGCAGTCTTGGAGACCAGATCTTGGTGTATGAAAACAAAAAGACCTGGAAGATCCAGGTGGAAGGTCCAGGGGCTGAATGGGCCAGGAAAGGCTTTGCAGATGGGGGTTTTGAAACTGGAATTATTGCAGAAATGGAGAAGCAGAATCATAGATTAAAGAGGAATCTAGAGTCTTGACTTGAAAGACAAAATCTTGAACACATAAGGAAATAAAGAGCAGTTGAAGAATGGAACAATGGTGTTAGTGAAGTGGAAAGCCTTCAAAGACATGAGTCCAGTCAAGCATCCTCTGGTTGGGAGTGTATCATTCATACTGGGGTCATGTAGACTGTTCTCTACTCGTTGAAGAAACAGGTTTGCATTAAGAAACATCCTGGGATGGACAGGGAAAATGTTTTTGTCCCCAATGCCTTCAAACACCATTAATTCCTCTTTTGGGCAACAAATATCCACCACGCAAGTGGTTTATGCCCCAAATGGGCTGGGCCTTAAGAATACAGAATAGAAACAGCCTCATCCTTTAACTGACCAGTGCTTGAACTTTTCCATCAATTTATTCAGAGATTCATTCTCCTGGGTAAAAATACACCCTTGGGTCACCAGTGCCTGGCAGAAACCAGGTGCACAGAAAACAGGACACAATCCAGGCATGTGCAGAGCTCTGAGTCTAGCGGGCTCTCTAAAGTTTGCCAGTTTTAAGTTGGATATCTCAGGTGAGGGGGACAGTGTTCCACATGTAGAAGAGTGAAACCTACTTCTCCATATGTAGGTATCATCATCTCAATTTAACAAATGAGAAAAGACTCTGAAAATATTCAGTTATACTTCTTTTTAAGGATGGTACTTTATTTTATTTATTTATTTTTAAGGAGTGTAATTGCTTTACAACATTGTGTTACTTTCTGCTATACAACAATGTGGATCAGCGATATGTATACACAGCAAGGGA
>SJXQ01007396.1:120182-205450 GCA_006408695.1 Aepyceros melampus | reverse complement strand
GGCTTCCCCTCCACCCCCCACCCCACTCTAGATCACCACAGAGCACTGAGCTGAGCTCCCTGTGCTATACAGCAGCTTCCCATTAGCTATCTATTTTATACATGGTAGCGTATATATATCAATTCTACCATATGCCCAATTGCAGTTATTCTTGACTGTTCAGTTAGTAGTTTGTCGCTCAGTCGTGTCCGACTCTTTGTGACCCCATGGACTGTAGCCTACCAGGCTCCTCCCTCCATGGGATTCTCTAGGCAAGAGTACTGGAATGGGTTGCCATTTCCTTCTCCAGGGGATCTTCCCAACTACTAGTTAATAAATAGGTTTTTCTCAATTTTCTGATAAATAAATTCAAGCTAAACTACTGGGAGCCTAAGTAGATGGATCTCCAGACAAAAAAGAAAATTATCTTGATGTATTGGAAGAGAAACCAAAAAGTTTGGGATATAACTAAAAATATTAACTTTTGAGATGTTGGATGATTTCTTTTCTATTTCAGTTTTTGCTCACTAAAGTTTTCTTTTTCTATCTGCATTTTATAATTTTTTTGTCATATATGACTCTTTTCTTAGAAATTTTTTGTTAAATTTTATATGTAGTAAAGTTAAAATAGAGATATTACTTTGTCAACAAAGGTCCGTCTAGTCAAGATTATTGTTTTTCCAGTAGTCATGTATAGATGTGAGAGTTGGAATATAAAAAAAAAGCTGAGTGCAGAAGAATTGATGCTTTTGAACTGTGGTGTTGGAGAAGACTCTTGAGAGTCCCTTGGACTGCAAAGAGATCCAACCAGTCCATCCTAAAGGAAATCAGTCCTGGGCGTTCATTGGAAGGACTGATGTTGAAGTTGAAACTCCAATACTGATGCGAAGAGCTGACTCATTTGAAAAGACCCTGATGCTGGGAAAGATTGAAGGCAGGAGAAGGGGACGACAGAGGATGAGATGGTTGGATGGCATCAGTGACTGGATGGACTGAGTTTGGGTGAACTCCAGGAGTTGGTGATGGACAGGGAGGCCTGGCGTGCTGCGGTTCATGGCATCGCAAAGAGTCGGACACGACTGAGTGACTGAACTGAACTGAAAGTTAAAATTTGCTAATAAATAGGTGTGAAGAGTTGCTTAAAATAAAATGGTTTTATTATAAGTTTCAAGAAAAGCTCTAGATCTGTTTCTTTATTAACACTGTAACAGTAGCAGCATTCATTGAGTGACTAGTATGGGTCAGGCTCTGTGCTAAGAGATTTATATACATAAGCATTTTTAAATATTAGTAATTATTCATATCAATATGGTTCCATCAGTAAGTGTTGATATCAGTATGGTTCTATTGATATCAGCTTTTAAATATTAGTAATTATTGATATCAGTATGATAACAGTATGTTTTATCCCTACTATTTTCATTAGACTATCCGAATTTTCTTGACCACTTACACAGATTATCCCCAATGTTCTTCCATTTACTCTGTCAACCTCTTTATTAAATATATATACATATTTATATATATATTTAATATTTATATTATGTATATATATTATTTATATTTATAAATTTTTTTTTTTTTTTACTTATTTATGTGGTTGCATAAATGTTGTGGTCTTAGCTGTGGCACACAGAATCTTCAGTCTTCTTGTGGCAGGCAGGATCTTTAGTAGGGGCATGTCAACTCTTGCAGGGGACACAGAGGACTTGGGTTTGATCTCTGGGTCAGGAAGATCCCCTAGAGAAGGAAATGGCAACCCACTCCAGTATTCTTGCCTGGGAAATCTCATAAACAGAGGAGCCTGGCAGGCTACAGTCCATGGGTTGTAGAGAGGAGAGTTGGACATGACTGAGTGCGCGTGCACACACACACACACACACACACACACTGAACTCTTAGCTGCAGCACATGGTTTCCTGACCAGGGATCGAACCCTTGTCTCCTCTATTGGGAGCAGAGTCTTAGCCACTGGACCATCAGAGAAGTCCTCAATCTCTTTATTAACGTGACTCCCATTCTCCAGGTAGGAGAGTCCTATTTCCTGGGATTATAAAACTCAAAGGCAGTGTTTTATGTAAAACTTTCCAAAGATTACCACCATTACTTTAGAGCAAAGTCAACTAAATTCTTGTAGTGGAATTACATACTGGGAATTTCACTCATTTATTAAGCAAAGATCCATCCAGGACTTCTGGTGAAATTCATGGCAAAGTTATTTTTTCGTTTGCTTTGTTTAACTCATTCTCTGAATAGATGACAGATGCACAGAGCTGTTTCCAGACCCTCTTTTTCAAGTAGGATTCTTAAATACTCAAGCAAGGCACTCAGAGTTGAAATACAATAAATCAGTTGCCACAATATAATGAAAAATTCATAATCACTGAACACATGTATGCTACACAAACTGATAGGAAATGTTGATAACAGTTATTTTATTCTCTCAAGAACGTTCTCACTGTTTCAATCCATGTTGAAAAGATAGTTATATGGCTATTTAAATTATAAGTCTTCTTGTACTGCTTCATTAAAATTTAAGTGACCAAACACTTTTCTACAACAAACATTTGACATATGTATTCCCTATATTCTCAGACTCCACATTAAAAGTCACAATCCTTGGAATCCTCAAAATAGAACTTTCAATGTTTCAGGAGTACTCTGCTCTTCTTAGTAAACTTACAGAGAAATCTGGCATTTTGATGACAAAAAAGAAACAGAATAAAGACACATATAACTTAAATGTTATGGTAACTGGCATATAAATATTTGCTAATGTTTTATTTAGCACTTTGCCTTAAAAAACATAGTGTGAAAAGTATTCCATTCTTTCAAAGTTCTTGTTAAGCTACTGACCAGAATTATAACTTTTATGTTCTCTAGACTGAGTTAAAACTAAATAACTTATAATTCTGCCTTCACATTAATAACTCCTTTTCCATTTTATATGTTATCATTGTCCAGAATTTTATTTTATTATGATGCTGTTTTCATGCTGTCAATGATTTGTCATTTTTATACAGTTAATTCTTGCTTAAATTACTAATATATTTATAAATATCTTTATTAAGCATTCCTTCTAACAACTGACTTCTTCCTTGTGACCTTCAACCAGTTCAGTTCAGTCACTCAGTCATGTCTGACTCTTTGCGACCACATGGACTGCAGCACGCCAGGCCTCCTTGTCCATCACCAACTCCGGGGGCTTGCTCAAACTCATGTCCACTGAGTCGGTGATGCCATCCAACCATCTCATCCTTTGTCATCCCCTTCTCCTGCCTTCAATCTTTCCCAGCATCAGGGTCTTTTCCAATGAATCGGCTCTTTGCATCAGGTGGCCAGAGTATTGGAGTTTCTGCTTCAACACCAGTCCTTCCAATGAACACTCAGGATTGATTTCTTTTAGGATGGACTGGTTGGATCTCCCTGAAGTCCAAGGGACTCTCAAGAGTCTTCTCCAACACCACAGTTATAAAGCATAAATTCTTTTGCACTCAGCTTTCTTTATAGTCCAACTCTCACATCCATACATGACTACTGGAAAAAACCATAGCTTTGACTAGATAGATGGTCCTTTGTTGGCAAAGTGATGTCTCTGCTTTTTAATATGCTGTCTAGATTGGTCATAACTTTTCTTCCAAGGAGCAAGCATATTTTAATTCCATGGCTGTAGTCACAATTTGCAATGATTTTGGAGCCCCTCAAAATAAAGTCTGTCACTGTTTCCACTGTTTCTCCATCTATTTTCCATGAAGTGATGGGACCAGATGCCATGATCTTAGTTTTCTGAATGCTGAGTTTTAAGCCAACTTTTTCACTCTCTTCCTTCACTTTCATCAAGAGGCTCTTTAGTTCTTCTTCACTTTCTGCTGCTAAGTGTGGTGTCATCTGCATATCTAAGGTTATTGATATTGCCTTGTGACCTTAATTTCTTGAAATTCATTTATATTAGGTTTACTGGAATGACACAGTGAAAATATGTTATTTTTATTGAAGTAGAGAATACACCACATCAAAACTTGACAAAGTGGTAATATCTTAAAGCTTAGGTGCCATGTGAATCAAAACCCTTTCCATGAATTTTTCATATTCTATTACTATGAAATCCATTGGTCTATCTTCCCTTTTAAAAACTCTTACCCAGACATGATTTTGTAGCGTCATATATTAGTCACTTGGAAAACAGTGATTCACAGACCTGAGCAGATCTTTCCCACATTAACATATTTTATTATATAATATTTTTTAAAATCACATTTGTAAGTAATACCTCCAATCTCATCAGAAAGTCCAACTGTGGATATGCTATTAAGTCACTGTGGCAAGTCACAAGTTTTTCCAAACTCCAGTTTGCACTTGAAAAGTCTAATTTTAAACTTGGCCACAGATACTGCCAGTTGTTTTCCATGAAGTAACAGGCTCACTTTGTTCATTTTTAGTAAAGCATCTGCCAAGTGCTCAAGTCTGAATAACCGTAATTTGTCTATTAGTCATTCTTTCAGGTTATAAAAGATCCACTAAAACAAAAAGTTATTCTTTTGCATTTTAAAACAAATGGTGTTTTCTGAGTTGGAAACAACCTTGGCTTGTTTAAGAAACTAAGCAAAGTTCCTTACAGCCAGGACAGAATGGACAGTTGAGGATGGATGAAGAAATAAGAAGAGGAAGATTATATAGGACCTTATTGACAGAAGTTTAAATATTTGGATTTTCTTCCAGGTCATCATGGAAGGATGTGTACCACGGGTGCAGTAAAGTCAGAATTACATTTTTTGAAGGTGACTCCAGACGTCCTAGGGGGACAGGGACAAAATCTGAAGCGAGAAAACAGTCCAGAGGAGACTACTCTCAAGAGTGAGATGAAGCTTGTAGAGACTAAGTTGCCATAGACACCGGAGGGAGTGATGGGTTCCAGCATAGTCATATTTAAATGTGAATTTACTTTTCCCAGATCATAAAGAAAGCATGCCATCCTATGCTCCTCAGAGATGTCAGTCTCCAGCTGGCTCTGGCCCTCAGGAAAATCCACTACTTCATAAAATCACGAGCAGGAAGAAACCTTTCCCGGCAAGGTCTGATGGAAGGTAAAACAGACACTTCCTACGGCACTTTTCTAGATGACCTTAGCACCTAAAGAGGGGCTCCCCTCAGGGCTCAGCAGTCAAGAATCTACCTGCAGTGCAGGAGATGCAGTTTCGATCCCTGGGTTGGGAAGATCCCCTGGAGAATGGAATGGCAACCCTCTCCAGTGTTCTTGCCTGGAGAATCCCATGGACAGAGAAGCCTGGTGGGCTACAGTCCATGGGGTCACAAAGAGTCGGACATGACTGAACTAACTGAGCATGCACACAGCACCTAAAGAGAGCTTTCTTGAACAATGCCTAAAAAGGAGAGCATTACAATTGACTCTGAGATTTCTGCTTTCTGGCTATATATGGGGGTTAATATTTTTTAAAATATTTTGCTGTATAACACTGCATCTTGCCATTTCATTAACATTTTCAACTTGCATATTTCCATATTCTTAAAGTGTTTTTTTCTAATTTAATTAAAAAAATAGAGATATTTAGAACTGTGTTGTATGTGTATTGGTTGTTCAGTAGTGTTTTACAATTGATGAAGATTTACATATTGCAACTGTTTTTCCAACAAAAGATTCACAAGTTGTACGCTCATTTCATTTGAACAGTTCGGCAAGCATTTACTGAGCACTTAACTCTATACCTGACAACGTGCTAGAAGTTATGGTCTCTGTCCCAGGGGAGATGTAAAAAGGGGCAGAGATGCAAACAGATGTAATGTAGATGGATTCTTGCTTGTCCTTCATCTATTTCCTGCTTTCTTTCTAAAATATTCTCCATTCCCACAACCAGTTCTTCTCAAGCCATGCTGCACTTATACTCACCTATATGGGGGGATAAAACTTTCTTTTAGTTTCTACCCTCTTCCCTCCATCACGCTGCAACATTAAATTAAAGTTTCTTTCATGATAAGGCACAGAAGGACATGTTCCTTCTGGGTCTCCATTCCAGAGCTTCATAGGCTGAGTTCTGCTACAGAGCTTGAAAAGATTTTAAGCACGAGCAGAGCACATGGAATATCTTAGTCAGTTCACTTCAGTTCAGTCGCTCAGTCATGTCCTACTCTTTGTGACCTCATGGACTACAGCAGGCTTCCCTGTCCATCACCAGCTCCTTGAGATGGCTCAGACTCATGTCCATCGAATTGGTGGTGCCATCCACCCATCTCATCTCCTGTCGTTCCCTTCTCCTGGGGACCAATCTTCCTGAGGAAGATTGAAGATCTTTCCCAGCATCAGAGTCTTTTCTAAAGAGTCAGTTCTTCACATCAGGTGGCCAAAGTATTGGAGTTTCAGCTTCCACATCTGTCCTTCCAGTGAATATTCAGGACTGATCTCCTTTAGGATGGACTGGTTTGATCTGCTTGCAGTCCAAGGGACTCTCAAGAGTCTTCTCCAACACCACAGTTGAAAAGCATCAATTCTTCAGTGCTCAGCTTTCTTCACAGTCCAACTCTCACATCCACATGTGACTACTGGAACAATTGCTAATATTCCTGCAATGTTCCAAGTGCCATTGGTTGTGCTTATACTTAGTGTTAATTTTGACCTTAATTCTAAAAGAAGTCTCATATTCTTAAGTTTGACTTTGCACACAGTTTGCACATGGTATGCCCATAGAAATGTTTGTGGATGGCTCTTCTATTGCCCCATCTTACATACCTGGCTTCCTTTTCATCATCTCTTTCATAAGCACTGGAACCCCAGAATCCTACCTAGGTATCCATCCAAAAATTACACCCCCCCAGAACCTGGATTCTTCAGGCATGGGAGAAGCTTGCACTAAACCAGGATTTCCCTGATTTCAACTATTTGAATGCATGTTTATGATCTGTGGCCTATCCATATATTATCTATAATAATGTTATACTTAGTAATATCTTTTAACTTTTTTTTTCGTTTTACATCACTGCTCTATTAAACCAGTATTACATACATACATAGGAAGTAATCTTAAAACTAACCATGGCATTCTACTTCTAGGTATACACCCAAAGAAATGAAAGCAGGGACTTGAACAAATTTTTGTACACTCATGTTGACAGAGCATCATTTACAATAGCTGTGAAGCATAAACAGCCCAAATGTTTATTAACAAATAAATGGATAAATGAAATAAAGTAACATTATTCAGTTGTAAAAAGGAATGAAATCCTGATGCATTACAAAATAGATGAACCTTAAAAACATAACACTAAGTGAAATAAGCCAGACACAAAAAGACCAGTATAGAGCCTACTTATAGAATAAGTAAATTCATAGAGCCAGAAAGCAGCATGGTGGTTGCCAGAGGAGTTATTGTTGAACGTGTAGTGTTTCAGTTTGGTATGATGAAAACGTTTTGGAGCGGGATAGTGTGATGGCTGCCAAGCCATGTGAATGTGCTCAATGTCATTGCATTGTACTCCTGAAAGTGGTTACATGGTCAATCATATGTTGTGTATAGGGGCTTCCCAGGTGGCACAGTGGTAAACAATCTACCTCTCAGTGCAGGAGATGCAAGAGACTTGGGTTCCATCCTTGCATTGGGAAGATCTGAAGTAGGAAGCAACAACTCACTCCAGTATCCTTGCCCATGAGATCCCATGGACTGTGGCCCACCAGGCTCCTCTGTCCACAGGGTTACAAAGAGTCAGAAACAACCGAGCGCACACACATGGTGTGTATATTTTATCACATCTTTTTTTAAAAATCCATTTTAGCTCAAACAAAACAAGGCTATTATATTGTAGTCGGATGCCATCACTCACTAATGACCTCAGTGTAAGAAGAGATTAGGGATGCCAAAACAAGAGACTTCCCTGGTGGTGCAGGGTTTAAGACTCTGCACTTGGCTCTTGTTGGTGAACTAGGGCACAGGTTTGATCTCTGGTCGGTGAACTAGGGTCCCACATGCTGTGCAGCATGGCCGAAAAATAAATAAATAGATACATGAAAAATAAATAAATACAATCCATCCATTTAAAAAGTCTAGATATTTTAAAAAATAAAGGAAATGTCATAGTGATATTAAGCACCAAAATGAAGCATCCCTGTTGGATTATTCAGAGGGCTGAAAAGAAAAGTGAAGGGGCCCATCTCTCCCTCCAGGTCATTCAGAATTGCCTCACACTGTTTGAACAGCACCTAAACACACCAGCTCACACTCATGATCACATCTGGAGAACTACAGTTATGAAATCTCTAACAGCCAATTCCCTTCTCCAGGGGATCTTCCCAACCCAGGAGTCTCTTCAAACCCAGGCCTCCCACATTGCAGGAGGATTCTTTACAAGCTGAGCCACCAGGGAAGCCCAAGAACACTGGAGTGGGTTAGCCTATCCTTCTCCAGGGATCTTCCCAACCCAGGGATTGAACTGGGGATTCCTGCACTGCAGGCAGATTCTTTACCAACTGAGCTACCAAGGAAGAAGTAGCTGCAGCGTCAACTAACAAATAAAATCAGAACAGAAGCAGCAGAGCATGACTGAACCCCGCCAGGCTCCCAGGCTGGCAGAGAAGCTCCCCAGAAGCCACAGGCATTTCTCAGCACAGAAGGCTCTCTCTTCCACAGGGAAATGAGGTTCTGGGCTGCCCTTTGTCCTGGAACCTGGTACCTGACTTTGCTGGAAGGGAGCAGGTCCCACCTCTGGACCTTCCAGCACACACCCGCCCCTGGCAGTAGGGACTAGATAAAGGGATTCGTTCCAAAGGATGCCTCAAGTAAGAGGTGACTCTGCCCCCAAGCTTGATGGAAGACAATGGCAGAACCAAGGAGGAGGAGTGAGGAGCCTAAACAGATTCCAGGCAGTGGGGCTAGCTCATGTCAAGCCCTGAAACCATGTGTGTCCAGACAAGAGCAAGCACAGCTGGCTGGCCAGGCCCTCGTCCTCAGATCTGGTGGGGGCAAGAAGTGAGGGGGGAAAGTTGGGGGGAAGCTAGCCCATGCCTTTCCCAGTGATGCTCACATGTGCTTGGTGAACCCATCATTGCAAGATCAGGTTTGTGCTGGGAGGACCAGGGATTTTGAAGACCAAAGATTTGATGTCAGATCCCTAGTTCTAGCCACATGGAATAGAAGTTGACTTCCTGAGCCTCCACTGTCCTAACGCGTCTGCCCTGCAGGATTCTTGTGGCCACGGACTGGGATAAGAATGAGGGAGGGCCTTGGAGATGTTGGACTCATGGAATGAGTTATTTAATATTATTATCCTTGGAACTCAGTAAAGGAATTGGAGATCCATGGCACATCTCCCTGACTGCCCTACCTCCTCTCTGATGTGGCGGATTTTATAATCAAAAGAAATAAATTTGTATAAATGTGATACCATGGCACAGAGAGAAAGCCAGACAGACTTAGGGTTCAAATCCCAGTACTGCCACAGGCGAGTTTAGGCAATTGACATAAAGATGCTCTCTGGACTTCCCTGGTAGTCGAGGGGTTGAGAGTCCACCTGCCGATGCAGGAGACATGGGATCGATCCCTGGTCCAGGAGGATTCCACATGCCACAGGGCAGCTAAGTCCAATGTGCCACAGCTACTGAAGCCAGCGTGCCCCAGAGCCTATGCTCTGCAACGAGAAGCGACCGCAATGAGAAGCTTTCAAATTGCAACTAGAGAGTAGCCTCTGCACGCTGTAACTAGAGAAAGTCCATGCAGCAACAAAGATTCAGTGCAGCCAAAAATAAATAAATAAATGAATAAAAATTTTTAAATAAAAATTAAAAATTTTTTTAAAATTATCTTTCCCTTTCCCTTTTATTTAATTATCTTTCCCTCCCCTGCTGTTTTTATGGTGACTAGGGCCTCATAGGCATCAAAAATAACATACATCCCACCTCAATAAGCTTCAGCAGGTACAGGTTCAGAAAGCACTGATGATAAAGGGTTCGTTATCCATTTTGAGTTTGGTGCCAAAACACCTTTCTCAGCAGATGGAGCAACGTTTCTGGTTACTTTCAATGACAGATCTGTGATGTCAATTTTACTTGGTTGTACCACTTATCAGCTGTGTGACTTTCTCAAGTTCCTGATGCTGCTACTGCTGTTACTTTGTCTGTGTCCATCTCAAGATCAAGGATAGGCAGTTTTTACTGCATACTTGCTATAAATTCAACTGCGATCGGTCACTAGTGTGTGTTCAGTCACTCAGTCATATCTGACTCTTTGCGGCGGTGTAGACTGTAACTCGCCAAGCTCCTCTGTCTGTGGAATTTTCCAGACAAAACTGGAGAGGGTTACCATTTCCTACTCTAGGGGCTCTTCCCGACCCAGGGATAGAAACCACATCACTTACATCTCCTGCATTGGCAGGCAGGTTCTTTACCACGTGCCACCTGGGAAGCCCCGTGATTTGGCACTAGTGGAACAAAAGTAAACTTTAATTAACAATCCTTCCCTTTGACCCTGAAACATTCACCATTTCACCTGTACTGCAGGATGTCCAGCACAACGAATGGTACATCGGAGAATACAGTCGCCAGGCAGTGGAAGAGGCATTAATGAAGGAGAACAAGGTAACGGCTTCTCCAGGGCATGTTGGCATTGTGTCTATAGTCATCCCAGTTTTCTGCCCATAGGTCACAGGTTGTAATTTCTCACTGCTGAGGAGGTTGTCACTGAAAACGAGTTTTCAAATGGTTTTAGATTTGAGACTTGGTTGTACCACTTATCAGCTGTGTGACTTTCTCAAGTTCCTGCTGCTGCTACTGTTGCTAAGTCGCTTCAGTCGTGTCCGACTCTGTGCGACCCCAGAGACAGCAGCCCACCAGGCTCCACTGTCCCTGGGATTCTCCAGGCAAGAACACTGGAGTGGGTTGCCATTTCCTTCTCTGGTGCATAAAAGTGAAAAGTGAAAGTGAAGTTGCTCAGTCGCGTCCAACTCCTAGCGACCCCATGGACTGCAGCCCACTGGGCTCCTTTGCCCATGGGATTTTCCAGGCAAGAGTACTGGAGTGGGGTGCCATTGCCTTAACATCTGTAGATGCAGGTTTCTTTATTTGTTAAATGAAAATAGTAAAATCAACCCTAAGGATCTGTTTTGGAGACCAAATGTGGAGGCTAGGGTAGAAATGGAGGCTGCAATGGAAGGTGCTTTCCTTCTGCGTTGCTCAACATTCATGTCCTTCCTATAGGTCTGCCCGAGGTACAGTTGCTTTTTACGTCTCACTTCTTTAAGAAATAGCAGGGATGATAAATGCTGAAATAGTCAGGATGTGCTAGATCGTGCTGTAGTAACAAACAGCCCCAAGATTTCAGTTGCTCAGCGTAACAGAACAGCATCTGTTTCTTGAGCTTCATGCTCAGGACAGGTTTGGGTGGGTAGACCCAGACTGCTAGAGGCTCCATCTGAATGTGTGATCACACCAGTCACATGCTGGCTTCCAACACATTCTCTCAAATATAGCATGCTGCATCTCTGCTCACACTTCATTGGCCAGACTGAACCACATGACCAGACTCAACTTCAAAAGAAGTGGAAATGTGTGGAAAAAACAAGTTCCAAAGCTACATGGGATCAAAAAAAGAGAGGACTTGGGATAACTGTGATCAGATCAAATCACTACTATAACAATCATCACAAATAGAAAATAGTTGTTAAGCAACTAACTCTACTATGTGCCGAGAACTAGAATAGATTGTTTAGAAGTGACAGGAAGGCTCTCAGGACCAATGGAATATCAAAACTTATCCTCAGCTAACCATTGTTGAGTGAGGAAATACAAAAATGGATGAGTTATTTAATTAGTGGATGGGTGAATAAATGACAGGTCCCCAATAAACTTTAATAAAACTTAGCTCTCAGAATTGATATCATTAAATTATTAATACACATTATACATAATTATATTATATAATAATATATTGCTATCAAATTACTAAGTTAATTATATGTAAGTTGCTAGGGTAAACAAAATAATGCTCCTCCCACCGCAATATATCCACTTTCTAATCCCCAATATCTGTGTCTCTGTCACCTTACATGGAAAAAAAAAGTGCAGATGGAATTAAGTTTGGAATCTTGAGATAAGGAAATTATTCTGGATTATCAGGGAAGGTTGACTATCATCACAAGGGTCCTCATAAGAGGGAGACAGGAGCCTCAGAATCAGCCCTAGAGAGCCATAAGGCAAGAACTGGTGGCAGCTTCTAGAAGCTGGAAAAGGCAAGAAAATCATTCTCCCCTAGAATCTCTAGAAGGAACACAGCCCTGTTGGCACCTTGATTTAAATCCAGTGACAACCATATCAGACTTCAATCCCCAGAACTGTAAGAAAATAAATGTGTGTGTTAGTCCATTGAGTTCATTCAAATTTGTTATAGTAATAGTAGGAAATTAATACATCTGATAACAAAGTATCTTGAACGTATTAGGAATTAGCAAAACTATCTCATTCTCTAGATAAGGAAACCAAGGCTAAGGTTTCAATTACAAGGTGGAGAAAGTGCCAGAACCTGTATTAAAGATCAGTGCTGTTTTCCAAAGATCACAGCAGCCTCTAGGAGCCACTGTAGTTCTTTATTTTCTAGAAGGGACTACAAAGGACTCATAGGTGACTGGGTGGTACTTGCCTCGAGGACTCTCCCTTCCCTCTCCCTGAGGAATCCCATACACGGCTGACCTCTGCTGCGTCTAATGGTGACATGGTCATGCCAGCTCCAACCCTATCTCTTCTTGGCTAATCAACCATGACACTCCCTGAGTCTCTTTCCCAAGGGAAAAATAGCTCTTAGAAGACCTACTTCCAGGAGCCCCTTGTGAGGATGGTGCTAGAAGGGCAATGTACATGCCATATAATGTCCTTCCTGCTATATTTTGGGCACTTTCAAGGCTCCCTTCCCTCCCCTTCTGTGTGCCTGTTTCCCAAAAAGCATTGAGAAAACAGAGTCTCAGTTGAATGACTTCATATTTTCCTATTTGGTTTGTCTCAGTTTTGTCAAAACATGTTTCCCATTTATGTAAGATAATTTAATTCAAATTGCAGGGTTGCCCAAATTCACTGTGACAAACTCATTGCAGAGTGTTAAATGATAAACCCCCAAACGAGCCACATGTCTTGGCCTCCTCTCACTTTCTAATCTTTGGCAATGTTCTGTGCTTGAGTCTTAAGGCTTTAATTATGGCTGAATGTTTTTGGCAGAACAGGTTCCAGAAAATTCCTTAAACTCACTTTACGCACTTGGAGACTGGTGTATTATAGCAAGAATATGGCCTTGGCTTTTTGGTATTCCATTGATTAGCTGTGATGTGTCAGGGGATCCACTTAGATAACTAGAACCTAATTCCCTTACCTGTAAAATGGGGATAAAATACCTCCTCAAACCTTATATAAGGATCAAATAAAATGTGTATAAAGTGCTTGGTATCTTGAGAGCAGTTTTCAGTAAACCTTAGCTGCCAGCATCATCTTGACATCACTATAGTTTTATAGTATTATCTATAAATTTAATATACTTATAGTGTTATTATGGAGTATTATAATCATTATTATATATGCACATATATAATATATATAAACATATAGAAATGAAATATAGTCGATAGAGGAGATAATTACAAATATAAATTATCATATATAATACCTATCACATAAAGAATGCATTGTACTGTACATACTTAACTTGATCTACTCTGCATATTTATAACTACATATCCAAGAATCAATGAGATCACAGTTAAAGATTTTTCAGTATTTTTCCTCATATAACTGACATGATGTAGCCACAGAACTAAGCCTGATATGCTATGTGTACCTGTTCAGGAAGACTGCTCCATTTCTTAGCCTCTTATGACCAGATCTTCATCCTGAGCTACTCCCCAGGGTGTGCCTGATTATTTGATATTATATGTATAGCTTGTCTAGTTACAGCCTTCAGACCATTTCACACTGTTGGCTTTCTTTTGGAAACCTCCGCTGTCCCCTCTTGGTTTTTGTGACACTGAAGCTTCTGAGTTTCAGTCCATCTCTGAGACATCAACTTGGAACGTTTTTTGTCTTCTCTTCTTTGCCCTGTACTTCCTGTCATCTCATCCCATGCTCTATTTTCTATTTCTCCTTCATAAATTCTTTCCACTTACTTTGACATCAGTGACTGAAGCCATCTCCCCATGAGGAGGATCAACGTCAATGCTCAAATCCTCTCCTACTCAAAGCCTGCAGTGGTTCCTACTGTCTCTAGAATAATACCCAGAACATTAACAGAACAGGAAATGCGTGACCCTGGCAGATGGAGGAAAGTACCCCTAGAGAGGGGAGGAAAGGGAAGTCAGAGGGGGTGGCTTGTGCAAATGCTAAGAACCTGAAAGCAAGATGGTGCCCCTGGGAAATGGTAGCTTGACCAGCATCATCATCCCAGGGCTGGAGGCTGCAGGAGTGACTGAGAGAAAACTGCAGGAGTCTGGTACTTTGGTCCATGAAGATTATGTGATAGTTGTAGCCATGGCGCTGAGGACAGCGGGGGATATTGGAAGACTTGGAAGAGGAGGCTGTTGTGATCTGAATGGTGCACTTCTCACAAAGTAACAACAACCCCTAGACACGTTGTTGTTCAGCTGCTCAGTCATGTCTCTTTGCAACTCCACGGACTGCAGCACTTCAGGCTTTCTTTCCTGTCCTTCACTATCTCCTGGAGTTTGCTCAGACTCACATCCATCAAGTCAATGATGCCATCCAAACCTCTCATCCTCTGTTGTCCCCTTCTCCTCCTGCCCTCAATCTTTACCAGCATCAGGGTCTTTTCCAATGAGTTAGCTGTTTGCGTCAGGTGGCCAAATTATTGCAGCTTCAGCTTCAGCATCAGTCCTTCCAGTGAATATCCAGTGTTGATTTCCTTTAGGTTTGTAAGCCGCAGTAAACACCTGCTGAATTAAATTGAATAAAGAATTGGCTCGCCAAAAACTAAAGCTTCTTGGGGATCTCAGGCACACAGGTTTCACTGCTGTGCCTTTTGGGAGGGTGGATTCTGGTTATGAAGATCATTGTGAAAGGGGCTGGAAGGATCATTGTTCTTCCTTTTGCTTCAGGATGGCACCTTCTTGGTCCGAGATTGCTCTGCAAAATCCAGGGCGGAGCCCTATGTGTTGGCGGTGTTTTACGGGAACAAAGTCTACAATGTGAAAATCCGCTTCTTGGAGAGGAATCAGCAGTTTGCCCTGGGGACGGGTCTCAGAGGAGATGAGGTGAGTATAACCCAATGGCTTCCCTTTTGCAAGCAATGGACAGCAATAAGGGGAGCTTTGAGGTGTTCACAGGGATTCTCTAGTGGCTCAGACTGTAAAGAGTCTGCCTGCAATGTGGGAGACCCAGGTTCACTCCCTGAAGAAGGAAATAGCACCCCACTCCAGTATTCTTGCCTGGAAAATCCCACGGATGGAGGAGCCTGGTGGGCTGCAGTCCATAGGGTCGAAAAGATTTGGACACAACTGAGCAACTTCACTTTGGGAGATGCTAGCTGAGTCACTCCCAAATCCCCATGACTGCAGATCAGAGAAGAGCCGCCCTGGAGGTACAGAATGTAATCTAATCCTTCCAGCCCCTTCCACAACCATCCTCGCCCATGTCTTAGCTCACAGGACCTATAGCCAATCCTGACCTTTCCATACACCCTCTCTCCTGCTTGGCCCATTAAAGAAAACTCATTCTGTAACACACATCTCCATCCTGCCTGCCAGGAAGCCTTGCCTGAGACCCATGTTAATGCAACACTCCTTCCCCACCCAGCGCTCAACTCACACTGTAGCCATCTCTGGCGACATCAGCAGTACTGGCCTTAGGAATCAGTAGGTGTGTGTCCCCACGTTGGCCGTGGGCTCCGTCACTGCATCCAGTGCTACGCTGAGCGTACACGCCTGCTGAGAGGCAGCGAGGTGCAAGAATGACTCAATTAAAGCATTCATTAATAACAGAATAAATAGAGAGAAAAGGGAAAGGAGATTGATTTCTGCTGTGTTTATGCTAGGCCTGGTCTGTCTGCATTATCTTATTTTAACCCTCAACAGCTCTTTGATAGAACAGTGTTTCCTATCTTAGATGTAGGGAAACTGAAGCTTAGAAAATTAAGTTGAGGGTTAGATACACAGGTGGTGAGAGGGCAAAGAGAGGCTGTTCTTTCAACTCTTCTGGAAGGAAGGAAGGAAGGAGGGAGGGAGGAAAGAGAAGGCAAGACAGGGTTCAAGTTCTATCACCATTTACTAAGTGTGTGAATTCAGGCCAGTCACTATACTTCTCTGGGCTTTCAGTTCAGTTCAGTTGCTCAGTTCAGTTCAGTTCAGTTCAGTCACGCAGTCGTGTCCGACTCTTTGCGACCCCATGAATCGCAGTACGCCAGGCCTTCCTGTCCATCACCAACTCCCGGAGTTCACTCGGACTCACATCCATTGAGTCCGTGATGCCATCCAGCCATCTCATCCTCTGTCGTCCCCTTCTCCTCCTGCCCCCAATCCCTCCCAGCATCAGAGTCTTTTCTAATGAGTCAACTCTTTGCATGAGGTGGCCAAAGTACTGGAGCTTCAGTTTTAGCATCATTCCTTCCAAAGAAATCCCAGGGTTGATCTCCTTCAGAATGGACTGGTTGGATCTCCGTGCAGTCCAAGGGACTCTCAAGAGTCTTCTCCAACACCACAATTCAAAAGCATCAATTCTTCGGCACTCAGCCTTCTTCACAGTCCAACTCTCACATCCATACATGACCAGAGGAAAAACCATAGCCTTGACTAGACGGACCTTAGTCGGCAAAGTAATGTCTCTGCTTTTGAATATACTATCTAGGTTGGTCATAACTTTTCTTCCAAGGAGTAACTGTCTTTTAATTTCATGGCTGCAGTCACCATCTGCAGTGATTTTGGAGCCCAAAAAAATAAAGTCTGATACTGTTTCCACTGTTTTCCCATCTATTTCCCATGAAGTGATGGGACCAGATGCCATGATCTTTGTTTTCTGAATGTTGAGCTTTAAGCCAACTTTTTCACTCTCCTCTTTCACTTTCAACAAGAGGCTTTTTAGCTCCTCTTCACTTTCTGCCATAAGGGTGGTGTCACCTGCATATCTGAGGTTATTGATATTTCTCCTGGCAATCTTNCCCATGAAGTGATGGGACCAGATGCCATGATCTTTGTTTTCTGAATGTTGAGCTTTAAGGCAACTTTTTCACTCTCCTCTTTCACTTTCACCAAGAGGCTTTTTAGTTCCTCTTCACTTTCTGCCATAAGGGTGGTGTCATCTGCATTTGTGAGGTTATTGATATTTCTCCTGACAATCTTGATTCCAGCTTGTGCTTCCTCCAGCCTACCATTTCTCATGAAATGTATTATGCGTATAAGTTAAACAAGCAGGGTGACAACATACAGCCTTGATGTACTCCTTTTCCTATTTGGAACCAGTCTTTTGTTCTATGTCCAGTTCTAACTGTTGCTTCCTGACCTGCATCCAGGTTTCTCAAGAGGCAGGTCAGGTGATAATAAGTATGTAACTAATATCTAAGAGTTTATACAAAAACTCTTAAAATATAGATAGAATTCAACCACGTTTCTATATTTCATAATAAATGTACAAATGTCAATAGATTCATAAGATAATAATCTTGACAAGATCAAGATATAATGAATAAAAGTTTCACTCATATATACAAGCAATATTTTAGGAGTAGGATATGTCTTCAAAACTTAATTCATGGATGGCTTAAGTGGAAACAGAAAAAAAGCTGAATGGAAAATTCACTTTTGAAATAGAAAGAATGAATATCATATATATGACAATACTTTCCTAATTAAAGTTAACACAATTCCAGCCAAATCCAGCCTCAGATTTTATTTTTCAAAAACTAACACAAATTAGCATAACATGAAAACTAACACAAGAACTACAAAGAAAATGTTTCAGTTCCTCTGGACATTTAATATAAGCAACTGCTCTAGCAAGGGAAGTCAGGAGAATCACTCCTGAGAAAGTTATGATTGAATTTGGATTGGAAGGAAGAAATTAAGAGACAACAAGTTGAATGTGTTTGAGCATGAAGGAGGGTTCCTCACAAGAAGGATTTGCAGGAATGTTTAATGCAGGGGGAAGGTTTTGTTATATAAAAAAGTACAATATAACCTATATAAATCCCCAGTGATGTTTACATATAAAAAAAGAAGAAGAAAAAAAAAACACTAAAATGTGAACAGAGGTTGTATCATAGTGAAGGGATTGTGGGTGATGCTTATTCCTTTTCATCGTTTCTGTACCTCTCAAATACAATACAATAAGCGTTTCTATTTTTATACTAAAAATGTTGCAGATGGAAAGCTTTTTGGCTGAGACCTTCAAATACATTTTTCTCATTCATTGGTATTAGATAAAAACTATAACAGTCAAGTCATTCCTTTGGAGCATCCATTTGTTTATTGGCCTATCAAATAGCCCATTTAGTTGTTCTTTTCTATATATTACAGTGGTGATAATACACTCCATGTCATGCTTCAGCACATGATTAATGTGTCAACATGAAGATGCTTTAGTGGCCTTTGGCATTCTATTCTAAAGTGAACTCAGCAAAATCCAGCAAGACACATTTGCCAATCCTATAAAAATACAATATAAACTGTTGACTTGCCAGTTGCATATAGCAGCAAGTAAGGTATTACTTTATTCAGCTCACGTACACTGGGTAATAACAGAGTAGTTTATTATCATTGCAGGTGCAGAAACCTGCCTACATTTCAGCCATCTGGGCTTCCTCAGGGCGGTATACAAGCAAAATATGTGAATGAAATATATGAGCTGAATATAGTTTCACTATTTTTTCTATTTTTTGTAAGTTAAAAAAACTGTTCCATACATTTTGGAAAGTAATTCTGCAGTGTTAGTTTACTTTGGAAAGCCATTGACTTTTACTGATTTAAGTCCATTAATGTTTTCATTAAATTGCTTATGTCTAAATGATAATGGACATTCCAATGGTATTTTACAACAAGAAAATTGTGGTAAATGTAATATAATTGAACAAACAAAAGTTATAATTCCTGAGGGATTAATGAACAATCTATCTTACTGCATATTTCACCAACTGCAATATCATGACATGGAAGCTCTATTAATTAGCACTCAAGCATATGCAATTAAGCATTTCACAACTTAGAATATTTCACTCTTAGAAAGACACATCGCTCATATCTAAAGTCATAGATATTGTGAGGGTCCAGACTATAATTTTTTAACTGAAATATGTTTATATCAAATCAATGGGTAATCAGATTTTTCTTCATTAGTGACACAAAACTAAGTAAAATGATAGGACTGAAATTTAATGATAAGGTCAATAAATAACCTTATTATTCTTTCCACTTCTACACCTCCTGCGTCCAGAAAAGAGTATGGTAATACAACAAATAATCAAGAAATATTTTTGAATGAATGAATGAACTTGTTATTAAGTATGTAAATAAGGTCTTAGTATATGCTGAAACTCTTAAAATTGTATAGGATTCAACAGTTTCTTGGAGAAGGCAATGGCACCCCACTCCAGTCCTCTTTCCTGGAAAATCCCATGGACGGAGGAGCCTGGTGGGCTGCAGTCCATGGGGTCGCCAAGAATCGGACACGACTGAGCGACTTCCCTTTCACTTTTCACTTACATGCATTGGAGAAGGAAATGGCAACCCACTCCAGTGTTCTTGCCTGGAGAGTCCCAGGGAAGGAGGAGCCTGGTGGGCTACTGTCTATGGAGTTGCACAGAGTCGACTGAAGCAACTTAGCAGCAGTAGCAGCAGCAATAGTTTCTACACTTCATTATAAATACAGAGATGTCTATAGATCCAAAATAAAGCAATCCAGTTCAAGATATATTAGATAAAATATTCACTTAAATATTCATAAATATAACACTGAGAAACAAGATATGTTTTCAAAATTTAATTCATGACTAGGTTAAATGAAAATGGAAAGATGAATGAAAAATTCATTTATAATGAAAAAGAGTGAATTTTACAAATATGGCAATACTTTTCTAATTATCAGTGTAATACAATTCCCAGAATAAGGGAAATGAATTAGACATTTTTGTTTTGTTTTGACTGACAATGAAAGTGTAAGTAAACAAGGGTTTTTATTCTCCTTTAATCTGAATCTCTGATGATCAGTTCAGTTTTGTCTCTCAGTTGTGTCTGACTCTCTGCGACCTCACAGACTGCAGCACGCCAGGCTTCCCTGTCCATCACCAACTCCCAGAGCTTACTCAAACTCAGGTCCATCACGTTGGTGATGCCATCCAGCAGTAAAACTTACATTTAATTAAATTTAAAATATTTTAATGATCAGAAAACATTGATGCCAGGAGCCTCTAAAATAGTGTCAAAATGCTCTTAAGCTCCAAAGTCATGGAAATACTGTTAAAAGAACTGACTGCATCTTGTTAGCACTGACTTGTTCTCTTGTGTGCATTGTGCAAGCTAGGGCTTTTCAGTCATGTCCGACTCTTTGCAAACCTATGGATTGTAGCCCACCAGGCTCCCCCTTCCATGGGATTCTCATTGCTCTTCTCTGGGGATCTTCCTGATCCAGGGATCATATCCACATCTCTTATATCTGTTGCATTGTCAGGTGGGTTTTTTACACCTAGGGGCCTTGGGAAGCCCAATGTGTTCTCTTACTCCCTTTAAGTAAACTAGGCACTCACTATACATGAGACCCTGGTATGGATATAAGGAAAATAAAGAAATTATATTAGGCACAGAGCACTCAGCTGTAAGTGTTCTTTACATCTCCCCTTCTTTTATTTTTTATTTTTTTAATTTATTTTTAATTGAAGGATAATTGCTTTACAACCTTGTGCTGGTTTCTACCAAACATCAACATGTTAATCTTAGATTCCCTGAGCTTTTCTACCATAGTTTGGCTTGAATCTTGACTCTCAGGCTTGGCGTGTATATTTTGCCCTTTGACCTCAACATCCTTCAGAAAAAGTCTTCAGGGCACTGCTTTGCCCATCTCATCACAGGAGGAAAACCCAAGTCAACATCTTAAGCTTTGCATTTAACCTTTTCCAAACAATTCATGACTGAGCATATGTTGATGCTTGTAATCCTTGATTACATTTCCAATAGTGAGTGAATGATATAGACCATAACAGAAAAGAAAATCTTAAATCTGTTATGATGTTCCTGAGGAAACAATGGGTTATACAGCAGGGATCCCCAACCTCTGGGGCCATGGGCCAGTACTGGTCTATAGCTTGTTAGGAACCAGGCTGCACAGCAGGAAGGGAGCGGTAGATGGGAGAGGGCAGCTACATTCGTATTTATAGCTCTCCCATCGCTCACATTACTACCTTATCACAATTAGTCATAATAGAAATAAGGTGCACAATAAATGCAATGCACTGAATCATCCAGAAACTATCCCCACCAACCCCCACCCCAGTCAGTAGAAAAATTCTCTTCCACAAAACTGGCCCCTAATACCAGAAGGGCTGTGGACTGCTGGTATACAGTTTGAGGTAATCTATTACTGTAGGGAAGGTATTTCATCACCTTAGGTTAAATAAGTCATGCTCACAGTGTTTATAGAAACTGGCCACAATCCAATAAAGTTTTTATGAACGAGTACAGAGTGGATATCAACAAACTGGAAAATTCTTAAAGAGATGGGAATACCAGACCACCTTACCTACCTCCTGTGAAACATGTATGCAGGTCAAGAAGCAAGTTAAAACTGGAAATGGAACAACAGACTGGTTCAAAATTGGGAAAGGAGTAGGTCAAGGCTGTGAATTGTCACCCTGCTTATTTAACTTTTATGCAGAGTACATCATGAGAAACGCTGGGCTGGAGGAAGAATAAGCTGGAATCAAGACTGTGGGGAGAAATATCAATAACCTTAGATATGAAGATGACTCCACCCTTATGGCAGCAAATGAAGAGGAACTAAAGAGCCTCTTGATGAACGTGAAAGAGGAGAGTGAAAAAGCTTGCTTGAAGCTCAGAATTAAAGAAAACAAAAGCAAAAAAAAACAAAACCTAAGATTATGGCATCCAGTCCCATCATTCCATGACAAATAGATAGGGAAAAATGGGAACAGTAACACTTTATTTTCTTGGGCTCCAAAATCACTAGAGATGGTGACTGCAACCATGAAATTAAGACACTGGCTCCTTGGAAGAAAAGCTATGACAAATTTAGACAGTATATTAAAAAGCAGAGACATTACTTTACCGACAAAGGTCCATCTAGTCAAAGCTATGATTTTTCTAGTAGTCATGTATGGATTTCAGAGTTGAACCATAAAGAAGGCTGAGCACCGAGGAATTGATGCTTTTGAACTGTTTCAAAACTGTTTCCTGTCCCTTGGACAGGAAAGAGATAAACAAGTTAATCCTAAAGGAAATCAATTGACTATTCACTGGAAGGACTGATGCTGAAGCTGAAGCTCCAATACTTTAGCCACCTGATGGGAAGACCTGACTTATTGGAAAAGGCCCTGATACTGGGGAAGATTGAAGGCTGAAAGAGAAGTGGACAACAGAGGACAAGATGGTTGGATGGCATCATTGACTCAATAGACATGAATTTGAGCAAGCTCCAGGAGATGGTGAAGAACAGGGAAGCTCGGCATGCTACAGTCCATAGGGTTACAAAGAGTCAGACATGACTGAGTGACTTAATAGCAGAGTTGTTAACTAAATATGTGCTCTTTTCCTGTATAATAATTATATAATATTTGGTTTATCATCTGTATATTTGGAGAAAAATGGAGTAACAGATTTCTGAAAGGAATGAATGTAAAATATTGTTGCTAAACAGGCTAAAAATTTACATTTAAAAAGATATCATTTTTATAGTGTTCACCTAAGTGGAAATACACAGCTTTATATTTTTTTCACTACCAATGACAACTAGACTATAGCAAAGAGAAAATAATTTCTGTTATTAATGTAATATATTTCAATTCCAAGAATTGTAAAAGAGAAGCAGGAAATTAAAGGATAAGTTTGAATTAATGTAATGTGTTGCACTGATCTCTCTCTCAATCAGCATGTAAGTACTGTATGATTGCTTAAGATTAAAATCCTTCTTAAAAGTAAAAAAATGATAACTGTTTTAAACTCCTTGAAGTCTTTATGGAATGAAAAAAAATGGCAAATATTGCCAAATCCCTTTGGAATAAATCCCTCATTCTTTTGAAAAGGGAAGGCTGGATATCCATGTATCACTGAATCAGAACCCTCTGGATTTATATGAAAATTTAAATTAACAAGAGAAGAGAAACATAATCATCATGTAATGACATGGGCATATCTTATTTGTCAGATTCTTCTGAAGAGCAGAGCACATATCTTTAAGACTTAGTTAGCAGCAGCTAGGGCTGTGGAAAGAGACCCAAGGGAAGCTTGAGAAAGCTATCGGTGGTGATTTCACTGAATTCTATCCATTGGGTAGCAACTTGAATGGACTAGGAAAGAAATTGAGGAGATAAAACTGTGTAAGTCTGGATAGTGGAGGAGAGGATGTGGTAATGGGAGGGGAAGTATGCTAAGGTGCTTCAGTCGTGTCTGACTTTTTGTGACCTCATGGACTGTCGCCTGCCAGGCTCCTCTGTCCATGGAACTCTCCAGGCAAGAATACTGGGGTGGGTTGCCATGCCCTCCTCCAGGGGATCTTCCTGACCTAGTGATGGAACCCACATCTCTTATGTCTCCTGAATTGGCAGGCAGGTTCTTTATCACCATCACCTCCTGGGAAGCCCCAGTGGGAGGGGAGAGTAGGTTAGAAATCAGGAAGAAAAAAAAAAAAAAAAACTCATGATAGAATGCAAGGGGGAGGACTTTTAATGGAATCTGATAAAATATTTCTCATGGTTATAAGATATAATTTCTCCCCTTTTACTACAAAATACTTGGTAAATTCTACATAATACATTCATAAAATATAATAGTCTGGGCCAATCTGGGAAGTTACTAAGATATATTCACATGGTTAAGGGGCCAAAAGCCTGGTGGACAGGGAGATCTGGAGCGCTGCAGTCCATGGGGTTGCAAAGAGTCAGCCATGACTGGGCGACTGAACTGAACTGAACTGAACTGAAGGGGCTCAAGCAAACCAACCAAGAAAGAAAACCCACAAAAACAGTACTGTACGTGGATATCTGAATTAGAGCCATGATATACACGTGTATTATTTTAGAATTAATTTCAGGGTGATAGTGGAATATGGCATCTGGGAGGAAATTCCCGCTTTACACTTATATAATGACTAAGGTAAATAAACAGGTAACTTTTCTGCAGAGCTTTACATTGTTTTTTTATAATAAAACATAATTTCCTATTGTATCCTAGAAACTAGGTAATTCTACAGTCAACTGCCCATGTATGCATCTGTTTCCTTCATTAGTTTCACTAGGTTCTAAGACTTTAATGACATCACCACTGAATGGTATCTTTTACATTTATTTATTTATTTTATTTAAAGTTTGCCAACTCTAAAGGAGGAGGTTAGTTCGTGGAGAAGTTAGTCTTTGCGCAATGACTCAGAAAATTATATTCTGTTGTTTTATAAAACTAGAATATCAAGTATTATCTTATTCTATTCTAACTACCAATAGCATTTACCTGTTTTACTAATATCTCCTTTTTAAAATGTTCTATTAAAATATCTAAATATTAGATAAACTATATTTTCTCATAATTTTTAAAAAAAGTTGTACAAGTATTTATTTCAGTCTCACTGCATAGTTTCCAGTTTCTGTTGCATTGAAGAAATATTTCATATTTCTCTAAGTTACTCTTTCTTTCTTTTCTTTCTCTTTGGGTATATTACATGTTTACAAGAAGAAAAGTAACCATGCGTGTCAAGGCCATTTTAATCAAGTCATTCTAGTAATTTCATAAACCACAAGGGTAAGAGAATTATCTAGCTTATGTTTTTAGCTTAATAATACTAAGGCTTTGATATAAATTTTGCTTAATTGCCTTTAATTTTACATTTATATGAATACAGTATTGTAAAGCAAAACAAACTAAAAAATAAAAATTAATTAAAAAAAATAAAGTAATGAAAAAGCTTAAAATAAGCCTCCTATTCATTATCATTATTTTTTATGTCTTTCTTTCTGTATATTTTGGGTTTTGCTCCTCTTGGCCTCCAAAGCTTCTTTTAATACCTATACAATTGATTATGTGGAAAATGTAAATTCCTTCCTGCCTATGATGCTTAATTGCTCTTTTTCAGCTGCCCAGTCATCTAGAACTTCCACTTATGGTTTTAATTACTGCTAATGTTCTAATGACAATGTTGGCAGAGAAAGAATATTTTTTAGAAAGATTGCTTAAAATTAAAATCACTTGGCCAGTTGGTATTTTAAAATAATTCTTACCTATATCCAGGGTTTTTGCTAAATTTTTAGATTGAAAATGAATAATTACTGGCAGTAACATTCACTAATTCAGTCAGGAAAAAAAAAAGTATTCATTGTTCATTGACTGCTGTATGCCATGTGCTGGGGCAACTAGGAGAGTAGTAATTTTCTCTCCATTGTGCAAATCATCTATAAGGAAATAAGTAGAGCACAAAGTGTTTAGTTCTTATGAGCAAAGAATAATGGTAATTAGATTATTTTAGCTGAAACAAAAAGTCACAAGATGCAATTTTTTGCACAGACATTATTACAAACTTCTGCTTGTTGTCTTTATGCCTTAACATTGCCAGTCCCTAGAGTTCATTACCTTTACTTTTCTGTACCTTTGTCTTATCCTTGTATATTAACACTTTTTCTTTAAATATTTTGTATGAAATGTGAAAAAGTAAATTAGATGGCCTTTTCTTTGCAGACAGATTCTGGAACTGTTCAACTAAACCAGTGTATCTCACTTGAATATCCATGAATCAATGGGGATTTATTTAATGTCCATTAGTGTGTTACACATGGTAATAGATCTGGAAGAAGATTAAGGCAAGATCTTTGTCTGCAACTAGCTATCAGTCTTTTGGAGAAAGAAAAGACAAATATACATGTCTCACTGAAATCTTTAGTCTGTTTATCTATTCACTCATTCATGCATGAAACAAACATTTACTGAGTGTCCATTATATACTTGTAGCAGTTATAGGCAACATTTTTTATCTTCAAAGAAATAGGTTAGAGAGGCCAGTCAAACATATAGACAGTGTATTTAATAAGCAAACAAATACAGTTGGCATTTGATGCACTCTGGACAGATGAAACGGAAATCTAACTTATTACAGGAGATGACAAAGATTACACGTAGAGAGAAATACCAGTTATTCTGAAGGTTACTGGAGTATTGCAGATAAGTTCATACATCTAGACTCATGAACCTACCTGAAACTTCCATGAGATATATATTACAAGAATCTCAAACTTAAGAAACAACTAAAACAAGACACTTACTTATTCAACCTCCCCTCCACCTCCGACACACTTCTCTTTCATCCTTATTATCTTCCACCCCAGCCACCTAAGTTCCTCAGTCTAGAAATTTTCAATTTCTCTCTTCCCTTCATCTCCTATATTCATCAAAATTTATAAATTCTATTTTCAAAATCTCTACTGATTCTGTTTATTCTCATTATCCCCTCTGCCACTCTGATGCTACAAGTTTAGCTAATAATAGCTAGTAATGCTATTACTTATTCTGATCTCAGCTAAATGTAATTTCTTAAGATAATCTTGCTTGTGCCAAATTCTCACTTAGTCTACATTAATAGACTCTTTGTCAAGATAACACTTTTCACAATTTACAACTGTGTTTTATGTGAGAGGGTTTCTATGTGTGTGCTATCGTTTCAGTCATGTCCAACTCTGCGACTCCATAGGCTATAACCCATCAGGCTCCTCTGTCCATGGGGTTCTCCAGGCAAGAACACTGGAGTGGGTTGCCATTTCCTTGTGATAAGTATTTATTATTTGTCTCTGTCACTGGATTGTAAACGTGTTGAAAGGAGAGAACATTACTATTTTATCTGCAACCATGTGTACTCAAACGTTAGACTTAATCAATATATATATTTTCAATGAGCAAATGGCCATCAACACTTAAAATTAGGAACTGACATAAAAAAAATGGGCACTTTTCACTCCTGTAGAAACTCAAACAAAGCCTGTGCAGAAGTTTTTTCTAGAAGCTATGACTGAGAAGTGAATCTACACCCTGGGAATAAGAAAAGGAATAAGGGTTGAAGGAAATTGGAGGAAAGGTGTTTGAATAGTGGACAGCAAAAATAACCATTATCCCCTGAAGACATATGGTATTAAAGCCTAGGAGAGCAGAACAAATGAGATTCTTCCTTGAAAAATGGTGCGAAACAGACCCTGAATGATTAAAAAATAAAAAGAATCTGGAAAAGTAAAATGAAGTACTTAGCAAATAGGCAATTTACAAGGCTTTGGAGATTTTATAGAAGTTGAAATAATCTGAAAAAAAAATGTTTTAGGAAGATTAACCTAATCCTGACAAAAAATAAATAAAAATGGTAATTCTCTGGCAATCCAGTTGCTAGGACTTGTCACTTTTACTGCTATGGCCCCAATTTCAATCCTTGGTTGGGGAACTAAAATCCCATAAGCTGTACAATGTAACCAAAACAATGAATAAATTAAAAAATTAAAAAAAAAAAAAGCCACACATACCCAGAAATGCAGGGATCAGTTTTGAAGTAATGGTGGAAATAATCTGTAGTATAGAATGACACTGGCAATGAACAAATAGGTTTGGTTATAGAAAATATATACTTTACTAGAAGCAACCAAATCATTTAAAACCTCTTTTTTAGAATTATTTTTGTTTTATTTTTACTTTTTAAACTGGCTAATCAGCTCATATTTGAAACAGTTCAAACCAATTGTAACACCACTATAAGTAAACATGAATTTATACAAACCAGATGGTTGGTTTTGGAGTTCTATAGTCAGAGGTAGCCTTCCCTGGTGTCTCAGAAGGTAAAATGTCTGCCTGCAATGCAAGAGACCCAGGTCGGATCCCTGGGCTGAGATGATCCCCTGGAGAAGGAAATGGCAACCCACTCCAGTACTCTTTCTTGAAAATCCCGTGGACAGAAGAGCCTGGTAGGCTACAGGACATGGGGTCACAAAGAGTCGGACACGACTGAGAGACTTCACTTAGAGTCAGAGGTACAGATTTGATTTTTAATATTATTTTTGTAAAATCCGAATATCTTTACAAATACTGTTAATATGTATCTGGGTTGTGATGTCTAACTTAAAATTTGCATTTGCCTGTATGATTAAAACCTTTGATGGTAGGTTATAGATTTCAGGAAATTTATATTAAGCTGTACTTATAGTAGAAATTAAATTCATGAAAAATGATAAACTAGAATTATAGGAGTATTTTTGTTACCTTTGGAGTTTATAAAGTGGTACAAGATTTGTTCATAAAACCTATTCTAGTTGCTAGGAAGAGATATGAATTATTTTACAACCTGGGGACATGGTAAGTGGCTGAAATTTCTCCCTTATTGTAAAATTATTTTACATGAAAAGACAAATAGTAGAACAACAGTGTGTAATTTATGAAAAATCACACCAACAGAGAAGTCACAGCTGGGAAGAATCTTTGCCTCCCTATGCTTATTTCAATTAATCATAAGAAACAATTATAAAATGTCACAACTGTCCTCTAGACTCTAAATTTAAACATGAAATAGCTCATTTGATTATAAATTTTTCCATAAAATAATCCAAACCACTATGTTATTGTGAACACAATCCAAATGTTTTAGTGTATTCTATAAAACAATAGGCTTGAAATTATTAAAGAGTTTACAGGGGAGTATTTCCAGGGTTACATTGGAAATGCTGCTATATCCAATTTTCTTGAAAAGAGGACTACTTTCAATTGGATTAAATTAGAAATAAGATCCTTTCTTTAAGGGATTTTAAATGTCCTACAATGTGCTGGAAGTCTCAGCAACCAGTATGAGACCACTGATACTCAGATGAGCAAAAGAGAATAATCATACTCCGTTTCCAGTGTTTTGCAGCAAGCAGCCACATTTGTGCAGAACATATTGGAAGGAATCTTTGCTTTCACAAAGCTTTCTCAGGACCCTAAAATAAAACTTGTATTTAAGATGAACCTTCAGACCACACAAGACACTATGGGAATGTCTGAAGCGTGTGTAGTTCATGTGCTACATGGCAAGGGGAAAAAAGAGCTTTCAGCATTTCAAGATGCAATAAGTAAGAACTTGTTATTATTCAACTCTCTGCAAATTGAAATAATTCAAAGACACACACATTTGAATTGAAATAATTCAAAGGTACACACAAGGCACAGGGTGCAGTATCCAATGCCTGATGCATCGTATGACAGGAAAATGACAATCAAATCACCAACACAGAGAGCAGTCTCACAGCCTCACTGTTCTAGCGTTTGCCCGAGTTTTGTTGGGAAATACCGCCTGTTCTAATGTGACTGACCAACACAGTGATGATAATCCCTTCAGCTCCAGACAGGGCTGCTTGTAGTTGGAAGCTATGGTAAGCTAGAGCCTGTCACTCATAACTTCCAGCCACGAGCAGCCTTATCTCTTTACCCCTATGTGCCATATAAATTTTGTCATTTTCTATCTGAGCCGAGACAGGGAAACACTTGGGAAGCATTGAGCTAATGGCCTGTACAATACATGAAGTTTTTTCATTACTTATTATAGATTCAGTCATCCTTAATGCTCTTGATGGTATGCCTGAATTTAAAACACCTTCAGGAGTTTCCCTGGTGATTCAGCGGTAAAGAATCTTGTGCCAACGCACAAGACCAATTGGTTCAATCCCTGGTCTGGGAAGATCCCACACTACTAATAGACCTGTGTACCACAGCTACTGAACCTGTGTTCTAGAGGCTGGGAGCCGCAGCCACTGATGCCTGAGCACCCTAGAGCCTGTGCTGCACAGCAAAAGAAGCCACTGCATTGAGAAGCCTGAGCACTGCAGCTGGAGCATAGCCCCCATCTGCTGCAACTAGAGAGAAGCTCTCACAGCAATAAAGACCTCACACAGCCAAAAATAACTAACTAAATAATGCAATTTAAATAAATAACTAATTGATTAAATAAAACACATTCAGGTACGTTCAAGATGAGTAGTATGTCCTAAACTGAAACTTCTATCAGTAAAATCATTTTCTTGGTGATACTTTGTGTGTAAGAACACCTGAGAGCATCTCTAAGTCCTGTACATAATCAGTTTATGGTACTCTCTTGAGTATAGTATGTACTAAAATTGGACATATTTACCTCAGGGAACATCTGTTAAATTAAGGCCCAAAATTGTTCCATAGATACAAATCCAACAAATAATTTCCCTAATTTGGAAATCTTGGTGCTAAGTAAATACCTCAGCTGGGTTGGATTATGTGTAATTATTGATAGTCAAAACTGCGCCTAGTGAGCTGACCAGATAAAACATATAGAAAGCTATTTTAACAGGGTTTATTTTTAACTGAGTGTGATATATATTCCATCAACTCACAAACAAGGTATAACTGTTGCCAAATTTTGAAGCAGAAGTACTTTTTCGGGAAAAGGTTATTTTGAAATTCAAAATCTGTTTTACAAGAATGCTGATTTTAATTAAAATAAATTCATTCAGGGTTAGACTTCTTCAGAAAATGGATTGTTAACAAATTCAGTAATCAGTGGTGTATATACTTCCCAAGGTAACAGTCATTGTTCAAATAGAGAACAGCATGATTATTGTTAAAACCATATGGTTCTATGAAAGCATGCAATCTTAACTGATCTTTCATAATACTGCTGAGACTGAATCTAATCAATGAACTGCCCAGTAGCATTTCCCTATACATAAATAAGCACTGGCTCATGTTTAGGTAGCATGACTGTGACACAGATGGCTGGCTGCCCTCCTAAAATGCAGGGTCTTCTACAATTCTGTGGAATTGTCTCTGGGAAGCAGAGACTACATTCCCCAATCTGCTTTCATCTCCCTGGATCATATGATTCATTTTTACTAAATAGGCTATGAGAAGTGTAGACTGCCTGGATTCATATATTGACTCTGCCAAACTATCAACTATGTGAATTTAGTAAATTTATTAAAATTCTCTGAGGCTCAGTTTTGTCCTCTGTAACATAGTCTAATAAAAGACCTCATTTCTAGATTGATCATGAGGACTAAATAAAACAGACCATGCTTGGCCCTCTAATGCAGAAAGTGAAAAGGAACTAAAGAGCCTCTTGATGAGGGTGAAAGGAGAATGTAAAATTTGAAGCTCAACATTCAAATAACCAAGATCATGGCATCTGGTCCAATCACTCCATGGCAAATAGAAAGGGAAAAAGTGGAAGCATTGAAAGATTTTATTTTCTTGGGCTCCAAAATGACTGTGAACAGTGACTGCAGCCATGAAATTAAAAGACACTTGCTTCTTAGAAGGAAAGTTATAACAAACCTAAACAGCATAGTTCAAAGCAGCAATATCACTCTGCAGACAAATGTCCATATAGTCAAAGCTGTGGTTTTCCAGTAGTCATGTATAGATGTGAGAGTTGGACCATAAAGAAAGCGAGTGCCGAAGAATTGATGCTTTCAAATTGTGATGCTGGAGAAGACTCTTGAGAGTCCCTTGGACAGCAAGCAGATCAAACCAGTCAGTCCTAAAAGAAGTCAACCCTGAATATTAGACAGCAAGATTGTTGCTAAAGCTGAAGCTTCAATACTTTGGCCACCAGATGTGAAAAGTTGACTCACTGGAAAGGACTCTAATGCTGAGAAAGACTGAAGGCTAAAGGAGGAGGGGGCAGCAGAGGATGAGATGGTTGGATGGCATCACTGACTCAGTGGACATGAATTAGAGCAAACTCCAGGAGATAGTGGAGGAGAGATGAGATTGACTTGTAGTCCATGGGATCACAAAGAGTTGGACACAACTTAGCAAATGAATAACAAATTACATCTGGCAAATGGTAAGCAGATGAAGTTGTTCATTAAATAAAGTTTTTAAAAATATTCATCATTTATTCTAGTTGTTTTGTGTATTTGCTAAATTTATATTCCAATCTGGGTGAGGGGAATTGTTTAAAAACATTATTAAATGAGTGAAATAGGTGTGGAAAACTAAGAATGACAAACTTTCAGTTACAACATGAATGAATCATGGGTATGAAATGTAGTATGGGGAAAATAGTCAACAATAATGTACCGTCTTTGCATGTGTGACATGGTAACTAGACTCACTGTGGTGATCACTTTGTAACACATCAAAATGTCAAATAACTCTTGTGCACAGGATTAATATGGTGTTGTAGGTCAATTATCCTTCAAAAAACAAACAAAAACTCATAGGAAAGGAGATGAGGTTTGTATTTACCAGAGGCCTGAGGAGTATAGGGTGGGCATTAGATAAAGATGGTCAAAAGGAACAAACTTCCAGTTATAAGTACTAGAGATAGAATGTACAACATGATTAACATTAGTAACACAGCTGTAAGTTACATATGAAAGTTCTTAAGAAGAGTAAATCCTTAGTTCTCATCATGTGAAACAATTTTTTCCTTTTTATTTTGTATCTATATGAGAAGATGTGTATGACAGAACATATTGTGTTAACCATTTGATAGTATATGTAAGTAAAAATATGTATGCTGTATACCTTAAAGTTATATCATGCTATATGTCAATGATATCTCAGTAAAACAATAAGAAGAAAAACACCATTTAGAAAAAATAGTGAAATAAAATGTACTATTTTTAATATTTTATTATGACTGAAAAATTAAGAAACCAAGAAAAAGCCAATAGCGCATGAACTTGGGCTAACTTCGGGACATGGTAAAGGACAGAAGGTCTGGTATGCTGCAGTCCATGGGGTCACAAAAAGCCAGACCCCCCTGGGTGACTGAACAACAACATATATATACACACACACACACACATACATATATAAAATATTGGCATTTTAATGATTTCCAGAATATATGATACTATCATAATGATGTTTTATTCCATTAACACATTTATCTCCTAAGGGAAAAATGACCTGTGATTTCCTCATCACTTGGAATCTCCCCTTTCCAGTGACACAGTGGTAGGACCTGGTGTTGTCCAGCCAGTCTCCCTACTCCCACAACTAGGACCTTGGTTTTAGAGTCACCAGTAAAATCTAATTTTAACACAAAGTCAATACTCAGAGTCTGTCTTTAAAAAATACAGACGTATAGAGCCTGGGTTTCTCAGGTGACACTAGTGATAAAGAACCTGCCTGCCAATGCTGGAGATGTAAGAGGCACGGCTTCAATCCCTAGGTTGGGAAGATCCCCTTGAGAAGGAAATGGCAGCCCACTCTAGGATTCTTGCTTGGGAAATCTCATGGACAGAAAAACCTGGCAGGCTAGATTTCATGGGTTGCAGAGAGTCAGACACTATTGAACATGCATTCATGCATCCATGAGAAAGGGGGCAAGAACAGGACTACATTTAATAACAGCATAAAGATGCTTTTTTTTTTTTAATTAACTACTTTTGAGACACACACATACAAGTGAACCATTTTCTGAAAATATTTCTAATAGAAACTCTTGTTCAAGCCTAATTTTTGAAAGTTATAAAGCCATTTGCATCAGAGTTCCTCCTGGAGTTTCAGCTTCTGCTGTTTACCAGGAGGATTGAGGTGACCTTCAAATGCACTGCTGGGTTTGGGCAAAAAGCCAGTTTAAATGTCTATTAATGATAATCTTGCTTATAGTTAGTTAACTCCCCCCCCCCTCCCACTTCTGTGATGGTACTTTCCTCATATTTAGTAAACTGTTGAGAGAAAGTCAAACTATATATGTATTATCTTTGAAAGTCAAGATTATAGAATGGTTAGAAAATTAGAAAACCTAATCTAAATTTAAAAAACCTTTCTATTGTATGTTTTTTTTAAACAGTAAAATAATACATGATGATTTTTTTAAGTTATAATTAACCTTTTACTTCATAATGGCACTTTAAAGAATTACCATATATCCTATTATAAACTTATACTGAAAGAAGAGAGGAGGAAAAAGAGAAAGAGAGAGAAATTGAGATCAATCATATCCTAAGAGATCAAGATAACTTTAGTTGGAAGGCAAAGATTCTGCTATTATTTTGATTTCATATACCTAAAGTCAGCTAAAAAACAAAGATTATCTCAACACAACATAAGATTTCTCAGTTTTATACATGTGATCTAAAGAACAATATATTTCAGTTATTATTCTGTGTTTTCCAAAAATACATTTTTAAAAAGATGCTTCTAGTTTAATTAAAGATCACGGCAGTTTCCAGAGCCATAATTGTACTAAACATTTCCTCATAGTTTTATGATTTCCTTTTCCCATTTTCTCTGCAAATGTACACAGGGACTACTAGTACACAACTCCAGTGAGCCACTTCTGCTTGGTTCTTACAGACAGCACCTGTAACTAGCTGCTGTATGAATGCATGGTCACAATGATACATTTTTATAGTTTTTAATCTGCTATTTAAAGTATAGAGATCAATGCTAAATAATTTTTGAGTACAGTAGCTACTCTAACAATTTATGAAAATCTGAATCCTGACTTCAAAAAGCTAACAGTAAGGGCAAAATCATGACAACTGAAAGAGAACATAGGATGAGTTCAATTATCTGAAGGGAAGTTGAATTAAAACATATGTGACATCCTCTCTTTATCCTCCCTTTCTCAACGGGACCTGCAGAGAAGAAGGCATATAGAGACATGGCTTCCTTGCTCCCTTATCTTGCCAAGAAGACATGTAATGGGGCCTAGTATATAGGAGAGCTTTCAGAAAGAAATTTATATTTGAGATGAATTTAAGTGACCATGAACAGGAAATTATTTGACCCAAGAAGATAAGTCTCATTGATCCAAGTCTAGCTTTTGCCACAAAGCTTTGACCAAAAAAAAAAAAAAAATCCCGTGTCCTGGTCTGAAAGGGCAAGGTTTTCTGAAAGAGGGTTGGGGAAAGCAGGAAAATATCACTTCGTTCAAGCAGAACATTTTATTTTCTCTATCACCTCAGCTGTTGTTCCTTATCCCCAGAGGCTGCCAGCCACGATCATTTGGGAAGTCACAATGGATCTATTCTATTCAATCCTCTTGTGGGAATAGGCCATTGCACCAGCAGCGTGGGACTTCCCAGAACAGATTTTCCTTCTAGTGCTAATTTGTTTTTCTCTGGAGCAATACGCAGAGGCACTAATCAGGATGGTTCATCGTGGATGTTTGCTTGGTAGACTTTTTTTAACCTCTGAAGCAGCTGCAAGATTGAAAAATATGTGCATTAAAGCAATTAAACATTTTAAAAAACATGTAAAAGACATAACATATCAGTATTATGTGTGTGTGTGTGATAGAGGGTTTATTATAGAAAATAAACATATATTAAAATTAGTTACAAAACAGAAACTGTTGATTTTACAAATCATATGCCCTGAAAATTTTCTAACACTATTATAAGGGCTTCTTAATAAAGGCATTTCAATGAAATTAGTGAGATTAGGCAATGGCACCCTACTCCAGTACTCTTGCCTGGAGAATCCCATGGACGGAGGAGCCTGGTGGGCTGCAGTCCATGGGGTTGCGGAGAGTCAGACACGACTGAGCGACTTCCCTTTCACTTTTCACTTCATGGATTGGAGAAGGAAATGGCAACCCACTCCAGTGTTCTTGCCTGGAGAATCCCAGGGATGGGGGAGCCTGGTGGGCTGCTGTCTATGGGGTCACAGTTGGACACAACTGAAGCGACTTAGCAGTAGCAGTGAAATTAGAAACATTTTGAGTTCAAAGGAAGATGTAATAGATTCTATGACTCTCTGCCTATATAAGAAACAAGGAAATATTTTATAGGCATCAATCTCTATTGCTATATAATCTCTCTATTGATATGTAATTATTAAAAATTTGTTAATCTAAATAATTATCATGTTATTCTGAACCTTAATTATGTAGTGCATACTAGAGCAAAAAGGTACTTCCCATGTGGCTCATTGGTATAGAATCTGCCTGCTAAGGCAAGAGACACAGGAAATACGCGTTTGATCTCTGCATGGGGAAGATCTCCTGGAGTAGGAAATGGCAACCCATTCCAATATTCTTGCCTCAGAAATTCCATAGATAGAGGCGCTTGGTGGGCTACAGTCCCTGGTAGGTTACTTGGCTACAGGCCAAGTCCCTAAGATTGCAAAAAGTTGGAGTATACACAGCTCTAGAACAGTTAGTTGTATCTCCCTGGCCTGATCAGTTACTACCAATATAGGCTGACTGGGTAAAGTTGGGACTCAAGTGTAAAAACATCACAGATTATAGCTTCAAACCAGTGTTTCAGGACTAGCTGAAGATAGTATGAACTAACTACCTTTAAAGATAGGAAGTTTTCTCTAATAGAAATATAGCTAAAATTTGAAAGAGCATTTGGAAGAATAATACAGAAATTTAAAAAAAAAATAGAAAGAAGTTATGTCTAGATGAACTTTAAGCTCCTTTAAATACCAGAATTCATATTTTCTAAGCAAGGTAAACTAAATTCATATGGTACTAGACTTGTTGCTCCTCATCTCTATAATTCTATTTTGTTATATTACTCCCCTTTCCCTCCTTCCGACAAATAATTCTAGCCTCACTTAGGAAAACACATTTAAATATGTACCAATGGATGCAATTACCTGCAGAGCTCAATTTTTTTGTTTTGCAATTGTCAAATTTTTCTCTGTAGAGTTTCATGTTAGTAAGAGAGCATATCATAATGTTCCATTAAATCAATCCTCTGAGCATTTACTTTTCTTATATTGAAACACAATAATTATGTTATACTGATTATTATTGATAAAATTATTATAATATTGATTACAATATAGAATATTGCAAACAAGTTCATAACAGTTCATAGTATTTGAATGATTTTATGCACAGTTACTTTGTTCTTATTTATTACTTTTTCAGCGGGGAGAGAAGTATTTGAAAATTTTAAATTTCCAGAGGTGACCTAGTTCATAATTCAAGTCACATAAAAAAGAAATGAAAGAGTTAATAATATATACAGTATGAATGTATAATGTCTTCCTCCAGTTCAGTTCAGTTTAGTTGCTCAGTTGTGCCTGACTCTTTGAGACTGCATGACCTGCAGCACACCAGGCCTCCCTGTCCATCACCAGCTCCCGCAGTTTACTCAAACTCATGTCCATTGAGTTGGTGATGCCATCCAACCATCTCATCCTCTGTCATCCACTTCTCCTCCTGCCCTCAATCTTTTCCAGCATCAGGGTCTTTTCAAGAGTCAGCTCTTTGCATCAGGTGGCCAAAGTATTGGAGTTTCAGCTTCAGTTAACTGTATGCGTGTATGGATGGATATATATAAAAGAATGTTCGACCCAGGGATGGAACCCTCGTCTCCTGCAGCTCCTGCATTGCAGGCAGATTCTTTACTGCTGAACCACCAGGGAAGCCCAATGACTTATTACTTGCTGTTTTTTAAATATTTAAGACTAAGGAAATTACGTTAGACAAAAATCAAATTTGAGCAATTTTCTTATTTGAGTTCAAAATGGGTTGTAAAGCAGTGGAGACAACTTGCAACATCAAGAAGGCATTTGGCTCAGGAACTGCTAATGAATGTACAGTACAATGGTGGTTCAAGAAGTTTTGCAAAGGAGACAAGAGACTTGAAAATAGGGACATAGTGGCCAGCATCATAAGTTGACAATGACCCACCAAGAGCAATCATCAAAGCTGATCCTCTTATAACTACATGAGGAGTCACCGAAGAACTCAGTGTCTACCATTCTATGGTCACTTGTCACTTGAAGCAAATTTGAAAGGTGAAAAAGCTTGATAACTGAGTGTCTCTTGAGTTGACCAAATATACATACATATATATATACATGCACATAATTTTGAAGTGTCATCTTTTCTTATTCTATGCAACAACAAACCACTTCTTGATGGGATTGTGATGTGTGATGAAAAGTGGATTTTATATGACAACTGGCAATGACCAAGTCAGTGGCTGGACTGAGAAGAATAGCCAAAGCACTTCTGAAAGCCAAATTTGAGCCAAAAAAAAAGTCATGGCCTTTAGTGGTCTGCCGTCAGTCTGATCCACTACAGCTTTCTGAATCCCATGAAACCATTACATCTGAGAGTCTCAGCAAATTGGTGAGATGCACCAAAAACTGCAATACCTGCAGCTGGCATTGGTCAACAGAGAGGGCCTGATTCTTCTCCATGACAACACCTGACCATCGGTCACACAACCAGCACTTCAAAAGTTGAATGAATTGAGCTACAAAGTTTTGCCTCATCTGCCATATTCACCTGACATCTTGACAACTGACTAAGACTTCCTCAAACATCTTGATAACTTTTTGCATGGAAAATGCTTCCACAACCAGCAGGAGGTAGATGATGCCTTCCAAGAGTTAGTCAAATTCCAAGGCATAGACTTTTATGCTACAGGAGTAAACAACCTTGTTTCTTGTTGGTAAAAATGTGTGATTGCAATGGTTCCTATTTGGGTTAATAAAGATGTGTCTGAGCCTAGGTCTGAAATGATTTAAAATCCACGGTCTGAAATAGCAATTATGTTTGAACTAGCCTAATACTTATATATGTATTATTTAAAAAGAGCAAATATATTCAAGACATTAAAAAAAATCACGACTCATTAGCACTTGGTTACAAAAAGTAATTTGGGTGTATTTTTTAAAGTAATATTTTTTATTTATTTTTGGCTGTTTATTTTTGGGACTTTGTTGCTATGTTGTCTTTTCTCTAGTTGTGGTGTGAGGGCTCATCTCTATCTGTGGTGCACGAGATTCTCACTGATGTGGCTTCTCTTCTTTTGGATCATGGACTCTAGAGCAAGTGTGCTTCACTAGTTGAGGCAGATAGCCTCAGCAGTTGGAACTCCCGGGCTCCAGAGCACAGACTCAATAATTGTGGCACATGGACTTACTTACTTACTCTGCAGCATGTGGGTTCTTCCTGGACCAGGCATCAAATCCATGTCTCCTGCATGGGCAGGTGGATTCACTGAGCCACCAGAGAACCTCTGGGTGTTATGTTAGCTAATGGATACTATAAGTAACAGTTTGGTTTGCCAAGGCAAAATGCACAATACATTTTTGAACAAAGAATACAGATATTTCATGTCAAATAACTGAATACATAAGCACTAATCACTTTAACTAAATTGATGGACAATGAGAATCCTAGAATTGTTTTAACTATCTTTTAAACTAGAAAAGTCTACTATCTTTTTTAATAGTCAGAAGCAACTATAAATATGTAAGTACATAGGAATATTCCTAATGCAAATGAAAAGGCTCCAAGTCACCATCACTTTGTATTGCAAGTCTTAGGTGAGGGCTTCTAGAAAGCACCAAGTTGTAAGTCATGGATATTCTCATAAAAACAAAGAAAGTGGGTGTCATCTCTTTTTTTTTTCCTAAAAATGGAAGGAAAAACAGAAACAAGACTCAAAAACTAATTAAACTTGCTGCAACAGAAATGAAAGCATTTTGATGCAACTTATTAAAAGGAAAATGCTGTGAAATTAAGAATAATCAAAAACTAATTAAGGTTGATGCAATAGGAACAGTCAAAGAATGCTTGATAACATTTATTGAACTAAAGTAACATGGCTGTCACAAAAGGACACACATGGAATAAACTTCAAGTAATTACAGAAAAAGGCTAAAACATAAAACGCACTGGTTTTTATGCACAAATAAAGAGAAAGTTGAAACACACAATTTCTAATAGAATCTTGATTTTAGTTAGTATATCTCCATGAGTCATAAAAAAGGGAAAGAAATGATGCTATCCTTTATTACTCCCCTTTTATTCCCTATAATTACTTGGAACTCCCAAATGGTAAAGATAAAATGGTTCTTTTTGACTGAATGAACTATTTCATAGTATTGGTAAAAAGTTAATAGCCATTTACTTAATCTAAGAGATGGTAACTGAATTCAGTAATTTTCTTGAATGAGCAATGCACAGGCATAGGAGTTTGATGTTTTCCTTCTCACCATAAAATGAATAATCCTGACTTCCATATTTGAGGCTATAAAATATGATTGCCTTTACTCTTTCAGTCTCATTTCCTGTCAATTAGATAGAAATGTTAATGTCAATTACAAAGAAAGCTGAATTTCGCACATGAAGTAAGTATGCCAATTTCAATGTGCATTCATTGAGCTCCATAACATATACCACATAATAGCTAGTATAAAGAAAATAGTAGTAAAGTTAAAACAGAAAAAGGGCAAAGGATAATAACCACATGCTTTTATTGTTTATCATCATTCATTATTAGCCCTTTTTTTCCAAGCTTAAGTGCAAAGAAAAAACTATATATAGCCCATTAGAATAATTACTATAAATATTATAACTGGGAAAATGGTATATAAAAATAGCAATTTCCTTATAATCCAGAATAATTATCTTTAAATAAATAGAAGGGAAATTGCACTATTTCAATAACTAAAAAGAGGTTGATACAGCCGGTCAGACCAAAAAAAAAAAAAAAAGCAGACTTTTTTATTCCTCCAAGGCACTATGCTACACAGTGAGTTATAGTCACCAGGTGAGCAGCAATGCTAATTAAGGTACTACAATCTCAGCTGTTAGATAAAGGTCAGGAAAAAAATAGTGATGAGAAGTCGGCATGGGGCACTAGACCATGGCTCTCAAACCTTCAAGCACATATGTTCAAGAGAGGAGCTTGGTAAAATACAAGTCTGAGGCCTGTCCTCAGAGATTCTGATTCAGTAGGTCAGGTTAAGTCCAAGGCATCTGAAATTTTAATAAGCATTCCTAAGTGGATTTGCTGTAGGGGCCTTTCAATTACATTTGAGCTGTAGGTTATAAGTCCTTAAAAACAATAACTGTTTATTTACCTTTGTACCATCCAAGTCACCTCAATCACCTTCATAACCCCATCCTTATTTTATTATTTTTTTCAGATTTTCTTTTATTATTATTTTTTTTTTACTTTACAATATTGTATTGGTTTTGCCATACATCAACATGAATCTGCCATGGGTGTACATGTGTTCCCAATCCTGAACCCCTCTCCCTCCTCTTTTCCCATACCATCTTTCTGGGTCATCCCAGTGCACCAGCCCCAAGCATCCTGTATCCTGCATCGAACCTAGACTGGCGATTCATTTCTTATATGATATTATACATGTTTCAATGCCATTCTCCCAAATCATCCCACCCTCTCCCTCTCCCACAGAGTCCAAAAGACTGTTCTATAAATCTGTGTCTCTTTTGCTGTCTCACATACAGGATTATCATTACCATCTTTCTAAATTCCATATATATGCATTAGTATACTGTATTGGTGTTTTTCTTTCTGGCTTACTTCACTCTGTATAATTGGCTCCAGTTTCATCCACCTCATTAGAACTGATTCAAATGTATTCTTTTTAATGGCTGAGTAATACTCCATTGTGTATATGTATCACATATGTACCACATATGTACGTACCATCCTTATTTTATAACAGTGAAAAACAAAGGCTTTTTAAAAAATCTATGACAGATATTCTATATATTTCAAATATGAAAATATTACACAGGGACAATGAGAAGTAATTTAGACAAATACACTGGGGTTATCAATCTTGGTTGCACATCAAGCTTACCAAGGGGACGACTGAAGTACTACTGCTCCACCAATCAAATTGGAATCTCAAGAAGTAAGCCCTGTACATCTGTATTTTTTTAAACCTCCCCCTGGTGATACAGAGGCCAGCAGAGATGGAGAGTCAATGACAGTAGGATAGTCAGAGAAATCTATCAACAGTAATAAGTTTCTAATAAGAATTTTTGAAATTTTTGATAAATTTAATTACTATAGACTATGGTTGACCTAGCACTTTCCCTTCCTTTCTGCTATGCTACAATGAAAATACTTGCCACTTTTTTTTTTTCCCAAATTTTACTCAGTTGCTATTTTAAATCTCTAGGTTAATTTCTCCTTTCTTCAGAGAAGTTTTTAGCTTCTCTTTGGAACTTAATTAGCATGTCTGGCTTCACAATGGCTGCCATACTCTGGACACAGCTTCAATTCTCAATAACCATGCTTTTAATATCTTAAAAGCTATTATCCTCAAACTCAACCATAATTTAGCCGTCCTGTGTGTAGTACTTGGATGGATGACCAAATACAACAGAATCGTACCTCTTTCCTTAAACCTTTTCCATAAAGCAAACATGGGAAATAAGTTACTCTCTGCTCTTGCTTGGAAGGCAAATGATGGAAACATCAAAGTTGTTGGGAACTCTTTTTTTTTCATGTTCAACAAGCCAGTGACTATTTTGAGAACATGAGGCAATAAGCACAAAAAAGCAACAATATTAAAAAAGAGAGAACAAGTGGTGTTTAAGTCCATGGTTACAGTTGATTCTGAGGCCTAACTTCATTGCAATCCTTCAAATTACATTACCAATATATGTCTGTTTTGTGTACCAGTTCAACTTGGGTTTCCATTGCTTATGCCCAAAATATTCTGGATCTTAGATTCTTGATCTAAGTAATCTTTCTATAATCCAACATCCCATGATAACATTGCTTTCCTGTAAAGATCTCCCCCCCAAAAAAAGTCTTGTACTGAAACTGAGTTCTGCTTTATCTGTCACCGCTGAATAGCACCTTTCATTTGAAGGAGCCTGGATTTTCTGAAATAGTAGTTTGGTTTACTTACAATAACATTAAAATTTGAAAACAAAAACAAAATTAAGTTAAAGTACTTTAAAAAAATAGAGCACTGAGATTAAAAAAATGAAGAAAATGATTAAAAATATTTTTGAGTGTTTTATATGTGCTAGGAAATAGTCTATGTCTTTTTACCAGTAAACTAATTTAATCTTCACAATTCCAAGCTTTGTCTCACAGAGTAGAAGGGCTCTATACTTGGCTAAAAGACTGCTGGCAATGGTTGCTAAACATGTTGTTGCTATCTAAAATTGGTCATGAATTTTGAACAGAAGGCCACACATTTTCAATTTTGTTGAGACCTGCAGATTAAGTAGCTTGTCTTGATCCACATGCAATCATTCACTTGATCCATGAAATTAAGATTTTGATTTCTGTTTTCTTTTAAAGATGTAGAAATTTCAATTTCATTATTTAAATTCACAAAGATATTAAGTGATGCAATGAATTCCCACACTGGATATTTGGCTTCACTGACTGGTTCCTCAGTCACTCAAAATTCAGATTAAGCACATAGATTAAATCATTAGAAAATATAGTTGCCAAAAAAGAAAGGAAAATAAAACTTGAAGCTATCTACATGACCAAACATGTTTTCTGATTTATGTATACTAATAATGAGAAACCTATATGCAGTTCAGGAAGCAACAGTTAGAACTGGACGTGGAACTACAGACTGGTTCCAAATAGGAAAAGGAGTACGTCAAGGCTGTATATTGTTGCCCTGCTTATTTAACTTATATGCAGAGTACATCATGAGAAACGCTGGGCTGGAAGAAACACAAGCTGGAATCAATTGCTGGGAGAAATCAATAACCTCAGATATGCATGTGACACCACCCTTATGGCAGAAAGTGAAGAGGAACTGAAAAGCCTCTTGATGAAACTGAAAGAGGAGAGTGAAAACGTTGTCTTAAAGCTCAACATTCAGAAAACGAAAATCATGGCATCTGGTCCCATCACTTCATGGGAAATAGATGGGGAAACAGTGGAAATAGTGTCAGACTTTATTTTTTTGGGCTCCAAAATCACTGCAGATGGTGATTGCAGCCATGAAATTAGAAGACACTTACTCCTTGAAGGAAAGTTATGACCAACCTAGATAGCATATTCAAAAGCAGAGACATTACTTTGCCAACAAAGGTCCATCTAGTCAAGACTATGGTTTTTCCAGTGGTCATGTATGAATGTGAGAGTTGGACTGTGAAGAAGGCTGAGCGCCGAAGAATTGATGCTTTTAAACTGTGGTGTTGGCGAAGACTCTTGAGAGTCCCTTGGACTGCAAGGAGATCCAGTCAGTCCATTCTAAAGGAGATCAGTCCTGGGTGTTCATTGGAAGGACTAATGCTAAAACTAAAACTCCAATACTTCGGCCACCTCATGCAAAGAGCTGACTCATTGGAAAAGAGCTGGGAGGATTGGGGGCAGGAGGAGAAGGGTACAACAGAGGATGAGATTGTTGGATGGCATCACTGACTCGATGCACATGAGTTTGAGTAAACTCTAGGAGTTGTTGATGGACAGGGNGCGTTTCTCATGATGTACTCTGCATATAAGTTAAATAAGCAGGGTGACAATACACAGCCTTGATGTACTCCTTTTCCTATTTGGAACCAGTCTGTTGTTCCATGTCCAGTTCTAACTGTTGCTTCCTGACCTGCATACACATTTCTCAAGAGGCAGGTTAAGTGGTCTGGTACTCCCATCTCTTTCAGAATTTTCCACAGTTGATTGTGATCCACACAGTCAAAGGCTTTGGCATAGTCAATAAAGCAGAAATAGATGTTTTTCTGGAACTCTCTTGCTTTTTCCATGATCCAATGGATGTTGGCAATTTGATCTCTGGTTCCTGTGCCTTTTCTAAAACCAGCTTGAACATCTGGAAGTTCACGGTTCACATATTGCTGAAGCCTGGCTTGGAGAATTTTGAGCACCATTTTACTAGCATGTGAGATGAGTAATACTAGTCTAATGATAGAAAGTGAAGAGGAACTAAAGAGCTTCTTAAGGTAAGGTAAAGTCACTCAGTCGTGTCCGACTCTTTGCGACCCCGTGGACTGTAACCTACTAGGCTTCTCTGTCCACCGGATTCTCCAGGCAAGAATACTGGAGTGGATTGCCATTTCCTTCTCCAGGGGATCTTCCCGACCCAGGGATCGAACCCGGGTCTCCCGCATTGGAGGCAGACGCTTTAACCTCTGAGCCACCAGGGGAGTATTCTTGATGAGGGTCAAAAGAGGGGAGTGAAAAAGCCAGCTTTAAATTCAGTATTAAAAATCTAAGTTCATGGCATCTGGTCCCATCACTTCATGGCAAGTAGAAGGGGGAAAGGTGCAGTGACAGATTTCCTCTTCTTGGGCTCTGAAATCACTGTGGATGGTAACTGCAGTCATGAAGGTAAAAGACGATTGGTTCTTGGCAGGAAAGCTATGACAAACCTAGGCAGTGTATTAAAAAGCAAAGACATTGCTTGGCTGACAAAGGTTTGTATAGTCAAACCAGTAGTCATGTATGGATGTGATAGTTGGAACATAAAAAAGGCAGAGTGTCAAAGAAATGATGCTTTTGAATTCTAGCTCTGGAGAAGAATCTTGAGAGTTCAAAGCAAGGAGATCAAACCAGTCAATCCTAAAGGAAATTAACCCTTAATACTTATTGAAAAGACTGAAGCTGAAGCTCCCATACTTTCACCACCAATTGTGAATAGCCTACTCTCTGGGAAAGATTCTGATGCTGAGAAAGATAGAAGGAGAAGGGGATGACATAGGATGAGATGATTGGATGGCATTACTGATTCAATGGATATGAACTTGGGCAAACTCCAGGATACGGTGAGGGACAGGGAGGCCTGGCATGCCTTAGTCCTTGGGGTCACAGAATTAGACACAACTTGGCAACTAAATACACAGAATGGAGTGTAAAACTTTTAGCGTTTTTCCAATAGAAGGTTCCGTTTTGTAATCTTTTATAAAAGGATTCAGGGAAAGTATAGGCATAGTATGTCAACTTGGAATTTCTCAGACCAGAAAAATTGGAAGAATTGTGTACGAAAATTCAGTAAAGGGAAATTTCATGGAGGTGGGGAAAAATAGTGGGTCTTGTTGCAAAATATCTGCATGAAAAGTTTACTATTACTACGTATCTTTATTTGCTTTTCAGTAAACCAATTGGCTGAAATAGTATGCCTATTTTATGTTACATCTTTCTTACTGGAGAAGGAAATAGCAACTCACTCCAGTATTCTTGCCTGGAAAATCCCATGGACAGAGGAGCCTGGTGGGCTACAGTCCATGGGGGGTTGCAAAGAGTTGGACATGGCTGAGCAACTTCACTTTCTACACTTTCTTTCTTATTTACCTGGCTTTATTTTGATCTGCCCCAAAAGTTTTTTGTTGTTAATAAAAAGAGTTCAGGGACTTCCCTGTGGTCCAGTGGTTAAGACTCCAAGTTCCCAGTGCATGGAGCCCAGATTCCTTCCCTGGTTAAGGAACTAAGATCCCACATGCTGATCTGAGCTGCCAAAAGAGGGTGAGGGGAAGAAAAGATTTTCCTTCCAGTTCGGCTTTGGACATCAAATGTAAATAACGTTTTTCCTCCTCCCATGGAGAGGCCAACAGGTAAGTTTTTGCATGTTCCTTGAGAAACAAACCTGTTGGCTTAGTTTTCCCAAAGGAAAAATAACGGGGAAAGAAGGAGCCTTTTTCCCTTTAGTTATCTTTGTAATTGATCCATTTTGAAGGCTTAAACAGAAGGTAAAGCTTTTGGCGTCTTTAATACCCTGATGCAGACATGTAGATTTATTTTGTTTCCTCTTGCTCTCTAGCTATTAGTTAAAATTGGTATTATTCCAGTGCAAGATATTTTAAGGTTTCACATTTGTATGTTACTGTGATAATGGTTATAAAATTAATGAGAAATTGAAGAGAAATCAAATTGTTTAAGAATGTTTTTAAATACAGAGTTATCATTACCATATTTCTAAATTCCATATATATATGTGTTGCAGCAGTGAGGAGATAACCCCTCATTCAAGGTAAGGAGCAGCAGCTGCACTTTGCTAGAGCAGCTGTGAAGAGATACCCCATGCCCAAGTAACAGAAACCCAAGTAAGATGGTAGCTGTTGCAAGAGAGCATCAGAGGGCAGACACACTGAAACCATACTCACAGAAAACTANACATCTGGGAGTTCACAGTTCACGTATTGCTGAAGCCTGGCTTAGAAAATTTTGAGCATTACTTTGCTAGCATGTGAGATGAGTGCAATTGTGCAGTAGTTTGAGCATTCTTTGGCATTGCCTTTCTTTGGGATTGGAATGAAAACGGACCTTTTCCAGTCCTGTGGTCACTGCTGAGTTTTCCAAATTTGCTGACATATTGTGTGCAGCACTTTCACAGCATCATCTTTCAGGATTTGAAACAGCTCAACTGGAATTCCATCACCTCCACTAGCTTTGTTCATAGTGATGCTTTCTAAGGCCCACTTGACTTCACATTCTAGGGATGTCTGGCTCTAGGTGAGTGATCACACCATCGTGATTATCTTGGTCTTGAAGATCTTTTTTGTATAGTTCTTCTGTGTATTCTTGCCACCTCTTAATATCTTCTGCTTCTGTTAGGTCCATACAATTTCTGTCCTTTATCGAGCCCATCTTTGCATGAAATGTTCCCTTGGTGTCTCTAATTTTCTTGAAGAGATCTCTAGTCTTGCCCATTCTGTTGTTTTCTTCTATTTCTTTGCATTGATCACTGAGGAAGGCTTTCTTATCTCTCCTTGCTGTTCTTTGGAACTCTGCATTCAGATGCTTATATCTTTCCTTTTCTCCTTTGCTTTTCGCTTCTCTTCTTTTCACAGCTATTTGTAAGGCCTCCTAACGTAAATGAAAGCAAATATGTAATTAAATGTCATATCTATAACTGGTTATTAAGTTCAAAATATAGTTTAATTTTGTTTGATTCATGCTCTATTATCTCTCAAAGCCCTTTTGAAATCATATTTAATTTATGAGAAATTTTCTAGAACAATTTTTGGCATGTTAGATTTGAGAGAGAAAGGCCAAAAAGACCTAATCTCTGTGCTGGAGGGTTAAAAGCCTGGCAGGCAAGATACACACATAGTTAAAATCATGCAGTGCAGAATAGATTTGGTCATTGTCTTCCTTGAACCACCACTGCACTGGTAGGCCTGGGTGTAATCAAGGAAAACTGCCCAGGGGAGATGTCCAAGCAGAGAGTTAAAAAATGATGGCCTAAACTGCAAGTGTTAGAATTACAAAAACCTCATCAGTTGAGTTTTGAGTATTCTTATCTTTGCTGTTGTTTGTTGTTGTTCAGTTGCTCAGTCATGTTGGACTCTTTGAGACCACATGGCCTGTAGCATGCAAAGCTTCCTTGTCCTTCACTATCTCCAGGAGTTTGCTCAAATTCATGTCCATCAAGTCGATGATACCATCCAACCATCTCATCCCCCACCACCCACTTTTCCTCCGTCTTCAGTCTTTCCCAGCATCAGGGTCTTTTCCAATGAGTCAGCTCTTCTCATCAAGTGGCCAAAGTATTGCAGGTTCAGCTTCAGCATCAGTCTTTCCAATGACTATTCAGGGTCAACTTCCTTTAGGATTGACTGGTTTGATTTCCTTGCAAAGGGACTCTCAAGAGTCCAACACCACAATTCAAAAGGATCCGTTCTTTGGCCCTCAGCCTTATTTATGGTCCAACTCTCACATCAGTATGTGACTAGTGGAAAAACCATAGTTTTGACTATATGGACTTCTGTTGGCAAATTGATGTCTCTGCTTTTTAATATGCTATCTAGTTCATCATAGCTTTCCTTTCAAGGATCAAGCGTTCCTTAATTTCATGGCTGCAGTCCTTGTCGACAGTGATTTCTGAGTCCAAGAAAAGAAAATCTGCCACTGTTTACACTTTTTCCCATTCTATTTGCCATGAAGTGATGGGACCAGATGCCATGATCTGAGTTTTTGAATGTTGAGTTCCCAGTCGACTTCTTCACCCTCCTCTTTCACTCTCATCAAGGGGCTCTTAATTCCTCTTTGCTTTCTGCCATTGGGTTGATATAATCTGGCATATCTGAGGTATAATCTGGCATATCTGAGGTTGTTATTTCTCCCAGCAATCTTGATTCTAGCTTGTGATTCATCCAGTACAGCATTTCACATGATGCACTCTGCATATAATTAAATAAGCAGGGTGACAGTATACAGCCTTCACATACTCCTCTCCCAATTCTGAACCAGTCTGCTCTTCTGTGCTTGGATCTAACTGTTGCTTCTTAAGCCACATACAGGTGTCTCAGGAGACTCTTTTCTTTAGGACGCTATTCTAGGTTATTCATGTAGTAGTGAAGCAGTAACTAACCTGTTGAATGGGTAAGTGAACACAGTAGAAATAGAGGCAGTGTCCCTGGGAAAGGACAGATGACTTATTAAGTGGGTTTGGGGAAGTTTCAACTATTAGTTGGAACCCTGTAGTACAGGTACCTGACAGTTACTTTTTTATTGTAATGTTAATGCCTAACATTAAGTCTTTGATTGCTGAGGCACCCATTTCAAAGACATTCAAGTCAGAAAAAAGCACATTGCCATCTACACCACTAGATAAAGAGCCAGGCTGCCCCACTAACGTGTACCCCTTTCTGGAAAGTTCTGGTGGACCTAGATAACTGACTCTTTGACCCACTGCTTGCTTTTCCCTTCCTGTGCTTTAATTCCTGTTCTTCTGTTTTAATTTCACCAATAAGGAGTGAACCCTCAAAGCCCCATGCACCACCTCATCAATCCCAATAAAATCAGAGAGTCCCAGACCAACACATTCATTCTCTCTCTCCCTACCCCCAGGACCTTGCTAACTGGTCCAGGGCATGGCTTGTACCTCCAGGACATATGAGTAATAAACCTTGCTTTTTCAAAGTTCTCTTACAGTGGTTGCTAAGGTATGTCTTGCAATTATAAGAATCACAAGCCCTGGTACAGTCTCAGCATTGGCTTCAGTTGGGGAAATGTCTATGAGGCTTGCCACAAGTAGCCCAGAGGAGTGCCCTCTGCCATTTCTAGAAAGTATCATCACTATGGATAGGCTGAGATCAACCCAAAAGAAACATATCAGTGCAGCATTTTGTAAAGCAATTTCACAATACGTAGTAACAATATAAAACATATGTACCACTGCAATAAGACTTCCAATTAAATAAAACATGGCTAAACAGGAACTTATATTTGATTCCTCTGGAAACTCTACTATAATAACAATGAAAGAATTGAAAAGACAAAAACATAGGATAAAAAGAACAGAAAAAAATATGAGAGAAGAGGATGTCAACAAAATTTCAGATGAGAGAAATTAAATGGACAAATAGTAACTGAGTTAACAACAACAGCAAGCTGAAATGTAAGCATGCTAGGAGGAAATTCAACAACAAACAAGCTTGTTTCTATCAAGTGAAAAAAATGCACAACCTAAAAGTTAAGACATCCTGGAGTCTGAAGTCAAGTGGGCCTTAGGAAGCATCACTAAAACAAAGCTACTAGAAGTGATGGAATTCCAGCTGAGGTATTTCAAGTCCTAAGTGGTGATGCTATGAAACTGCTGCACTCAGTATGCCAGCAAATTTGGAAAACTCAGCAGTGGCCACAGGACTGGAAAAGGTCAGTTTTCATTCCAATCCCAAAGAAAGGCAATGCCAAAGAATGCTCAAACTACCACACAATTGCACTCATCTCACACGCTAGCAAAGTAATGCTCAAAATTCTCCAAGCCAGGCTTCAACAGTATGTGAACCGTGAACTTCCAGATGTTCAAGCTGGTTTTAGAAAAGGCAGAGGAGCCAGAGATCAAATTGCCAACATCTGCTGGATCATAGAAAAAGCAAGAGAGTTCCAGAAAAACATCTCCTTCTGCTTTATTGACTATGCCAAAGCCTTTGACTGTGTGGATCACAAGAAACTGTGGAAAATTCTGAAAGAGATGGGAATACCAAAACACCTTACCTGCCTCTTGAGAAATCTGTATGCAGGTCAAAAAGCAAGAGTTAGAACCAGACATGGAACAACAGACTGATTCCAAATTGGGAAAGGAATACATCAAGGCTGTATATTGTCACCCTGCTTCTTTAACTTATATGCAGAGTACATCATGCAAAATGCCAGGCTGGATGAAGCACAAGCTGGAATCAAGACTGCCAGGAGAAACATCAATAACCTCAGATATGCAGATGACACCACCCTTATGGGAGAAAGTGAAGAGGATCTAAAGAGGAAAGTGAGGAGGAACTCCTTCTTGATGAAGGAGAAAGAGGAGAGTGAAAAAGTTGGCTTAAAAATCAACACTCAGAAAACTAAGATCATGGCATCCGGTCCCATCACTTCACAGCAAACAGATGGGGAAACAATGGAAACAGTGACAGACTTTATTTTCTTGGGCTTCAGAATCACTGCATATGGTGACTGCAGCCATGAAATTAAAAGATGCTTGCTCCTTGGAAGAAAAGCTATGACCAACCTAGACAACATATTAAAAGGCAGAGACATCACTTTGCGGCAAAGGTCCGTCTAGTCAAAGCTATGGGGTTTTTCCAGTAGTCACGTATGGATGTGAGAGTTGGACCATAAAGAAAGCTGAGCACTTAAAAATTGATGCTTTTGAATTGTGGTGTTGGAGAAGACTCTTGAGAGTCCCTTAGACAGCAAAGAGATCAAACTAGTCAATCCTAAAGGAAATCAGTCCTGAATATTCAGTGGAACGACTGATGCTGAAGCTAAAGCTCCAATACTTTGGCCACCTGATGTGAAGAACTGATTCATTGGAAAAGATCCTGATGCTGGGAAAGATTAAAGGCAAGAGGAGAGGGGGATGACAGAGGATGAGATGGTTGGGTGGCATTACCAACTTGATGGACATGAGTTTGAGTAAGCTCCAGGAGTTGGTGATAGACAAGTAAGCCTGGCGTTCTGCAGTCCATGGGGTCGCAAAGAGTGAGATACAACTTAGCAACTGAACAACAACAACAGTGGAGGTATGTTAAAGGGACATAAAAGCCAGATGAATATAACAATTTTAACAAAAAAATACAATCAAAAGTATAAGATAAATATTCACAAGTACACATTGATATAAATATATGATAGAGAATAAATTTCACATACAGAAGAATTCCCAATAATTTATATAGATACTTCCACCCTCAAAAAATGTTAATCAGAACTCACCACTAGTTAAGCTTGGACTGTACATGGTAACTTCCACTCTAAGAGTACTTTATGGAAAGGGTGGATGGGAGAATGAGTAATTTACAATGGAGAAATCTGATAAACACTACCTTAGCCAGATGATCAAGTTTATCATCATCCATGACAAGTCCTATTGATTGATAGCACTCACCCTTGATATCACATACTGAGAATGGCACTTTATGGTATTCTCTCCAAAAGCCAGTAACCACAGTCTAATCAGGAGAAAAATATCAGACAAATTCAAAGTAACATTCTGAAAAATACCTGACCAGTACACAAAACTATACAGTAAAAACAAATACAACATTGTAAAGCAACTATACTCCAAAAAAATTTTAAAAACAAAACAACAATGACAAGAAAGTCTGAGAAACTGTCACAACCTATAAGAGTTTAAGAACACATGAGGGATTAGGAATCCTGGATGGGATCCTGGGACAGAAAAATTACAAAAGGTAAAACCTGAAGAAATGTAAATGGATATGAACATTATTTACTAATAATGTATATTAATATTGGTTTATTCTTTGTATAAATATATTTGAAATATATAAATCATATTAATGTAAGTTCTTAGTAACAGAAGTAACTGAGAGTGGAATATAGGAGAATTCTCTTTACTATTTTTGTGTATTTTCTATAAGCCAGAAACTATTTTAAAGCAAAAAAATTAATTTAAAAAAGGCAATTAATATATAGATTGGCTGAATGGATCAAAAAACAAAGATCTATTTCTACACTTTCTATAACAGACTTTAGATCCAAGTAAACACACCAGCTAAAAGTGAAATATTAGAAAAAGATATTTCATGTAAATGACCTTTCATGTAAATGTCCCTTCTCCAGTGTATAGTCTTGGTTTTCTTTTTGAAGGTCATTTGATTATCTCTGCAAAGCTTTATTGGTGGGCTCTCAATTCTGCTACACTGGTCTGTATATCCATCTTTATACCAGTACCACACTGTTTTAATTACTGTTATTTTGTAGTATGTTTTGAAATCAGGAAGAGTGGTGCCTCCAACTTTTGTTCTTTTTCAAGATTCTGTCAACTATTTGGGATCCCTTGAGATTTCTTATGAATTTTAGCTTTTTTTTTTCTACTTCTGCAAAAAATGCCATTGGGATTTTGACAGAGATTGTATTTATTGAACCTGTAGATCATTATGAGTAGTATGGACATTTTAACAGTATTGTGCCATCTAATTCATAAGATACAAGATATCTTTCTATTTATTTGCATCTTCTTTGATTTTTGTTAGCAATATTTTGTCATTTTAATTGTACATCTTTTACATCTTTGGCTAAGATTTATCTTAACTATTGTATTCTTTTTGATACTATTGTAAATGAATTGCTTTCCCAGTTTCCTTTTCAATTTTTCATCGTTACTGTATAGAAACACAACTGGTGGAAAACTGGGTATTCAGACAGAAAAGAATGAAGTTAGACCCTCATCTTAGACCAAATAAAAAAATTAACTCAAAACAGATTATAGAACTAAACATAAGATCTAAAACTATAAAATTCCTGGTAGAAAGCATAATAGAAAAGCTTAATGACATTGGATTTGACAATGGTTTCTTGGATATGACACCATAAAGAGTAACAAAAGCAAAAACAAATGTGACTACATCAAACTTAAAAAGTTCTATGCAACAAGGAAGGAATAAACAGAGTGTAAGGGAAATCTACAGAATGGGAGAAAATATTTGCAAACCATGTGTACCTGGTCAGAAGCAAACATCCAGATTATACATAAAACTCCTACAATGCAACAATAATAAAAACAGCAAACAAATAACCTGATTTTTAAATGGGCATGGGACTTGAATAGACATTTCTACAAAGAATATATATAAATGGTCAACAAGCATATGGGAACATCACTAATCATCAATATCACTAATCATCACAGAGATGCAAGTCAAAATCTCACAGCCATTAGTACGCTCACTATCTAAAACATAGAAATAACAAATGCTGGTGAGAATGTAAAGGAACTGGAACACTGTGCACTGTTTGTGGGAATGTAAAAAGGTTTGGACCATAAAGAAAGCTGAGCACTGAAATATTGACACTCTTGAATTGTGGTGTTGGAAAAGACTCTTGAGTCCCTTGGACTGCAAGGAGATCCAATCAGTCAATCCTCAAGGAAATCAGTCCTGAGTATTCATTGGAAGGACTGATGCTGAAACTGAAGCTCCAATACTTTGGCCACATGATGCGAAAAGCTGACTCATTGGAGAAGACTCTAATGCTGGCAAAGAGTGAAGGCAGGAGGAGAAGGGGACAACAGGGGATGAGATGGTTGCATGGCATCACTGACTCAAAGGACATGAGTTTGAACAAGCTCCGGGAGTTAGTGATTGATAGGAAGCCTGCAGTGCTGTAGTCCATGGGGTCACAAAGAGTCAGACACAACTGAGCAACTGAACTGAACTGAAAAAAAGTTTGGCTGGTATGGTAAACAGTATGGAGTTTGCTCCAATAATTAAAAGTAGAGTTACCATATGATCCGGAGCTTCCCAGGTGGCTCAGTGGTAAAAAATCTGCCTGCCAATACATGACACCTTGGAGACACAAGTTCAATCCCTGGGTTGGGAAGATCCCCTGGAGAAGGAAATGGCAACCCATTCCAGTATTCTTGCCTGAAAAATTCCATGGACAGAGGGGTTTGGAGGACAACAGTCCATAGGGTTGCAAACTGAACAACTGAGCACGCACATATGATCCAGCAAACTCATTTCTTGGTATAGACACAAAATAATTGAAAACGGGATCTTGAAGAGATAGTTGCACATCCATACTCATTGCAGCACTGTTTACAATAGTCAAGAGGTGGAAGTAATCTAAATGCCCGTCAGTAAATGAAGAGATAAAGAAAATGTGGTATATCCATACAATGGATTATTCAGCTTTATTGAAGTAATGAAATTCTGTCACACTGTATGACATGGATGAATCTTGAGAACTTATGCTGAGCGAAATAAGCCAGTCAAAAAAATACAAATAAAATAATTCATGATCCCACTGGTAAGAAATATATCTAAAGTAGTCAAATTTACAGAAACAAAAAGTAGAATGTGGTTACCAGGCGCTGAGAGGAAGAAGGAAATGGGGAGCTGATTTTTAATGAGTACAGACTTTCAGTTTTGCAAGATGAAAAAGTTCTAGATATCTGTTGCACAAAAATGTGTTAATAGTTACATCACTGTACTGTATATTTAAAAGTAGTTATGATAGTGAATTTTATGTTATGTGCATTTATCACAATTTTAAATAAATGCAAAAACAATTGACAAAATGTGTGACAAAAAAACAATTGACAAAATTGACATATAGCTAAATAAATAGTAGATATAATGGTAAATATCTCATGACTCAGTAGGATTTACCTAGGAATGCAATGCTGATGTAATATTTGAAAACCAATGTAATTTGCCACATTAACAAATTAAGTGAGAAAATTACTTGATCATATCAACAACTGCACAAAAAGTATTTGGAAACAATTCACCACAATTCATAATAAAACTACTGTGAGCATGCATGCTCAGTCATGTTGACTCTTTGTGACCCAATGGACCCCCAGGCTCCTCTGTCCATGGAGTTTTCCAGACAAGGACACTGGAGTGATTGCCATTACCCCTCCAGGGGATCCTCCCGACCCAGGGACTGAACATGCATCTCCTGTGTCTCCTGCACTGTAGGCAGGTTCTTTACCACTGGAGCCAAAATCCTTCAGTTAAAGAAGAGTGTTAGTCACTCAGTCATGTCTGACTCTTTGCAACTCCATAATTGAATCTGAGTCCCCCACAATTAAACTGAAAAGCTTTTGCACAGCAGAGAATGTCCTGGTGGTCCCGTGGTTAGGACTCCATGCTTTCATTGTCAAGGGCCCAGGTTTAATCCCTTTATCAGGGAACTAGGATCCCATAAACTATAAGGCCAGAAAAGAAGAAGAAGAAACAAAGGGGGGAAAAATAATTTGCACAGCAAAAGAAACCATAAACACAATAAAAAGATAACCCACAGAATGGGAAAAAGTATTTGCAAATGTTTTGTGACTAAAATGGCTCACTCAGTAATGTGAAGGGCACTTATTACTTTAAAGAATATAGGAGAAAATCTGGTATGGCAAGAAAAGATCTAGAGAATTCTGCCAATGTTTCTGAATTTGTTCTTGCTTCATTCATGTAATTTGACTACTTCTAGAAATGGCAACCCACTCCAGTATTCTTGTCTGGGAAATCCCATGGATAGAGGAGCCTGGCAGGCTACAGTCTATGGAATTGCAAAGAGGTGAACATGACTGAAGTGACTTCGCACAGCCTTTAATTTATTAATAAAGCTTAATACTTTTTAACATTTCTGATTTGGTATGTCTGCTTTGATAACCTGGTCTTTGTGTTATCTAAATATGTTCACACTAAAATCAGAAATAGGTAAAGATATGTACTTTCACAACTTCTTTTCATCATTGTACTGGAGGTTCTATCTAGAACCAAATGTGTAATAAGACAAGAAAAAATAATAAATACAAGGCATAAAGATAAGAAAAGAGACAGTAAAATTGTCTTTATTCAAAGATAACATGTTCCTATATGTCAAAAAACCATAAGATCTATAAAACAAACTACTAGAATAACAACTTTAGCAATGCCAAAGTATAGAATGTCTCTACAAAAAGTAATTGTATTTCTGTATCATAGAAACTATTGGCTGGAAAACAAATTCTAATTCCATTTTGAATAGTATTAATATATTTAACAATAAAGTTAAATAAAAATATACAGTATATATCCACTAAAAACTAATTGCTGAGAGAAATTAAAGAAGACCTAAATAAATGGAGAAAGGTGCCATATTCATGGACTAGAAGACTATACTGTTAACACATCACTTTCCCTCATATCTATATAAAAATCCTAGCAGAGCTCCGTAAAAGTTGAAAATGTAATTCTAAAATTCATACAAGGAGCCTCCCTGGTGGCTCAGTGGTAATGAATCCATCTGCCAGTGCAGGAAACACAGGTTTAGCCCCTGATCTGGGACGATCCCATGTGCCATGAAGCAACTAAGCCTGTGCACTACAAATGCTGAGCCGGTGCTCTGGAGCTCAGGAGCTGCGACTGCTGAGCCCACGTGTTGCAGCTGCTGAAGTGCGCATCCTCTTGAACCTGTGCTCTGCAATAAGAGAAGCCACCACAGTGAAAAGCCCACACACCGTAACTAAGGAGTAGCGCCCACTCGCCACAACTAGAGAAAAAGCCCGTGCAGCAACAAAGACCCAGCACAGCCAAGAATGAACAAATATCATTAAAATGTTTTAAATTCATATAAAACTGCAAAGAATTAAACCTAGCTAAAATAGTCTTTAAAAAGAAGAAAAAAGCTGAAGGATTTACACTGCTTGATTTCAAGACAGTACATTAAAGTACAGTAACTAGAGCAGTGTAGTATTAACATGAAGATAAATAAATCAGTCAATTAAATCAAACCCAAAACCCATAAACAGTCTCACTTGTATGGTCAATTGATTTCTGGCAAAGCACTAAAGTCATTCAATGAGAAAAGACCAGTTCTTTCCATAAATGTTGCTGGAAATACTAGATACCCATATCCATACAAAAAAAAAAGAAAGAAAAAAGTCTCAAACCATATAAACAAAACAAAAACAACAGAAATGGATCACAGATATAAATGCAAAAGCTAAAACTATAAAACTGCTAAAAGAAAGCAATAATATCCTTCTTACCTTGGGTAGGCAATGATTCTTAGCTGTGATACCAAAAGCAAACAGCCATAAAGGAAAAGTCTTAATAAACTGGATTCCAATAAAATATTAGTTAGATTTTATCATAATCAAAACTTTCTGCTCTTTAAGAGAGACTGTTAAGAAAATAAAAGGCGGGAGTTTCCTTAAAATAATAAAAATGGAACTATCATATGATCCTTTAACTCCTGAGTATATATCTGGAGAAAACATAATTTGAAAAGATACACGCACCCAAGTTCATTCCAGCATGATTTACAATAGCCAAGACATGGAAGCAACCTAAGTGCTCACTGGCAGATGAATAGACAAAGGAGAGGTAGGTACAAAAAGGAAGAAAGAAAGAATGCCACTTGTAACAACCTGGATGGACCTAGAGACAATCATACCGAGTGAAGTAAGTCAGGCGGAGAAAGACAAGCATCATGTGATCTCTCTTATATGTGACGTCTAAAAGAAAACATGATACAAATGAACGTACTTATGAAACAGAAATAGACTCACAGACACAGAAGACAAACTTACCATTGTCAAAATGGAGGTGGGGAGGGATAAATTAGGAGTTTGAGACTAAAACATACACATTATTATACATAAAATAGATAACCAAACTGAACCTATTATACAGCACAGAGAATTCTACTCAATAACTTGTAATAACCTACAACGGAAGAGAATGTAAAAAATAGATATATATGTATAAATATATAACGGAATCACTTTGCTCTACAACTAAAACTAACACAACATTGTAAATGAACTGTATTTCAATAAATAAAAGTTTTTAAAAATTAAAAACAGATACTTAGGCTTGAAACTGTCACATAGTGAAAAGCAAAAGTATTTTTTCCTTGAATTATTAATTTTACCAAAACAAAATAAAAGAAGAGGCAAATCTCAGGTTGAGAGGAAATACTGAACATATATTTGACACATATTTCATATCCAAGAAATATAAAGAACTTATAAAAATCAATTTTAAAAAGACTTGAATAAACAATTCACAAAATAAGAAAGATATATAAAGATATATATAAAAGATATATAAATACATAAAAGATATAAAAATGCAGGAAAAGATGCTCCACACTGAGTCAACAGAGAAATAGGAACAGCTGAGGAAAGTTGCCTCTGGAGAGCCAAGCTAGACGAAGATAAAGACAAAGGAAGGTGACTGTTGTTTTCCATCATAAATTTTTAATACTATTTGATTTTCCAAGACTGGGGAACTTTTTAAAGCAAACATTGTTAAAGCAAAACTTTTTAAAGCTGAGACCTGTCTGACTCTTAGTGACCCCATGGTCTGTAGCCCACCATGCTCCTCTGTCCATGGGATTTTTCCAGGCAAGAATCCTGGAGTGGGTTGCCATTTCTTTTCCAGGGTATCTTCCTGACCCAAGGATTGACCCTGAGGCCTCCTGCATTGCAGGCAGACTCTTTACTGTCTGAGCCACCAGGGAAGCATCCAAAGCAAACATTAATTTTTTTAAGATGAGCATGTCCTATGAAGCCAATAGGTCGTTGGCTTGGTCATTATAGGAAATAGAACTTAAGCCAAATGTTCAAACCAAGAGCTCTTCATGGAAAGAACAGGAATAGACAGCTTGAAGGAGATAACAGATGTTGAGATACTCAGAAACCAGCAATACTAGGAATCTGTTACTTTGCATAGGGCCGTTTGGATGAGGAAACAGAGAGGGGAGTTGCACTGCTGGGACAGAGGAGAGGGAGCTGCAGTCACTGAAAAGTGGGGCAACTGCAAGGACATGCAACACTGAAGCAAGAGGGAAAATACCCGGACCCCTCTGTGCCGCCCTCCAGCCTCCTGCCAGCACCTCCCGTTGGCCATACCCAGTGAGAAGGCGCTAGGCAGCGCAGTCCACGGGGATCAGCATCTCAGGACAGAGCGGCCACACAAGGAGGGAGGCTGGGTGAAGGACCACCAGCAAACCAGCAGCTCCACATCTCAGGCACCCCCTTGCAAAGTGCTTGCACACCTGGGATGAGATGTACACAAAAAGATATGCATGAAGGTGTTCTCTTTAGTATTGTTTATATTAGCAAAATATTATGTCCCCTTGGCAGAACACTATGCAGCTCTGAAGAGCTGCATGCTATCTTTCGATGTCAATGGGTCGCAAAGACAACCATATAATATTTCAGTAAGTTTTGAGAGTTCATAAAATAATGCCATATATTGTTCATGGGTACATATAAAAAATAAAAGTATGAATCAAGGATGTTGTGTGTACATGTTAAATATATGACATGGAAAAGCAAACAATAATAACCCACATGTTAAGAAACTTACTAAAGAGCCTCTGGATGAAAGTGAAAAACCATAGCTTTGACTAGACGGACTTCTGTTGGCAAAGTAATGTCTCTGCTTTTTAATATGCTGTCTAGGTTGGCCATAACTTTTCTTCCAAGGAGCAAGCGTCTTTTAATTCATGGCTGCAGTTACCAACTGCAGTGATTTTGGAGCCCCCCAAAATGAAGTCTGACACTGTTTCCACTGTTTCCCCAGCTATTTGCCATGAAGTGATGGGGCCAGATGCCATGATCTTAATTTTCTGAATGTCGAGTTTTAAGCCAACTTTTTCACTCTCCTCTTTCACTTTCATCAAGGGGCTTTTTAGTTCTTCACTTTCTGCCATTAGGTGGTGGCATCTGCATTTCTGAGGTTATTGATATTTCTCCCGGCAATCTTGATTCCAGCTTGTGCTTCTCCAGCCCAGTGTTTCTCATGATGTACTCTGCATAGAAGTTAAATAAGCAAGGTGACAATATACAGCCTTGACATAACTCCTTTCCCTATTTGGAACCAGTCTGTTGTTCCATGTCCAGCTCTAACTGTTGCTTCCTGACCTGCATATAGGTTTCTCAAGAGGCAGGTCAGGTGATATGGTATTCCCTTCTCTTTAAGAATTTTCCAGAGTTTGTTGGAGAAGGAAATGGAGACCCACTCCAGTACTCTTGCCTGGAAAATCCCATGGATGGAGGAGCCTGGTAGGCTGCAGTCCATGGGGTCGCGAAGAGTCCGACACGACTGAGTGACTTCACTTTGACTTTTCACTTTCATGCATTGGAGAAGGAAATGGCAACCCACTCCAGTGTTCTCGCCTGGAGACTCCTAGGGACGGGGGAGCCTGGTGGGCTGCCGTCTATGGGGTCACACAGAGTCAGACATGATTGAAGCGACTTAGCAGCAGCAGCAGATGCTTTTCTGGAACTCTCTTGCTTTTTGATGATCCAACGGATGTCAGAAGACAGCTAATTTCACAGCTAATTTCACAGCCCTCCCTGCTGCCCCAGCAGTTCCTTTGCCTCAGCCCTGCATCAAGCATGTCCTGATGGTTACTTCCCGGCAGTGCTGGGAAGAGCGAGCCATCGGAATGCTGATGCACCAGTCCTTAAAAGGATGCTGACCTAGAGGGGCGAGAAGAAGTGGGAGGGAGGCTCAAGCGGGAGGGGACACATTTATACCTATGGCTGATTCATGCTGATGTATGGAGAAACCAACACAATATTGTAATTATCCTTCAATTAGAAATAAACAAAAAGAGGATGATTGATCAAATCAGTCCAATTCTATATCACTTAAGACCAGCAAAAAAAAAGGGGGGGGATACATTTCATATAGACCATAAATATCAAAGAATATCCAAGAAAACTCTAGCAGGAAAAAAAAAAAAGTAGTAGGGAGGGAGTGAGGAGGCAATCTTGCTTTACCAGATTTTCTAAAAACATAAGCCATTGTAACTAAAACAAGTTAGAAGCTCACACATAAGAAAATTGAGATGTAATAAGGATGGTATTACAAGTCGGTGGGAAAAGGGTGGTTTGTTTAAATAAAGATTGCTAGAACAACGCCAGTCAAACAAGGAGGACAGGTAGATCCTTCCTTTTACCTACATAAAAAATAAGGAATTTTCATGAGGATTAAAATACTTAAATATAAAAATATATAACAATAACTATTTAGAAGAAAACCTATGAAAATATTTGCATGTCTGTGGCATTTATGGCAGGGTTGTGGTGGGGAGCCTCTGTGCAAAACTCAAAAAAAAAAAAAAGGAAATGAAGAAACATTTCACTATGCAAATATTTTAAATACAACAAAAAGACAATAAGCAAAGTCAGACAACAAGGAATAGACTGCAAAAAAAAAAATCTTTGAAGCACATCAATCAGATAAATAATTCCTGTGTATATATTCTATATAAATGTTAATATTATAGTTCCCAAAAATTAACAATACAAGGACAAATACCCAACCTAAAAATAGTCAAGGGATTTAAAATAGTCATTTTATAAAAGGAGAAATTCTGATGCACATAGGTACATTAAAAAGAAGTTCAACTTCACAATTAGCAGGGACATTCTAATTAAAGTAACAGTGACCTAACATTTTGCCAACACATGGCAAAAAGCACAGAAGAATGTTACAGTGCTAGCTGGAGGGATGAGCTGGGGGTGAGTGGGACAAGCTGGAGATTCTATAAATTGTTAATAACAATAGCCACTGGAATTACTGCCAATATTTTTGAAAATTAATTTGGCAAACTATTAAATTAAAAATATACGTATCCTTTTATTCACCAATTCAAGTTCTGGAAATGTATCCTATACAATTAGATTTTATAGAATGAAAAATGTATTTACCCAAGTAAAAAGTATAAAGGGTATTTATTGAAACACTGCTGCCAAGTAACAAAACAAAAACAAATTAAAATTCATTAATAAAAGAATGGTAGATTAGCTGAAGTGCACTAGGCTGTGGAGTATTATGCAACTGTTTAAAAGATTGCCTTAGCATGGCATCGATTTTTCTGCTAGAATATTTATTACAGATTGTAAGTGAGCAAAGCCCCTTGCAGAGAAATGAATAGAATTATTCTATGTCTATAAAACAACTACATCCCACAGCATGCATCTGACTATCTTTTCATAGTATGGTTATAGAAGAATGCACTAGAAGATATTAAGATCTGTTAGAGGTGAGATAGGAACATGTTTGAGAAACGAGAGATGGTTTTGAGACAGATGAGGAAGAAAGATACTATAACATAAGAAATACTCTGGCATAAGAAAAAAACAACTCTGGTATTGTGCAAGACAAAGAGTAAACTAGAAAATTCTATAACAGCAAACGTGTAAAACTAAATATGTATATGGACAAGGCTAGAAGGTAACCAGGAAAAACGGGAACACTATCTTGATTGGTAACAAAAAGGGAAAAAAGGACTTCCCTGATGGTCTAGTGGTTAAGATTCTGCTCTTCCACTGTAGGGGACCTGAGTTCAATACCTGGTTGGGGAACTAAGATCCTACATGCCATGCAGTGTGGTCAAAAAACAAAAAATATGGTGTTATCTATTTCCTCAGTTTACTGTCAGCAACACCTCTCTGCAATGTCTCATGATATTTGCAAGTAATCACCATTTTTCACTTTCTGAACCTCTTTTCAAATCTGCACATGATGTAAATCCCCTATTGCCTCTTTAAAAAAAAAAAAAAACTCTAAAACCTAAAATGCTTGCTCTCCCTCCCCACCCTACCATCCATTCTCTTCTGCCAAAACACTGAGCATTTTTACAGAGTTGTTATTATGAATTTGGAGAAAACTCAACTTCATTTTGAAACTGAAGTTAAAATACATTATCCATATTCCTTATAACAATCACACTTAATAGCCAAAATTGAAGTTTGTATGTAGCAAAATAAATAGCATTCTTCTTTAAGAATAAACTAAAATAACACAGCGAGCATCTTTTATGTACCAATGGTTTTACATCTTTTTAATCAGTAAATAAAACATGATGTCATCTTATTAACTTTCCACAGATACCTATAGTGTTACCTGTAAGGTAGATATTATTATTCCTGACTCAGAGCTTGTGATTACAGCTCCTTCATGATTATGGCCAAGTGTGAACTACTAGCAAGACACTGTCACATCCTCTAGGAAGACCCCCTGTAGTGAAAGTTGCTCAGTCGTGTCCGACTCTTTGCGATCCCATGGACTGTACAGTCCATGGAATTCTCCAGGCCAGAATACTGGAGTGGGTAGCCTTTCCCTTCTCCAGGGGATCTTCCCAACCCAGGATCGAACCCAGGTCCCCCGCATTGCGGGCGGATTCTTTACCAGCTGAGCCACAAGGGAAGCCCAAGAACACTGGAGTGGGTAGCCTATCCCTTCTCCAGCAAATCTTCCTGACCCAGGAATCAAACCAGGGCCTCCTGCATTGCGGGTGGATTCTTTACCAACTGAGCTATCAGGAAAACCCAACTGGGCTCATGGGGAAAATGCCTGATGAAAATACCCTGAGACCAGAGTATATCGCATGTATCTGGTGGTTCACAGTCTGAAGATGAAGCCCTTCCTGTGTGACAGAAGAGTGCCTGCAGCTGCTTCTGGAAGACCCTAGCCTCTCTGCATTTGCCTTCTCTGCCCCACCACATCCTGAACCTTTACTAAAGCTCTCAGTGAGTACACCCTGTGGGGCCTCGTGAGCCCTTTCATTATCCAACACTGTGCAGCCATGACTCACACTGAAAACTCAGCTTTCAGTCAACTCACATGTGTGGAAACCAACCATGCTCCATTCTCACACTTATTGAAAAATCGTTGTCATACTGATTAGGAATTCACCCTTTTACATGTGGTCATGAAACCGAGCAGGACCCTTTGGGACTCTTGGATGCAAAAGACTTTCTGTGTCCCTCGTTTTCCTGTTAGCAGGAAATAGTCATGTATGGATGTGAGAATTGGACTATAAAGAAAGCTGAGCGCCGAAGAATTGATGCTTTTGACTGTGGTGTTGGAGAAGGCTCTTGAGAGTCCCTTGGACTGCAAGGAGATCCAACCAATCCATCCCAAAGGAAATAGATCTTGAATATTCTTTGGAAGGACTGATGCTGAAGCATCATGAAGCTCCAATACTTTGGACACCTGATGCAAAGAACTGACTCCTTGGAAAAGACCCTGATGCTGGGGAAGATTGAAGGCAGGAGGAGAAGGGGACGACAGAGGATGAGGTGGTTGGATGACATCACCGTCTCAATGGACATGAGTTTGAGTAAACTCCGGGAACTGGTGATGGACAGGGAGGCCTGGCGTGCTGCTGTCCGTGTGGTCGCAGAATCGAACATGACCTAGAGACTAAACTGAACTGAGGTTTCATTCAGCATCCATGGCCTTCCCTGAGTTCCAAAGGGCCAGGTACAAATGACTGCTAATCAGGGAAGGGAGGGGAAGAAGAGACGGGGCGGAGAAGCCAAAAACAGGAAACAACAGTGCAGCCTTAGGGCGGGGTATGCAGATGATACCATCCTTATGGCAGATAGCAGAAAGGAACTGAAGAGCTTCTTGATGAAAGAGCAAAGTGAAAAAGCTGGCTTAAAGCTCAACATTCAGAAAACGAAGATCATGGCATCTGGTCCTATCACTTCATGGCAAATAGTTGGGGAAACAGTGAAAACAGTGGCAGATTTTATTTTCTTGGGCTCTAAAATCACTGCAGATGGTGACTGCAGCCGTGAAATTAAAAGACACTTGCTCCTTGGAAGAAAAGCTATGACAAACCTAGACAGTATATTAAAAAGCAGAGACATTATTCATTAGTCCCACTAGCCAAAGCTATGGTCTTTCCAGTAGTCATGTATGGATGTGAGAGTTGGACTGTAAAGAAAGCTGAGCACCAAAGAATTGATGCTTTTGAACTGTGGTGTTGGAGAAGACTCTTGAGAGTCCCTTGGACTGCAAGGAGATCCAACCAGTCCATCCTAAAAGAAATCAGTCCTGAATATTCACTGGAAGGACTGATGCTGAAGCTAAGCTCCAATACTTTGGTCACTTGATGCGAAGAGGTGACTCAATGGAAAAGACCCTGATGCTGGGAAAGATTGAAGGCAGGCTGGAAAGGGGACAACAGAGGATGAGATGGTTGGATGGCATCACCGTCTTGATGGACATGAGTCTGAGCAACTCCAGGAGTTGGTGATTGACAAGGAAGCCTGGCATGCTGCACTCCACAGGGTTGTAAAGAGCTGGACATGACTGAGCGACTGAACCGGGGCAGGGTCCTGGTCCCCCTCAAGGGATCACACAATAATATCTCTGAGCATTTTGCAGATACTGAAACCCCCACCAGGTGGGAGAAATTCACTGAATGTTGCCCACAAGCACAAAGACTCTGATGCTGGTAAGCATCAGAAGGTTGATGATGCTGACTCCCAATTACCTCACCACCAACCAATCAGAAGAATGTCTATGAGCTGATCACATCCTCCTCTTTTAACCATTACTATAAATCTCCTCACTAACCCCTCCAGGTCGGGACATATGGTTTTGAGTGCGCTTAGCCCTGTGGCTCCTGGCAAAGCAATAAAACTATTCTTTTCTACTTCACCCAAAACTTTGTCTCTGAGATTCAATTCAGTACCAGGGTACAGAGGCTGGATTTCAGTTACAGTTATACCTTTCAAGGGGTGATTCCCTCACGTTCAAACAGCAGGTCTTGGCCAGGACCAGCCCAGAGTCCAATGCAAAATAAAAATGGAATCTTATTATTCAAAAGTTAAGAAAGATTTCAAAATGGTAACAGCACTGCATTAAACCAAGTGCGACACCCTTGTGAACACAGGCTCCTGTGTGACTGCACAGGTCACTGGCACCTGAAGGAATCTCTGGTCCTGAGCAAACTACAACCAGGGATGCCATTCAATTCCAAGACACGAAGAGACGACTTCCTGGAAGCTTTTTCTCACTACCAAGAGCTATACACAAGGGCAGAGTCCTGCTCTCTACCCTGCCATCACTGTGCTGCCTGGAATAGGTGCTTAGACCTCTTCCAGTGCCTGAGGATGACACTGCCACACCAAAAACAGCAGCAAGTAGAGATGGACAGAACCATGCCCTCCAGTTCAGTCACTCGATCGTGTCCAACTCTTTGCAACCCCATGGAGTGCAGCACACCAGCCTTCCCTGTCCATCACTAACTCCCAGAGCTTGCTCAAACTCATGTCCATCAAGACAGTGATGCCATCCAATCATCTCATCCTCTGTCGTCCCCTTCTCCTCCTGCCTTCAATCTTTCCCAGCATCAGGGTCTTTGCAAATGAGTCAGTTCCTCGCACCTGGTGGCCCAAAATACTGGAGCTTCATGAAGCTTCAGCATCAATCCTTCCAACGAATGTTCAGGACTGATTTCCTTTAGATTGACTAGTTGGATCTCTTTGCAGTCCAAGGGACTCTCAAGAGGCTTCTCCAACACCACAGTTCAAAAGCATCAATTCTTTGGCACTCAGTTTTCTTTATGGTCAAACTGTCACACCCATACATGATTACTGGAAAGACCATAGCTTTGTCTATAGGGACCTTTGTCAGTAAAGTGATGTCTCTGCTTTTTTAACATGCTATCTAGGTTGGTCATAGCTTTTCTTCCAAGGAGCAAGCGTCTTTTAATTTCATGGCTACAGTCACCATCTGCAGTGATTTTGGAACCCAAGAAAATAAAATCTGCCACTGTTTCCATTTTCCCCCCATCTATTTGCCATGAAGCAATGCAACCAGATGCCATAATCTTTGTTTTTTGAATGTTGAGCTTTAAGCCAATTTTTTTTCACTCTCTTCTTTCCCTTTCATCAAGAGGCTCTTTAGTTCCTCTTCACTTTCTGCCATAAGGGTGGTGTCATCTACATATCTCAGGTTATCGATATTTCTCCTGGAAATCTTGATTCCATACTGTGCTTTACCAAGCCCGGCATTTTGCATGATGTACTCTGCATAGAAGTTAACTAATTAGGGTGACAATATACAGCTTTGATGTACTCCTTTCCCAATTTTTAACCAGTTCTTTTGTTTAAAGTCCAGTTCTACAGTTGCTTTTTGACCTGCATACAGGTTCCTCAAGAGGTAGGTAAGGTGTTATGATATTCCCATCTGTTGAAGAATTTTCCACAAGTTGTTGAGATCCACACAGTCAAAGGCTTTAGTGTAGTCAAGGAAGCAGATGTTTTTCCTAAAGCTTTTTCTAGAGTCAGTCTTTAAGCCTGTGACCATCCAACTCCTAGGAATTGATTACAGGGCACAGTGCACCTTAGGGTGAATTCTCCAGCCTTCAGCCTTTCTCACTTCTCTGATCTTTTCTCTCAAGTCTCCAGAACCTTGAATTCCTAGGAGGAACATCACTGTGCAGAAGAAATCAACTATCTGCTTTATGTAAGGAAAGTAAGGTCCCAAAGTCAAGGTTTGGAATTTTATTTCCCCTAACAAAGACAGTTTTTCCCCAAGAAGATTTTTAGTCCCAGTCATTGCAGGAATGTTTCCAGCTTTAACTTATTTGCTAAATAGATAAATGGTCCAAATTTTTCGCTATGAGATTTCTAAACAAAGTGGAAAAATAAAATCTGGGGGCTATAATCCCCATACGTGTATTCTCAGTACACAAAAGTGAGCAAAATAAAAATGATGCTTGTTCTCTCTCTCCTGCCTTGACGGGTGACAAAACATTAGCTGGCAGCTGCTTTGTCAGTCATCTTGGTTTCCAGACTAAAAACGTTAAACAGCCCAGTCCTTGTCTAATTGAAGTCTGGTGGTTCAGTGGTAAAGAATCCCACCTGCCAGTGCAGGAGACATGGGTTCCATTCCTGACCAGGGAAGATCCCCGGAAAGGAAATAGCAACCCACTCCAGTATTCTTGCCTGGGAAATCCTATAGACAGAGGAGCCTGGCAGGCTGCAGTCCGTGGGGTCACAAAGAGTCAGACACAACTGAGAGACAGAACAACATGTAAGTGAAAAGTAAACCTCCGTCTTTTTAAGCCACTGAGATTTGGGAGTTATTACCAGATTGAAAACTAGCTTATTCTATTTGATGCGATAGTCAAATCATCTATGCTCTCAATATAAGCATCACTTTAAGTCTTTTACAAAAGTTAACTAACTCATCTCATTCTCATATGAAGCAGATACTATTATTAATCCTGTAATTTTCCCAGATAAGAGAATTCAGAGATGAAAGACTGGATCAGTAGGTAAATGTCAATACTTGGATTTGGGAATTCCACCTCTGCTTCTGCTCTGGTCACCTGGACCACAGCTTTTTTCTCTTGAATTAATAAATAACAACTCAACTATTATGGGTGGCTGTTAAGTGCCAGACTTTCTGCCTTGGGCACTGGGAATACAAGGGTGAATGAAACAACTTATTTGGTGGTGTAGTAGAATGAAAGGACTCAGGTAAAAGAATAAAAAACTAATTCAGTTCATCTATGAAGAACGTTAAACACAAAAACGATAGAGGGAAGGTGACAGTCTTGTGAGATGAAATGGTAAGAAACAGGTAGTTTTTGAGTTGAAATTAGAGAGATGAGAGATGTCCTGGGCAGAGCGAACAAGGCAACGGTCTTGTGAAAGAAACTAACGCATAGGTAATGCAAAGGGAGGAAATCTAGAGAGAGGCGCTGTTGGAGTCTGTATAGAACTTGGAGGCTCTTGCGAGGACTCTGCATCTGGGGAGTGACTCAACTTCACCTGCTTTGTTTCAGCAGCACTCTTTGACACTGCAGATGGTGAGTGCAAGCTGTAGGGAAGACAAGAGGCGCCCGCAGACGACTAGGGCTGTCGCGGGGAAGGACCAGCTCATCCTTCACCCCCATGCTATTATCCATTTTGAAACTCCAAGCGTCTACCGCGTGTGGCTAGAACGCAGCCCGAGCCACGAGCGACCACCCACCGCGTCTGAGCAGAGCACACTAAAACTCCTCTATCCCTTTCTGCGGATCTCGCACTCGGGCGCTGCAGCCCTGCCTGAGGGGTCTAAAAGTTTCAAACGCTCCTCTCGCTTTCGGTACCCATCCCCTCCCTTCTTGGGGACCCGCCCGCCTCTGCGCCTTGCTTTGCCTAAGGCTGATCTAGGCCGGGACTCTGGTGACTCTGCCCAGCTCGGCCTTGGAAGCCGGGCCTGTTTTGTGCTTTATGCCAAAGACCAGCAAAACACTCGGGACGCGTGTCCTGGTGGAATTTACAGCCCAGAAGCGGCCACGCACACTTACTTGTGAGTCTCACAAAATGCGGGGTATTGGGGGAGTGGAGGGCTCATCTGGAATCCCTTTAACCTCACGCCTTCTGGATCTTGCAAGGCGACATCTGCATTTGTTCAAATGCAAAAGTTGCAAATGTGGCCCACAGAGGAGCGCAACGAAGGCCTCGCTAAGGCCCGGCGGCGCCTAGCGTTACTCCGCGTCCTTGGTGATCTGGCCAGCGCCGCGAGTCCACCAGCACCCGACCCTCCTGTTCCCGCCATACGAGAGAAACAAAAGCAAAGCAGCACAGAAAGACTTCTCTCAGGAGCGCGTCAGAAGGAGGGTCTGGGCGCGGGCTGGGCGCTACCGCGGGCTCGCAGCCCCGACGCACGGGTAGAGCTCTACACGCGCCGAGCCTCCCGGACCGCCGGGCAGCGACGCCACAGGCCGCGGTGGGTACTGCAGCGCGCGGCGCTCGCGGGCGGGGCGGGGCGGGGCGGGGCGACTTCCGAGCGGCCTCCTGTGGCTCTACGGGCCGCGCATGCCCGGTGCGCTGCTGGCGGCTCCCGGCCGGGACCTACCGCGCCGTCCCGCGGCTCCCGGGGGGCCGCTTAGCCGCGCGGGGGAGGCACCGTCCCCGTGAGGCGCATCTGAGGGCTGGAACCGGAGCGTGACCCCTGGTGCCCACCTCCCTCCCGCAACCTCCACCGAAGGTTGCCCAAGTTACTGCCTTGTTGAGAAAAGCCTCAGAGACCAGCAGTAACAAGGCCACACAGCCGAGGCACAAACGAGTAATGGGGTCCAGGATTCCAGTCTGCAGCCTCCACTCCCTGTGCCCCGGGACTGGGAGGATAAACTGGATTTTCCTGTGAGTGCCGTGGTGTCGCAAAGATTCAGATACGACTTAGTGACCGCGCACCATGCTTGGGCACCTTGGGCGAGGAGGCCTTTGTCCCACTTTACAGAGGAGCAAACCCAAACGACGTACGGCTCCAAGTTACTAGACATTCTTGAAATATTTCAAAATATTCAAAAACAAGTCGCTCCCCAGGGGGTTCTCCCATTTATGCACGGGCCTTTAAGTGCCTGGGATTTAGGAGTCTTTGTCCTCACCCCTCCTCCCCAAACACTCGCAGGAAGTTCCTGACCTGGCTGTTAGAGACCTGGCCCTTTTCCAAGGCACAGCGGTGTCAGTACTTTCCTCTGAGACCCAGGAACCTCACTGGCAGAATCTCCGTCAAGGGCTCCCTAAGAGAACACGGTTTGTAAGAGCCTAGGAAGACCTACGTTTACACTGCGCTTCGTTCTTCCTCTGACACGTCTGCGCCCATCTCAGGATCTCTACCCACGCTTTTCTCTATGAATAAAGCATGCTCCCTTTCCTCTTCCTGTGCTAGATCCTACTCACGACTTAGAGCTCAGCTTCGGAGTCCCCTTCCCAGAGCCTTTCAGATCGTCCTTTCGCTCGCTTTGCACTCCCTTCCACATTACTCTACACAGTTTTATCTTCCCCCAGCTTCTGCGTGGGTGCTCAGGCTCCTCAGTCCTGTCTGACTCTTTGCGACCTTGTGGACTGCAGCCCGTCAGGCTCCTCTGTCCATGGAACTCTCCAGGCAAGAATACTGGAGTGGGTTGCCATGCCTTCCTCCAGCGGATCTTCCCCACCCTGGGACTGAACTCAAGTCTCTTCTGTCTCCTGCATTGGCAGGCGTGTTCTTTACTAGTGCCACCTGGGATTCCCCTCACCCCACTTCTGCTGCTGCTGCTGCTAAGTCGCTTCAGTCGTGTCCGACTCTGTGCGACCCCATAGACGGTAGCCCACCAGGCTCCCTCGTCCCTGGGATTCCCCAGGCAAGAACACTGGAGTGGGTTGCCATTTCCTTCTCCAACGCATGAAAGTGAGAAGTAAAAGTGAAGTCACTCAGTCGTGTCCGACTCTTACGACCCCATGGACTGCAGCCTAGCAGGCTCCTCCGCCCATGGGATTTTCTAGGCAAGAGTACTGGAGTGGGGTGCCATTGCCTTCTAGCATTGCCTAATATTAATCATATATTCCATTAGCTGTGTAAGATCTACAACTCCCAACAAAATGAATGCTCCCTGAAAGTAGAGCCTTATCTTGTTCCTCTGACCTCAGACCTAGCCTGAACCTGCACTAAACAGGCACTCAAAGAATGCTTGTTGAATAGATATATAAGCTCCCAGCCCTTACACTCAGTGTCTTATCTCGTTCACATGTCTTCCCTCCTCTCTCTCATATGTTAGGCAACCATATATGGGAGCTTGTATTAACTGTAACAAATAGAAATTTATCCTATTAGGGTTCTGGAAGTGAGCAGTCAGCAGAGACTCGGTCCCTCTGAAATCTATAGGAGAGAACCACCCTCCTTTTTTTTTTTTTTCTTTTCAGCTTCTGATAGCCCTAGGCATTCCTTGGCTTCTGGCAGCATAACCCCAATCCAGGCTTGTCTTGACCTGGCCCTTTGCTCCCTAGATGTCTGTGTCTTCACATGATCTCTGAATCTCTTCTCCTCTTCTTTTAAAGACACCAGTCATAGTGGACTACAGCTCTCCTAATGAAGGATTAACTACCTCTGTAAAGGCCCTATTTCCAAAGAAGTTCGCATTCACAGGAGTGAATTCCCATTCTCATTTATTGGGCCTTACTACCTTTTGAGGGGGCATAACTCAACCTATAACAGAGGTGATCCATGGAACAGTGAAAAGAAACTGGCCAACTAAGCTGGAGGGTGGGGAAGAAGACAGGAAGGGCAGCCATGAAGTATAGGAAATGTGCACTGGCTGACTATGCCAACATTTCTGGATGAACTCTCCTGCATCAAAAGACCTCTAGGGGACAACACTTCAAGGGTTTCCACAAGAGTGGTTTCTACCCCAGCTTGGCCCCTTTCCAGGTGATAAATACCCAATTTCCAGACCCTCCACAAAGCATTTTATCTCACGTATAATAATTGGGCTCCTAAGAAATATAAACCTATCAGGGACTATGCTAAGCCTTGACCTGCCTTCTCTTTTTAAAGTTGACAATTGCTTGTGACTAGGGCCTATTCCGGAGAAGGCAATGGCATCCCCCCCCCCCCCTCCAGTACTCTTGCCTGGAAAATCCCATGGATGGAGGGGCCTGGTAGGCTGCAGTCCATGGGGTGCTAAGAGTAGGACACGACTGACCGACTTCACTTTCACTTTTCACTTTCATGCATTGGAGAAGGAAATGGCAACCCACTCCAGTGTTCTTGCCTGGAGAATCTCAGGAGTGGGGGAGCCTGGTAGGCTGCCATCTATGGGGTCGCACAGAGTCAGACACGACTGAAGTGACTTAGCAGCAGTAGCACCTATTCACTGAGTTTTACAGGAGAAACTGAGGTTCAGCCAGGTTAGGGAGCAGGCTCAAGGCTGTGTGTATAACCAGCTCTAACTCCAGAGAAAGTTTCAGGAAACCCAGAGGTACTCTTTGTCAGTTCCATGTGACTCAAGGGGGCAGAACTGTAACACATGAGTGTGTGTTACACAGAGAAACAATGATTTGGGCTAAATTACAGGAAAAAATTCTCTAACACTTATAATTAACAGTTTTTCCTGATTTGGCTCCTTTTGCCATCAGAGATTTCCAGGTTATTGCCAGTTTAGATTCTTCAATGCTCTTCTGAAACCCAGCCCACTCTTCAAGGTGACTTTGAGCTATCTACTCCATTCTCTCTGATACGAACTGGCCATAAATGTGTTTTTCCAAGAAAAGGTCTCTAGCTTCTCAGCTGTAAGAGATAGGGGACTGGGAAGCATCCTTCTCAGCAATGACTCTGGCAGTGCAGAACAGGAGTTGCGGATGCTGTTGGTGATCCACCTCTGGTTTGCCATGCTGCCAACTCTTGTTATTTCAGTGGTGGGCATTTTTGCCCGCTACTGGTCCTGTCATCCTGAATGGCACTTCTCCGTCTGGCAGAACCGTCCCAGCCCTGCCAACCGAGTCCATGAACCTGGCGACCGACAGGAAGTTGCTGGAAACCAGTCTTGCTCCATCCAGAGACTTGAAATAAACTATTGGCTGTTTTTCCTGAAGAAACTTCGCTTCCGGGTGACGCTACTCCCCTTTCCCAATCTGTTCTTAATTAGGAGAAATTGTCTTTTGTAGAGAGCAACATCGGAGTCAGTGATTACAGAGACTCTAGCAAAAAAAACGGTTCCTCTTCTTTCCTTGGGGAGGCGTGGTTCTATTCGCGGCATAGCTTCCTTCTCAAGGTCGGAAGTGCAGGAGGGAGTAGTTCTCCACCCTCCCCGCCTCCCAACCCCCAAAGAGCCCTGGAGTTCAAAGCAACAGGAGAAAATGCTGGCATGGCAAACTCCATCTCCAGGTTCTTCCACAATCACCGTCCCGCCTGACCCTCGAAACAACCTACATAATAAAAATGAGGCTCTAAGCTTCAGGCCTTAGGAAACATCACTACGAACAAAGCTAGTGGAGGTGATGGAATTCCAGTTGAGCTATTTCAAATCCTAAACGATGATGCTGTGAAAGTGCTGCACTCAATATGCCAGCAAATTTGGAAAATTCAGCAGTGGCCACAGGACTCGAAAAGGTCAGTTTTCATTCCAATTCCAAAGAAAGGCAATGCCAAAGAATGCTCAAACTGCCACACAATTGCACTCATCTCACATGCTAGTAAAGTAATGCTCAAAATTCTCCAAGCCACTCTTCAGCAATACATGAACCGTAAGCTTCCAGATGTTCAAGCTGCTTTTAGAAAAGGCAGAGGAACCAGAGATCAAAATACCAACATCCGTTGGATCATGGAAAAAGCAAGAGAGTTCCAGAAAAACATCTCCTTCTGCTTTATTGACTATGCCAAAGCCTTTGACCGTGTGGATCACAACAAACTGTGGAAAATTCTCAAAGAGATGGGACTAACAGGTCACCTGACCTGCCTCTTGAGAAACCTATATGCATGTCAGGAAACAACAGTTAAAAGTGGACATGGAACAACACTGGTTCAAACAGGAAAAGGAGTATGTCAAGGCTGTGTATTGTCACCCTGCTTATTTAACTTCTATGCAGAGTACATCATGAGAAACCCTGGGCTGGATGAAGCACAAGCTGGAATCAAGATTGCCAGGAGAAATATCAATAACCTCAGAAATGCAGATGACACCACCATTATGGTAGAAAGTGAAGAGGAACTAAAGAGCCTCTTGAAAGAGGAGAGAGAAAAAAGTTGGCTTAAAGCTTAACATTCAGAAAACTAAGATCATGGCATCTGGTCCCATCACTTCGTGGCAAATGGAGAAACACTGGAATCAGTGGCTGACTTTATTTGGGGGGGTCTCCAAAATCACTGCAGATGGTGATTGCAGCCATGAAATTAAAAGACACTTACTCCTTGGAAGGAAGGTTGTGACTAACAGCACATTAAAAAGCAGAGGTATTACTTTGCCAACAAAGGTCCCTCTCCTCAAGGCTATGGTTTTTCCCCAGTAGTCATGTATGGATGTGAAAGCTGAGCGCCAAAGAATTGATGCTTTTGAACTGTGGTGTTGGAGAAGACTCTTGAGAGTCCCTTGGAGTGCAAGGAGATCCAACCAGTCCATCCTAAAGGACTTCAGTCATGGGTGTTCATTGAAAGGACTGATGTTTAAGCTGAAACTCCGATACTTTGGCCACCTGAAGCGAAGAGCTGACTCATTTGAAAAGACTGATGCTGGGAAAGATTGAGGGCAGGACAAGGAGAAAACAGAGGATGAGATGGTTGGATGGCATCACCAACTCGATGGACATGAGTTTGGGTAAACTCCAGGAGTTAGTGACGGACAGTGGTGGGCTGCCGTCTCTAGGGTCGCACAGAGTCGGACACGGCTGAAGCGACTTAGCAGCAGCAGGGAGGCCTGGCTTGCTGCAGTCCGTGGGGTCGCAAAGAGCTGGACACGATTGAGCGACTGAACTGAAACGGAAACGGAAACTGGGTTTCAGGTCTGACGTTCTCCATCTTTGGAAAAGAAAATACTGAGACTCCGAGAGGTCCAGGGACTTCTTCGCCCAAGATTCCGCGGCGAGGATGCAAAGAAGTTTCGAGAGTCGGCATTCGAACCTGGGTCTTCCAAGGCTAGTTCCTTCACGGCGGCTTTCAAGAGAGACACAGAGAGAGAGAATTTGGAATGCTGAAGACCGGAGCTCCTTTGCTGCTCCTGGGCTTGAAGCTCCACGAGGGCAGGGAGCAAAGGCCTTCTTCCTCTGGGCCCATGAAGGCTAGGCTTGGGCCAACGATATAGAAGCGCAACCAGTTGTCCTTTGGCGGGGGCGGGCGGCTCCCGCGGCCCAGCGTGATATCGCACCGCGGATGTAGATACTCTCAGGACGAACGCTGAGCTCAGGAGGCCCGGGGGTGCTCCGCGGCAATCTGAGAGCCGGAGATCGGCGCAGCCTTAGGGACCTCGGGCGCCGGGCGTGATGCGGCCGGGCCTCCGCGCCGCACTGCGCACGCGCGGCGACGCCGGGCTCCGCCCCCCGAGTAGGGACCTACAGCGGGCGCGGCGGCGGAGGCGGCGGCGGCCTGGCGCTGGCGGTGTAGACACCCTCCCCCTCTCCGCGGGACCCAAACCAGCCAGCCCGGTGAGTGAATGAGCCGGTGGAGGGACGAGGGTGCCGGTCCCGAGTGCGCGGGGCGGGCCCAAGAGTGTGGAGAGGGGCTGGGGGGCCGCGCGGGTTGCAGGGGCCGGACGAGGCCGTGCCGGGCGCGCGCTGCCGGGGCCGGGAGGTGCGGGGGCTTGGCCCCCGTGTACCCGGGGCCGCCCGGCCGGGGGTCTGTGGCCGGAGGCCCGAGGCCGACGCGAGGCGGCCGCGGGCTTGGGCGGAGCGCGGAGGAGAAGGAGGGGGCGGCGGCCTGGACGGGAAAAGGAGGGGGGGTCCCCCGCCGGACCGGGTGTGGGAGGAGGGGCGCGGAGCCAGGGATCGCGGACCCCCGGGGGTGGCGGTGGATCTGCGCGCCCGGCGCCCCCGCGCTCGCCCGCCTTTGTGCCGCTGCAACCCCGCACGCTCGCCCCCGAAAGCGCGGGGTCGCGACGACCCTCGACTGCTGCGGCGGCGGCGGCGGCGGCAGCAGCAGCGTCCGGGCTTGCGGGACTCCGGGCCCGGCCTCCTCCGCCCCCCAGCGTTTTAAATGATGCATCTCTCCTGGGAGAGCTCCTACCGGTCGGCTCCGAGCAGGAAGTGTCGTCAGGAGGGCCATTTTTAAAGCCTCCTGCGGGCCTCGGAGGTCCGCGTTGACGTGGTTCGGTCTCCGTGGCCAGAAGGATGCCCCCGCGCGCGCCGCTCCCCCCGCCCCGGAAGGGGGCGCGGTGTTACCCGTCTGCGCCCCCCGCGCCTTCCCTTCCCCGCAGCCGCGCTGCGCAATGTGGACTCGCCCTGGATAACGCGAACCGTCGGTGTGCGCGTGCCAACAATAAACTGGAAAACCCGACTTGGCATTGTTTTTCCTTGGGAGTTTGGGCGCACGTGCCCAGGGATGGGCTTGTCCATGGAGGGCCTCTGTGCTGGAGAGGGGCGTAAGGGCACGGTAGATCACGGTTGGTCTCCTTCTATAAGTGCTGACGTCACTCTTGGGGGACCTCACCCCAATCTCAGCTGCTTTTGTATCTTACTGCTTTTGGGGTGTCTTTAGGCAGTTTAAAGCCAAAGAGACCATGCAGGGTGCAAAAGAACGAAAATGCCCGAATCGGAAAGGGAAAAAAAGCCAAAGGAGAGAATGAAAGAAAACACTTAAGTTCCTATGTATAGGTTGGTTATTCAGCGTATCCCGTGAAAATACCCTTGATTTTTAAAAACTGGGATAGTGAACAGTTTATTAATCTAAGGTAGGAAAATGAAAAGTGAAATACTAAGCACTGTGTTCTGGTTAAAAACAAACGTCTGCACGGCCAAACTGTTGTGTTAGATCCCTGAAACATTAAGCTTAGAATTGAAGCCCTTAAGCTTAGAATTGAAGCCACCAAGAGTGAGACAAAACCCTGGTCTCCAGGAACAGGCAGCCCTTTCCTATGGAAGAGCAGAGAGGATAGGGATCTGTGTATCTCTGAGTCAGGTATGCAAAGTTCATTCCAATCCCTGACGCATTCTCAGCTGGAGATACTGGCCCAGCAAATGGTGGTTAAAACCACTATCCCAATATAATCTGTGTAGGTAGAATACAAAGGTTTGACTTTTTAAATTGTATCAATGTTATCCCTAACCTAGGATGCATTTTAAAAAGCTTTTTTTTTTTTAATCTTGGATCTAATATAGCTTTGAAAAATAATACTTGTGTACATATTTAGTTTTGTTGTGCTGCTAAACATTTATTGCAAGGTGCTTCTTGGAAACAGACAAAGGAGGTCATTATTTATTGGGTCTCCTCCTTCATGTGTTATGCCAAACTAATGTAGATTTTTTAAAGTCCAGTAATAGCGATTTAAAAATACGCATAGGTCTACTGATCTTTTCGCTTGAAAGTAAGGGGATCTGGGCCAGTTTATGACGAGAAAGAACAAAGAACATTGTTACTGTCATCAGGAAGGCTGACATTTGTTTCATTCATCGACTCCTTCATTCAGCCAGTACACATTGACTGCCTTGTGTGACCAAGCTGTGGTGAACAGGGTCCCCTCCGGTGAAGCTTTCTCGGTCTCAATTGTTCCCAAGCAGCCTGGCACAGACAGCATTTTCTCTGTTCACGTATTCAGACTCAGGCAACTGCAGTCTCTAGAGTGCATCCTGGGGGTGCAAGTGGCTGGAGACCATCCAATCCAGACATTTCATCCTAGGGTGGGGAGTGGGGAGGCATCAGAATGACCTGGGAAGAATTGGGAGCCTTGTGCCCAAACCCACCCCCAGAGAAGTGCAGTGTGAGTCATTCTTCCACCTGAGTCTTGGGAAGCCTTTTTCCCTTTTATTTTGAGCTCCCTTGCTGGAGAAGCGCTTTGGGGGCTCAGACCCCCTTTTTTCTACAAGCAAGAAGGACATGGAGAAACCAAGGCTACATGGACCCAGGACTTAAACCCCAGTGTCTGGCTTCTGTTGCAGGACCTTTGTGTGGTGCCTCGCTGCCTCCCAGGGTTCTGAGCATAGAGGCCTGTGTCAGACCCTGAGGTTGAGACCAGATGGGACTCGGTGCCTGAGAAAAGAGGGAAGAGCCCATGGGACTCGCCATGCTTTTGACTCACTCAGCTGCTCGATGGCTCTGGGCAGGAAGTAAGAATGGTGCCCAACTGTGACTGCTGTTCTCAGCCTCCCTCAGCAGGGTAGCAGAAATAATTTAGACAACAACTGACCAACTCCGTGACTTGGGAAAAGCCAGTTTCTCCGGAACTTACAAGAAGCAGGTAATTGGAGGGAGCACTTGGAGGAGTAATGGAGGTAATGTATGAGTCTGCCTCCGTAGCCCACCCCCCACTTCCACCTGACTTGGGCCGCAGTGCCCAGCTTTGGTAACACAGCCAGCCCCTGAGAGCATCTGCATCAGATCACTAGTGTGGCATTTACCACCTCCCTGAAAGCACCTGTTGACCTTGCTGCAGCCCTCGTCCACACTTTCTTAAAGACAGCAGGCTGGGCAGGGGTCCGGTAAGCAGCCCTGACTCAGGCCCGTTGTGCTCACGCCGTGTCAGGACGTTTCAGTTTCCAAGAGTCTGCAAAGGGGTTACTGTCATTACACACTCCGCGGAGAGGATCAGTGATGATGTTTCCAAAGTAAAAAGTCTAATAAGCAAGGGTCTCCCAGAGTCTGCCTGCCTGCTGGTGTCATTACAGTTAAGGCAGTGGCCTTGCCTCACCTCCCGGCGCCCAGGGATGATTCGGTATGTGAAAGGTTGCACAGGAGTGTTGATACGACACTTGCTCCGCTGCACCTGTAATGTCCAGTGAGGGTTCTCAACCTTGACTGCACCTTAGAACCACCTGGCAAGCTTTTAAAACACCCTGAGCCTTCTCCTGCCACACACGGGGCGCGGGGGAAGGGGGGGGTCGGGGAGCAGGCATCACCGTTTTTAAAGCTCCTCAGGTAAATTTGCTATGTAGGAGAGTGACTAAACATCATAGAGACCTCATTAAAGAAGTTTAGCATCCCAGACATATTCTGACAAGTTGACTACCCTGATGCAGCCAAGGTTAAGAATCAGCGGGAGGTAATTTTTCTTTGTTTAATTATACTTTTTTATTTAACTCTTACTCTATTTCTTCTACAAAACTTTGACTTTAAGGCAAAAAATGGAGGGAAGTACAAAGATGTATTTGTCCTTCATTTTTATCACCTTTAGAGACCTGAAGTCACTAGGAACGTTTAATAAGTTGTACTACCTAGTGTTTGAAAATGAAAGTAGCTCAGTCATGTCCGACTGTTTACGACCCCATGGACAACATAGTCCATGGAATTCTCCAGGCCAGAATACTGGAGTGGGTAGCCTCTCCCTTCTCCAGGGGATCTTCCCAACCCAGGGATCGAACTCAGGTCTCCTGCATTGCAGGCAGATTCTTTACCAGCTGAGAAACAAGGGAAGCCACCTTTCTTAAAATGCTAACAAGAGCATAGTTGCCTCTTAAGTTTTTTTTTTTTTTCCATGTGTAGAACCCTAAGTTTTGATACTAGTCATATTCTTTGTTTAGAAATATTATCTCTTAAAGTGTTGTTCACAATAATAACTTCTTTTGTTCTCTGACGGTCAGCTCACATGCTCTGCAGTGTCAAGTCTGCCCCTAGGGAACTCCCTTCATGGCGAGTAGGGGAGAAGAGCCTTGCCTCCAGCCAGAGACCTTTATCTCATTAGGTTTATTTGTTAAACTAAGAATCTGCCCCTCTGTGATGGCTGGAATCTTCCACACTTGAAGGAATCTTCCTTAACCAGAAATACGTTGGCTTATTTCTTGACAAAACCTGTAGTTTGCCAAACATAAGGCTACCTGCTAGCTGTATACACCATGTCCTCACTTCAGTCATGTCAGTTAGGGTATTACTCCCATTTTACAAGTGAGGAAACTCAGGCCAAGAGAGGTTAATGAGTCCAGAATGACACAGCTCCAGGTCAAAACCTAGGTTTTGAACCTTGCTCCTAGTAACCCACGGAGATTGCTCTTTCCACTCTAGTGCACTTTCTTTTCACCTGGAAAGCTGAAGAATTGGAACACAGGCTCTCTTGCCCAACCTTCTTGCCTCATTCTTTGTGCCCCAAGTGATACACTTGGATTCAGAAGGAAATCTAAGATCCCAGAGGTGTACATTTGTCAGCAACATTTAGAAGTCTGTTTTGCCATCAAGATGGCTATCAGTTCAGTCATTTCAAGTGAAAGTAGATGAGCAAAAAGAAAATACTTCATCAATGTTTTCCATTGTGTAGATCTATTTACCATTCAGTTCAATTCTGATTCTTTGTCTGAAAAACTTCTTGGTGAGTGAGGTGATTGTTTCTCCTTGAATACTGACTTACTGGGGAGGTGTTGGCAGTTTACACAACTAATGTTGGACTGTTACCCTGATCAGGTATCACTCATTTACATGCTACTGTTCACCTAGGGTTAGAATGTTATAAATTTTTGGTTATTGAGACACGTTAAGAGTAGTCTATGCTCTCTATGGCTTGATAGACAAAATGAAAGGATTTCTGTCCTCAAAGAGCTTTCTCATTTGCTTTTCTGTCCAAGAAAGGATGCAGTCAGCCAGCAAAATATACTAAGTTGGGGGGGTATCTCATGAACAGAAGATGCATGTGATAATCCATGTAGCATATGTATGATTTAACTGCCTAGCAACTGTTGTTTTTTTTTTTTAATTTTGCACATTAACATCTAGTGTGGGAACACATTCATTTGCTACAGGGATAATGCACAATTCAGCTGAGCGTGGAGAGGAAGAAGTCAGTCAGTACACTGGATTATATGGAAACCTAAGTTGTAGTGAGCACTCTTGTGGATAAAGCATCTTTTTCTTGGCAACTATAAGCACCTGTTGGCCTGTTTGCCACTAAGGCAAGGTGGATGGCTTGACTCCAGAGGTGAATTCTCTTTTAGACAGTACAACCTACCAACTGTAATTAAGGTTATAAAATGAGATTCACTGTGTACTCCAGAAAAAGCCAGGTAACAAAGAAGCATGTGTTTTAGCTCTTGGACTATTTATGTGATAGGCATCATTTCTTCTATTTTCTTCATAAAGGGAAAATAATATTTTTAGCAGTTGTGTGTGAGTGACTTAGAACCCAAGTGCTTATAGTCGCACTGTTGCATTCAGTCCTCACGACAGCCCTGTGATAGAGTAGTAGTTGTTCAGTCGCTAGTCATGTCCGGCTCTGTGGCCCCATGGACTGTGCAACGCGGCAGGCTTCCCTGTCCTTCACTGTCTCCCAGAGTTTGCTCAAACTCCTGTCCATTGAGTAGGTGATAACATCCAACCATCTCATCCTCTGTCGTCCCCTTCTCCTCCCGCCTTCAGTCTTTCCCAGCATCAAGGCCTTTTCTGATGAGTCGGCTCTAGACAACAGGTGGCCAGAGTATTGGCGTTTCAGCTTCAGCATCCGTCTTTCCAATGAATATTTTAGTAGGTACTGCTACTGTCCGTTTTACAGTTGCACAGTTGGACAGTTTGCTTCAGGTCAGGTCTGGAAAGCGATGGGATAGGCTTAGAAACCCTATGATCTGATTCCAGAATCTGCTGCCTTAGACCTTGTTTTCCTGCTTTTTGTTTTTTGTTGACACTTTATGTGTCCAGTATTTAGGAGTCAGATGCTTCCTTTTTAATAAAAATTTACACACCCTTCATGATTTTTATAGCCCTCAATGTCACTGGACTGGTTTCTAATAAACTTTTTTCTCCATCTGTCCCCCAAATAAATTTTTAAGTCACCAGGTCAAGTGAGCTCAAAGTCAGAAGGAAAACCTGGCAGTGATGAGTGCTGCTGCTAGGCTTTTTCCCAGGAAAAGGCAAGACTCGGTCTAGCGGAAGCACGTTTGTCACACGTAGTGTGCCGCCTCTTTGTTCATGAAAGTCATCTTTCTCTGATGCTGGAGGTAATCGTGCATTAAAAAGCATACTTTTCGCCTTTTAAAAATGGGCAACTGAACATTAACTTGTATTTATCATGTCCGAAGTTAATAGTACTAAGTATCTTCTGTGTTTTTGAGAGCCTTCCTAAATAAACTTTAAAAAAGTATGTCTCTAGTCCTAGAAGATCCAGTGCAGAGAGATGTTGTAAAGGGTACCGTGAGTTTGGAAGGTAGGTGATCCCTGAGACTGAAGTTCCTCATCATTGCCTAGTGGCCTCTCAGCATCTGGCCCACACGTGACCCTTACAGCCACAGTGTTTCATGAATCCTTGGTCATCAGTTCACTGGGCAGTAATCTGCCAAAGGGCCCAGGTTCACAGGTGGCTGTACCTGAGTGTGAGCCAGGTAGAGAAAGGGGCATGGAGAGAGCAGGGTCCTCGGAACCTGTTACTCAGGTGTGCTTGGCACAGCCTCAGGAGTGTCCAAGTGTAAATGCCAACGCCAGAGCCATCTCATTCTTCCACTGCGTCCATTTACCTCTGTCTTGGGATGCTACATCTGAGATCTTTTTCACCGTGACTAGCTGCACATGTTATGATGGTCAAAGATAATTTTGTTTTGAAGAAGCTGGACATCTTTTGTCACCTGAACGGAAGGAAGTACCAAAGTAGAAACTGCATAGTGTTGAGACTGGCTTAGAAGCCAAGAAGGTACTTTGAAGCATGGACATCATTGGGTCATGGCCTAGCACCTTGACTCCCCCATTAAACTGTATTTTCTAATCACAGCTCATGCTTCGTATTGGCGCTCATTTCTGTGGATCCCTTATTCAAAATAGCTGCTGGCATGGCCTTGCAGAAGCACCTCCAGGAGGCCCCCACAGTGCCCAGGCACTGAGCAGGTGTGGTTAGTTCTCTAGACTCTCTGCCAGTGGGATGTTCCCCACTTTTTGCTAAGGTCTTTATCACCCAGTCCAAGTCTCCAGTCCAGGAGGAATGACACCACCTTTCAAAAGGATTTGGAGAGGAAATGGCAAAACTGCCTTTTTTGTTTGGTTTTTAAAGAGTTGGTAAGCAGGTTGTACCAGGCAAGCAAGTTACTTTCTCCCCCATCCCCTCCTTCCCCCCTCCCTCCCTTATCTCTCCTCTCCCTTTTCCTGCTCTCCTTCCTCTATCTCTTGCGCACTCAAGATTATGAGGCTGGAATGTACATCTTGTAAACAGAACTGAGACAGGACAAGGGGGAAGGGGTAGACAAATGAATGGTCTATCAGGGGTTCAGTGGTTTGTAGCTCCAAGGTCAGGATCTAAGAAAGTTACAGGGATGCTGGCTTCAGTTTTCTTGAAGGGTAAATCCTGGACAGTGAAACTGCCCAAAGAGGGAAGGAGTTTGGGCAGTTATTAGAGCATCAACTGCATGACCAGCTGGCAAAGATGGTTTAAAAGATTGAAGTGTTGCTGGAAGTCTCAGCCAGTGATTTCTGATAGTGCCTTTTCATCAGAATTACATGAGCGACCATGGGCACCTCTTCTTCTCCCTCTCCCACTGAAGTTTAGATGCGTGAGCTTTCGGATGAAGCCCAGGAGTATCTGTTTGCTGTGCTTCTGTGGCTCCTCCAAATTCAGGAACCACTAGATAAGATCCCTTTTTCAGCCTCTGCATTCCTCCGTCCAGTGGTTTTCTTAGGCTCTGCCTGCAGCCGTTGCTCCCTCTGTTTTAGCAGGATGGAAATGCCAACTGAACATGTGGTGATTGTAGCATTCTTAGATGATCAAACTTGTATGACTTCAGCCTTTCAGACTTATTTTGTGTGGCCCTTGGCTTGTGAGCAGAGTGCCAGAAGGAAAGGGCTAATTCCCATTCATGTTTCTGCCCATCTGAACAGACACTGGGGCCTTGTGTGACTCTTGACACTTGGGGAAGCGCCTGAAAAGTACGTACGCATTGTCTTGTATTCTTTAGCACTTTAGTCCCCGTGCAGCTCTGTGGAGGAAGCTGAGTAAGTGTCTGTAATTCTGATTGCCAGATTGGAAAAAAAAAAACTGAAGCGAGAAAGGTTGCAAGTGTTTTGGTTTTTTTTTAAGGTAATGAGAGGAAGGCTTTCCACAGATCCCGAACTAAAATGTTTTTTGCTTCGTTGCTAGTTCTTTGTATGCTGAAAAAAGAACGTGTGTTGAAAGATCCCTATTTTTATGTGAGAATCAGTGCACTGCCCGCGCTGTGGTCCCGGCTCCAGACGACAGGAGTGCAGTCCCGGCCCCTCCCTCGCCCCGTCTCCCTGCTGCCTTCATTTTGCCCTCCCTGACCCGGGTCCCTGCAGCAGCTGGAGGCAGTGGCTGGGATAAAGGTCAGGCCATGTCGTATCGGCTCCAGCCTCTCCGCACATCTCCCTCATGTGCGGGAGAAGCCACCTCCTCACGATACTGCACTATCGGTCTTCCCTG
>SJXQ01007396.1:83285-120004 GCA_006408695.1 Aepyceros melampus | reverse complement strand
TCGGTCTTCCCTGGACCCCTCTCCTCTTCCCCTGACCAGATCTGCCGCCCCCCCGCCCAGCACCTCCTTTCTTGTTCACTGACCCCCAGCCTCCTTACTGTCGCTCAGGTGCTCCAGGCCCACTTCCTATAGACCTTCGCCCTTCCTCTGCCTGAAGCGCCCTCTACCAAGGCTGCCCGAGGCCTCGGCTCCAATGTCGACTTATCCTTAGGCCTCTCCTGACTGTCCACACCTCCACACCCCAGCCCTCAACCTCATCCGATACTTATGCCCTATCCCCTTCGCCTAGTTTTATGGTTTGTTTTCCCCAATCACTGGCCACCTTCTGCCAGATAAAGATAACACTTGTTGTCTCCCCTCTCTGCACTCTCATGAGGGGAGGGATGAATTTATTTCTCATCACTGCCCTGTAGGAGCTGGAGTGGTACCTGGCGCTTGATAGATGCTCAGTAAGATGTGAAGTGGGTATTTGTCTGCCTTCTGTTGTCAGGATGTTGTTGGCTTCTTAGCACTTGTGCAAGCAAATCAGGTGCACGAGAGAGAGCTGGGATTTGTGCTCGTGATTCAATGTACACAGAAACCAATGGACCCCAGAGTTGGTGTCCTGGCTCTACCACTTACGCATCTTTAGAAGCTAAAGTGACAGAAGGTATAGGGAGGTTGATACAAAATTACACTTGTGAAATTGCTAGATGCTGTCAATGACACTTAAAAGTAACTCACTCAGCAAAGGCCATCCCAAGTGACTGCCATGATTATTACCGTGCTAAAGTGCTAACTTTTAGAGGGTAGATGACTTTCGGTTGAGGCTTGTTATTTGCCAGTTCTATTGTACTACCTACTGTGTATACCAGGGCTTCCCTTGTGGCTCAGCTGGTAAAGAATCCGCCTACAGTGAGGGAGACCTAGGTTCCATCCCTGGGTTGGGAAGATGCCCTGGAGAAGGGAACGGCTACCCACTCCAGTATTCTGGCCTGGAGAATCCCATGGACTGTATAGGGTTGCAAAGAGTTGGACATGACTGAACGACTTTGACTTCACTTCTTTGTACTGTGTTACTACCAACATGTGTACCAAGATAATAGGTAAAGTATAGCATAAAATTCCCAAGGTCATTGAAATAGAGGGTAAGTCTGGAAACATGTTAGCTAAGCTAAACCTTAAGTTCATGCATTAATCATGCTTTATGATTTCTTTATTTTCCCTTTAGTGTTGCCTGGAATATCAGAGAATTGGAAGCAGTCACGTTTGAGGATCCTAACCTGCTTTATGAAGAAAGATAATTAAGTATGCTCCTAGGTGCCCTGCCACAAAGTGTACCAAAGATGCTTCCTAAGGATTTTATCATATGAAATCTTTCTGGATTTCAGCAAGCTTTTTAGAAATGCAAATGAAGAGATGAAGGACATTGGACAGCAACTCTGTAGCACAGAAGTGGGTGACGGACGCAATGCCTTGACCATGTCACCCAAACCGCCTAATGCTCATCGAGGGACTCGACCAGACAGACCGGATGCTCAGACTCTTCTGTATCAAGGCTCTGAGGCAGAGTCTCCCGCCATGACCGTTGCTACGTGTGCAAAGTGCAAGAGTGTGCATGAGGTCCCCCTTCAGGATCTGAAAAAGGGTACTGGACAAAGCCAGAAGGAGGACAAATACGTTTGCTTCAAATGCAACCTTGGCGCGGCCTCTCCCCATTTCCACTTTGTGAACAACAGTCGCAGTGCTACTCAAGTAGCAGATAAACCTGAAGCCATCTCAGGTTCTGTCAATCACAAGTTTAAGGTAAGGAACTTCAAGCCAGGCAAATACTATTGTGACAAATGCCGCTTTTCCACAAAGGACCCTCTGCAGTACAAGAAGCACACGCTTCAGCACGAAGAGATTAAGTTTGTCTGTTCTCACTGCGGCTGCATTTCCTACACGAAAGGGGAGTTTCAGAGACACCTGGTGAAACACACGGGCGTTTTCCCTTACCGGTGTGAGTACTGTGACTATGGTGCTATCAGAAATGACTACATCGTCAAACACCGGAGGAGAGTCCACGAGAAGGCGGGCGCAAAACGGCCACCCAAAGCCATCGCCAGGCTGGAGCCAAAAAGGATGAGCGCCTCAAGCAAAACCCAGAGCTTTCAAAAGCTTCCAGTCCCAGGACCGCGTTTCAAAACAAGGTGTCAGATCAGCTCTCAAGCTTTTCCCTCCCCGCAAGTAAAGACAGGACGCACAGCATCACATTGTTACCCGAATCCAAAGACTACCAGAAAGATGTGGTGTGCATCCCACACAAAGGGGCCCTGTCAGAGCCCGCTGAGGTCAGCCTGCTGGAGAACAAAAGCGTGGAGGTGGAGGTCTTGTCCCCCTCGAAAGAGCCCGTGCAGCCGGGGATGCCGTTAACGGTGGTGGCGCCAGCCGAACTCGTCGTCCCCGCCAACTGTCTAGCCCAGCTGATGGACGTGAAGGTTGTCAATGGAACGCAGCAGCTCGTGCTCAGACTGTTTCCCCTGGAAGAAACCAACAGCCTCGACGCCAGTGGAGGCGATGGAGGTAGTTCCGAACGTGGGTCTAAAGAGAGAGGTGCAAGTGAGCAGGAAAAAATGGCTTCCACAGAGCCCACGCAGTCCCTCGCGATCGAAGGGACTATTGGAAAACTTGCAGGCATCAGTAGTCTACAGTCATCAGTTCAGAAGCAACTTAAAAATGTGAAATGGGTGAGGTCTTACGATTTTTTCATGCCAAATTCTGGCAGGCACAGCAGCAGAGAACCCCTGCTCAACCCAGGGAGAGTTGAGAGTTTGCAGAAAAAAGGTTACACGTATCCCCATAGAGCTGCTCTGCCTTCCATTGCCTTCAAAGGCCATTCTCCATTATCTCTAGTGAAAAACGGTGTCTTACGTAGTCTTGGAACTTCATCGAACTCTTTTCCATATAAAGCTGCCCTTTCTTTTACTGAAGACAGAAGAAACTTACCCAGTGACCCGCACCAATTATTTCCTGTCTCTGCACCGCCTGCAACCATTTCCTTCTCTGGAGAAAAGGACTCACTGCCCCTATGTCAGAATGACTTGGGCTCTAGGAATGAGATCAGCCTTCCTGCAAAAATGGTTACCCCACCCAGGAAGCTGCAAGACAACCAGAACAGGAATACAAGGCAGTTGCAAACGCAGGCCAGGTGTCCTCTCAACACAGAAGTGAGTATTTACAGATCAACGTAATGGGAGAAGACAGAGTCAGAGCCCAACAGTCCGGGGATAAACCTCTGGAATTAAAGAATCCCGACCAGACTAATGACTCCTTCGATGGCCCGGTCATCTCCTCCGTCTTTTCTCTGAGCTCCGGATCTGAAAACGTCCCTGAGGGCGTCAAGTGGAATAGTTCAACGTCCAAAATAAAGTCAATTGAACTCTTGCGCAGAAAGATAGCCCAGTTAATCGAATCCTGTGGCAAGCCTTCATCTCTGGCTGCAAACAGCACCCATCGACATTCTGTAGGGAAGGCGTCTAAGACCACTTCAAAAGCCACACCTGAAGGCATCCAGGAAATTAACATGTCTTTCACCAGCACTGGCTATTCCACGGGCACGCTCCCCAGGCCTCAGGAAGCCAGTGGCGTTAGTGGACAGCTCGCACACCAGCAGGCGTATCCACAGCTCGTCGAAGGCAGCAGTGGGAAAACCGAAAGCAGAGTGACCAAGAAGCCCCACGTGGCTACTCCAGTGTTGATCCCCAAGGGGGCCGTGTTGAGGGTTCTTAATTCCTCTGAGGATTCCCACGTCATAGAGGCAACCTGCGAAGCACCTGTCAACATCCCATGCACTGAGACAGAGTTAATAAAGCCCATTCCGTTCTGCCCAATGAAACAGACAGACCCGGACGTACAGTTTCTGACGAGTGAAAGTGGGCCCATAGATATGTCCCCAAATCACAATCTGTCTTTTCGGCCTAAATCACGAAAAGAGAGTGCCCATTGTAGCACTATGCCCAGAAAACCCGGATCCATGCACGGCCCACAAGGAAGTAGTGAAATGAGCAAGCAAGCTAAACTGTTTCCCAGAAGTCTTGCCATCAGTAAAAATAAACCCAGACAAATCAGCTCATCCAAGAAGAAAAGCAAAATCCAGACTGACCCCAGCCACTGTTTCAGAGATCCTTCCATTTTTCGGTTGCAAGACAGCTTCGACTGATCGCAGCTAAACCAGACCAGTTGATCAAATGCCCCCGTCGAAACCAGCCTGTTATTGTGTTAAACCATCCTGACGTTGACTCACCAGAGGTGTCCAACGTGATGAAGGTAATAAACAAGTACAAAGGCAACGTCCTCAAGGTGGTGTTGTCAGAGAGGACTAGGTGTCAGTTAGGCATGAGACGGCACCACGTCCGACTGACCTACCAGAACGCGGAGGAAGCCAATCAAATCAAAAGACAAATGATGCTGAAAATGAAACTGAAGAAGGTTCACAAAAACAACTACCAGGTGGTGGATTCCTTGCCTGATGACTCATCACAGTGTATATTTAAGTGCTGGTTTTGTGGGCGGCTCTACGAGGACCAGGAAGAGTGGATGAGTCACGGCCAGCGGCATTTGATAGAAGCAACCAGAGACTGGGATGTTCTTTCTTCCAAGGGCAAATAAGTGAAAAACCGATCTTGGAAGCACGGTGTTTTTGCTCCCTTTCAGTTGGTCCTGGTTTGGGTGGTTTGGTTTTGAGTCCCTCCCTGACTCAGTGGGGGAAATAGAGTATGCAGGGATGGGAGGGCGGGTCAGTCTTGAGATCCTCCTGGGAATGTTGAGAGCCGTGAGTCTGAGCCCAAGCCGGGTGCCTGGATCTCAGAAGGGTCTGTGTCCCTGAAGGAGTGTGCTCAGATTCACGTACATGCATTTGGGAAGAAGGGAAACTCGGAACAGAATTTCAGTGGGATCTGAGATTTCTCTTGAGTCAGCAGCCTTTTTCCGAGTAGATAACAAATCTTTTCTTATCCATTCAGAGGGGCAAGTTTAGAACGTTTGACACATGCTCTTTATACAACAAAATGCTACTGAAGAATTAAACCCAGGTCTTGGTGTGCACACTTTTTTTTTTTTCATTTGCATTAACTCATCTCCTAAATATTTGGTACATAATGGAGGTTACATTTGCTACTTCATTTTCTTAAATTTGGTTATAAGAAAGTGGCATTCTTTTAATCCCTCGCCCACTCTGTGGTATTGCTGAGTGTTCATGGTAGCACAGAGAAATTGTGCTTTTGTTAACCCCTTTAAAGAATGATTCCAAAGGTTGACTTTAGTTTGCAACAACAGCAGATGTTAGGGGAAGAATAAAAGATTTTCAAGCTTTTGCTTTCTTTTCAAGTACCTTGATTTATGACGGTGGGGGAGGGAATGTCCCTTTTTGGAAGAAGAAAAAAAGAAAATACCTAAAGTTGTCTCCTGTTTGCCCTTGCCACTCTCCTGAAAGTCGGCTGAGTAATCCATGTCCCCTGTGAGTGAACAGGCTCCTTTGAACTTGGAAGAAGTTTGGGGAGACAAGTCGAGGTAGGATTGGGAAGCAAGTTGGGGCTTTATTGAGACTGTTGAGTTTTGGTTTGGTTCCCCACAAACCAGGGCTGGGTGCTGCACGCTCTGTGTTCCTCCTGCACCCATGGGTCAGACGCTGGCCCTCTCCTGCCCCTCCCGCCACCAGGTCATATGCTGCCCTCCCTTGGTGGGTTTTCTGAACAGGCCCTCTTGTGGAATAAGACCGCTTCCTCACTCACCTGTCCACTCCTTAAAATTTTTCTCTCGTGAAAACACTGTGAACAGGCAGGAATCCACACAATGGAAACCTCCCCACTGTCTTTATTCAAGTTCCAGGAACACTGTACCCAGTTTTCATCAATGGTAGTTTCTAACTGATCTCAGCTGCAATCAGGCCCTCCCTGTTGCTCATCCCACTTTGGAAGGAGCTCCGAGAACACTCCAGCTCCCCTGCAGCAGCAGAAGGCGGGGCTGGTGCTGGTCTCCACAGCCCGCCCTCTGCACCACCGTGGCTGCATGGGCAGGTGGATGGCTTGGCGCAAACAGCCCCACCTGGGTTGTAGTCGTCACATGCCAGCCAGCCCCAAGCCAGCCATAACACAGAGCACAAACGCAAGGCAGCCCCAATGCACGTGTTTTTCTTCCTTCTGTATTCCTTCCTTGGAGAACCGAGGGCGATTATAACTGTAAGAGCATGAGCAGGCTTCTTGGCTTGGCAGTTGAAGGCTTCCTGATCCTTTTCCATGTGGGGAAGTCTTAGGTTATCCTCTGATAGATTTGACTGTAATACTTTGTAGTTCTCATTACAGATAAATTGACATGGCTTGTGTGTAGTTTAATACATAATCATTACGTTGGTTTATTAGTTTTTTATTGAAATTTGAAACTTGGGTTTTTTTATACGTGTATATACGTATGTACACATTTTTTACCATGTGAAGACTGTGGTAGCTAATTTTCTGATTTCCTATTTTATAATGGAATTATGTGGCCTGGAAAAATACAAAGCATTTTATATTCTAGAAATAATTTATTTTGGAAGCACATTTTTATAATGGTCTGATCTTGTTTTTAGAAAATGGAAGCACAGTGACGGGTTCGATTTCCATGAACAAATGGGTATATTGTTTCAGTACAGTATTTAGTCCTTGTGCATTTCTAGTTGGTGCATTTTGGGAAATGGGTCACGTGTACCACTTCACTACATAAGGAGAACATTCTTAAGTTTCATCCACAGAAGACTTGGTATCCCCCAACCCCCTAGCATGAAAGAAGGCTCTTAAGAGTTGAGGGAAGAAGAAAAGGCTGTGATTTTCTTTTTTTCCTCCTTCTATACCTCACTGCTTGGTAGCATCTTTCCTGAAAGGCTAGACTTTGACCTTCCAGGAAAGATGACCTTGAATCAGGTCAGAGTGTTAAGTGTCAACATGAAGAATTCACACTTGGCAGCGTCAACTGTTTTTCAAGTATTACCTAAAAGTCCGCTTATGTACTTGTACAGAGCAAAATTTTGTGAGTAGAATATGTAGCTAGGCTTCTTGAGATTTTCAGAATGACAGTACCTTTTAAGGAATTAAGAGGGCTTCCTGAAAGTCATAAAAAAAAATGAGAAAGCAAAACGTCTTCCTTATATAAAGAACCTTAGAAAATATTGTGTTAACATGTAGCTTAATGTCATGAAACGAACAAAATTGGAGAAGGTAGAGGCAGAGTGTGTTGAGTATTTGTCGACTTTCTTAATTTTGAAGGATCTCTACTCACTAAATGTTATTCATAGTTCTTAATACAAAAATCATTTAACTTATTTTTTAAAGTAGATTTTCTTTCTTTGGAGGATCAGGAATGAGACGACCTTCTTATATTTATGATATGACAGTGAAAAAAAAATTTTTTTAATATACCCAGAGGCTATTTTCGGAGAAGGCAGTGGCACCCCACTCCAGTACTCTTGCCTGGAAAATCCCATGGATGGAGGAGCCTGGTAGGCTGCAGTCCATGCTAAGGGTCAGACACGACTGAGCTACTTCACTTTCATGCATTGGAGAAGGAAATGGCAACCCACTCCAGTGTTGCCTGGAGAATCCCAGGGACGGGGGAGCCTGGTGGGCTCCTGTCTATGGGGTCACACAGAGTCGGACACGACTGAAGTGACTTAGCAGCAGTAGCAGCAGAGGCTGTTTTACTCAAATTTTTATCCCAAATCCAAAACACTTTGTGAATCCCTCTTACGGGCCAAGAGCTATTGGTTGAACTAAAAACGCAATGTATTAACCCTCCAAAGTTCCATCCCTCTTTTTTATTTTAGGACATAATGATGTAAAGCCACTCCAGAAAATGAAGATGTGATGCTGCTCAGCCTTTGGGGTATTTTTTTAATCTGTCAGTGTCCGATTGAGCAGAAAACAAAACATCACATAACATGTTGTAAGCATTATTATATGTCCTGCATTAACAGTCTGTGTGTCTGCTGCTCTGACTTTGAAACACGTTATGTATATAGATAGAGATGTTGGCGTAACTTTTGTTAAATAAAACAACTGTAAAATTCTCTCCGTCCTTTCATTTCACATGTTCTGTGGGTTGGCTATTACACAGCCAACCTGTGATACATTTCTTAACCACATAGAAGCATCAGTCTACACAGCACAGGTGCTTTGGATTCCATGAAAGTGTACTTTAAATTGGATGCACTGTTGGTTAACCAAGCGTGCCCTGAAATTAGGCCAGGTGACATTTTGTTAGCTTTGACTTACCCTCACAAGAGATGCTGGGTTGAGCAGCAGTAGCAATTTTCATAGCGTGGTCCTAATCAGAGAAGCTGTCTGGGACCTGCCTTCCATGTGAGGCCTCAACTAGGAGTGGGGCTCAGGTGGGAGGGTCCCCAAGTAGTCAGCCTTCAGGAGCCAGGTGTGTGGGTGATGCCCTCTAGCCAAATGTACGTGATTGTTTATATCTAGTTTCTCCACATTCTTGGAAAGTATGAGGGTATTTGGTGAGGGGGCTTCATTCCCGGTACCCAAGGAGTCAAAGAGATTTAGACTTGAGTTGAATATTGGCGAACCCTGAGGAAAATAGAGGAGGTAGGAGTTGCTAAAGTTCATCAGTTTGGCTTATTACCTTGTGTTGAGGTAACAGATCCAACTGTGTAGATCTAATTAGCTGCCACCTTCAGTTATTTGGGCTTCCTAGGTGGCTCAGTGGTAAAGAATCTGTCTGCCAATGCAGGAGACGCAAGAAACTCAGATTCCATCCCTTGGTCAGGAAGATCTCCTGGTGTAGGAAATGGCTACCTGCTCCAGTATTCTTACTGGAGAATTGCATATGCAGAGGAGCCTGCTGAGCTATAGTCCACAGGGTCACAAAGAGTCAGACATGACTGAGCACATTTGACTGGTTATCTAGGGGAGTAGAGATCAGATAAGGCAGCTGAACCCTGAAGGGAATTTGTATAGCCCTGGACTTCAGGCTATGATGTCACTAGACGGTGGCCGAGACAGACAAAGTCCAATAGTTGGGAAATGGTCCTCACTAATCTACATATAGTTTTTTTTTGTTTTTTTTTTTTAAAGCTCGGAAAAGTTAATAAAACCTGTTCAGCAGGTTCACATGCCAGTGAGTGACGTAGTGGACAGGACCTTGTGGCAGGAAGCCCAGTGGTACTCTTCCTTGCACCCGTGAACCTCTCCACCTTAACATATATAGAGCGTTATATTGCCACTGGTATCTGCGTAAGTTGCCCTCCTGAGATTCTAGCACTAGCAGACATACTCTTAAAGTAGTCTAATATGACCAGTGCTGTCCAAATATAATAAGTATACATATTCTTGACTACCTAGTAGCCACACTTGACAGTAGAAAGAGCAGATTAGATGTTTTGCCTCGATACATTCAAAATATGATTTACCCATATTTCAACATAAAACCTATTGAGATATATTCTGTGTGTAAATACAAAGGGTGTGTGTATACATAATACATACATATACTTTAAATGAAGTTTGAGAAGTCTGGTATATTTTAAGCTTAAAACATTATGATACAGTTCTGATGCTAAATTTTTAGTTGTAATGTGATATAGTCCTATCAAAATACTTGTGTGTTTAGTGGAAAGATTGTACTGCTTCAGTTTAAAAAATTCAGTTCTCCAGTCACCCTAGCCACATTTCAAGTGTTCTTTACCCATATGTGTCTAGTGTTTTATTGTATTGGATAGGATAGGACAAAGGAAAATGACTCTATTGTTAAGTATTAGCTTACTTGTCTGGATTTCTTGATGGGAAGGGTCGAATTTCATTTATCTGTGTGTGTGTCTCTAAATCTAGGCGACGCAAGGCTAGGTTTTACTCACATTTAGGGAATATCACTCTGCTCCAGGTTATGTATTACTACTCCACAAACAGTTCAATTTCCAGATCTACCTTAAATGATTGCACATGTGATTCTTGGAGGTTCTTTATTTTGCAAGCAGAGATGGTCAACCAAACAGATGTTTAGCACTCGTCCACACTGTATTCACCGTCTGTCAGGGACCCAGCCTGCTGGAGGGGCCGCTCGCCTCTGCACCATCTGAACCACGTGGGCTCCTCCGTTACCGGGACAGGGAAAGATGGGAGCGGAAGGTCTTGCACGGGGGGAAAATATACAGCACTTCCACTCACAACCCACTGCCCAGAAGTGGCCGCACAACCTTCCAAAGGGGCTTCAAGAGAACAGCCTTACAGCCACTGACAGCGTCTGACAGGCTGGACTGCAGGCTGAGTGCTGAAGGCATGCGGTAGAGCTGCCGGTGGGGGAGCAACCTGCCAATCCGACGGTTGTGTAACGGCAACAGTCTGCTAGGAGCTGGTGAAGGTATGGAGAAAGAGAAACCTCAGCATGCTGTTTGGTAATATCTAAACTTAGACGGGGCAATATATCGCTTTGTCTGCCTTTCCGTGATCCCTAGTGAGATAAGGCTGGTGGTGCTTTGTTGGCTAGGTCGCGTCTGACTCTTCGCCACCCCATGGACAGTAGCCCACCAGGCTCCTCTGTCCATGGGATTCTCCAGGCAAGAGTACTGGAGTGGGTTGCCATTCCCTTCTCCAGTTTTCAAAAGGATCTGGGTCCAATTTTTAAAAATACAAGATAACACCTGAACTCATATGAGATTCATAGCCTCGGGAAAGTCAGTTCCAGGTGAATCACTAACTCAGTTGTTTTGGCCCCCATTATCAGGGAGACTGTTTGTCTCCCCGTGTGTAACACACCTTCCATATACGCAGGTTCCGTACCTGTGTGGTTCTATCTGTGTGGTCGGGTCTCCGTGCCGCTGCACTCCACAGCTTATTGTGATTCTTCTTCAGTAATTCTACTGAGACGGTTTACCATTGACAGAAATGTACAGAAAATGAGTCCTGGCAGATATTCTAAGACTACCCTTGGCTCTTGGCTGTTTCATATGCACATTAAAATCAGCTCACCAATCCCTGATGAGATTTTGATTAGAAAATCATGAAACTCATAGATGCATTTGAAGAAAGTTGTAATCAATGATAATGTGGCTATCACTAAGTCTGGTAAGATCCCAATAATCTGAAAATATAATAGAAAATGTACTGGACAATAATGTTTTGCCATTTATTCCCTTTGTTTGGCGAACAGTTCTCATTCACAGTAACAATAAGAACTGTATAGTTTGCATAATCAATTAAAGCCATGAAGGAAGAAGAAAGAATTTTAAAGAGGTCAGGAGAATTGCCAAATACAAATTCAGTATTTTAAAAATCAGTTGGATTTCTGTACATCAACCATGGAAGTGGCTTAGTAGTAATGTTCCTCTCACCATTCTATTCAACTGTCTAAAAGAAATCCTAACCAGTGTAACTGCTGCTGCTGCTAAGTTGCCTCAGTCATGTCCAACTCTGTGTGACCTCATAGATGGCAGCCCACCAGGCTTCTCTGTCTCTGGGATTCTCCAGGCAAGAACACTGGAGTGGGTTGCCATTTCCTTCTCCAATGCATGAAAGTGAAAAGTGAAAGGGAAGTCGCTCAGTCATGTCTGACCCTTAGCGACCCCATGGACTGCAGCCTACCAAGCTCCTCCATCCATGGGATTTTCCAGGCAAGAGTACTGGAGTGGGATGCCATCGCCGTCTCCAACCAGTGTAAAATGAAAAGTGAAAATTGGGATCTTTATATTTTCTATGTAATCCATAGGCTAGAGCTTAAAAGAAAGAAACATGGGAAGAGATAAAAGTTCCTTAGAGTTTCCCCATTCCATTTAAAGTACAATTTTTGCTTTAAGTTTTGGGAAGTTACATTTTATCAGTTTAGGGCAACTCTCTTCTATTCATAAGTCACTTAGATTATTTTCCATAACTAAATTACATATTTAACTTTTTTCTTTAAAAATCCTACTGTATTAAATAAAATGTTCCTGTGTTAAATCTTCCTGGTATCCCTGGGATAAATCTCACTTCCTGATGATCTGTTTATATGCACATACTGCTGTGTTTACAGATCTAAGAATTTACACCACAGAATGGTTAGGTCATTTTATTTCTCCATTTGATGCAAATTGTTTCTGAGACTAGAGGACAGTTTGTCCTTGTAGCGCTAAGCCATCTTGCCGGTAAAGACATCTTGGACAGGCATCCGTAGCAGAGATGGAAATTGGGTTGGGAAGGGAAAGAGTGGAGAGGCTCACTACTGACTTGATTTCTGTGTACTTTTTCAGGTTTTCCATGCCTTATTAGGTCAGTTATGCTAATCCTTTCTGTTTCATTCCATATCCCTAGAAAAATGTAAACAGTAGTGATGTTCTTTTGAGGTTTATATCCAAGTGAATGATGCATCTTATTAGGGACACAGAAATCCATGTGCCATTGTGTACACAAACCACGTTCTCCATTTACTGAATGATTTAACACAGGTTGTAAAGTGAGTTACTTGAGGTGTGCATTAAAATTGTTCTAAGAAGAAGATTTCTTTCAGTTCATGAATGGAACCCATAAAATCTCTAAAAACAAGGTTTTCTTCATTCTGATTCTTTCCTGGAGAATTCCATGGACTGAGGAGCCTGGTGGGCTACGGTCCACAGGGTTGCACAGAGTCAGGCATGACTGAAGTGACTTAGCAACCATGCTTGAAGACATGCCTTTATATGGGTAAAGGACAGAACTAGAAATGGTTCTTGTCAGGGAATGGAGCTTCACCAAGTCATCGGGGACAGTCACTGGGCTTCTACGGTTCATGTCTTCAGACGTCTCTCAAGTCACTGGCCATTCATTTGTCACAGTCCCAGTGTCTGCTATTATCCAGGCTAGACTGACAGCAGTACTGTGGTTTGCCTCATCTAGAATGTATTTTGGTTATGCTCACCTTCCAGGGACCTAATGTGTGCGTGCATGCTAAGTCAATTCAGTCCCATTGACTCTTTGCAACTCCATGGACTGTAGCCCACCAGTCTCCTTTGTCCATGAGAGATCCTCCAGGCAAGAATGCTGCAGTGGATTGCCATGCTCTTCTCCAGGGGATCTTCCTGACCCAGGGCTCAAACTCGAGGCTCCTCTGTCTCCTGCATTGGCAGGAAGGTTCCTTACCACTAGTGCCACCTGGGAAGTCCCTCAAAGCCTATTATACAATAGAGTGGGCTGACAGCAACACCAAGCCTATACTTTTTGGAATAATCTGATAACAAACCTAAATTTGTAGTGGCTTCAATTTGGCAAAGATATCTGTTGAAGTCTACTGCAGGTTGGGCAGCGTTCCTGCTCATCTTGCCTTGGGGGCCATGTTTTAGATGTCAGAGTACAAAACAGAGAAGGGAGGGGTGGAGGAGGAAAGAGGGCTGGCTCTTAGTTGCTCAGCTAGGAAGGGACATATGCCATGTCCCCAGCAGTCCTTTGGCCAGAATTAGTTCAACAGCTTCAATCAACTTCAAGTTGTTGCTGTTTGTTTAGCTCCTAAGTTGTGTTTGACTCTTTGCAACCCTATGGACTATAGCCTGCCAGGCTCCTCTGTCCACGGGATTCTCCAGGCAAGAATACTAGAGTGAGTTGTTTCCTTTTCCAACTGACTGCAAGGGAGGTTGGGAAATACAGGGGAGGGCATGGGATATTTGTTAAGCAACAACTTGCCAAAGTCACTGTATGACTTTAAGCAAGTAACTCAACGTCTCTGTGCCTCAGTGCATATAGCATTCAGTTCAGTCCAGTTGCTCAGTCATGTTAGACTCTTTGAGACCCCATGGACTGCAGCAAGCCAGGCTTCCCTGTCCATCACCAACTCCCAGAGCTTACTCAAACTCATGTCCATCAAGTTGGTGATGCCATCCAGCCATCTCATCATCTGTCGTCCCCTTCTCCTCCTGCCTTCAATCTTTCCCAACATCAGGGTCTTTTCCAGTGAATCAGTTCTTTGCATCAGGTGGCCAAAGTATTGGAGTTTCAGCTTCAACATCAGTCCTTCCAATGAACACCCAGGACTGATCTCCTTTAGGATGGACTGGTTGGATCCCCTTGCAGTCCAAGGGACTCTCAAGAGTCTTCTCCAACACCACAGTTCAAAAGCATCAAGTCTTTAGCACTCAGCTTTCTTTATAGTCCAACTCTCACATCCATACATGACTACTGGAAAAACCATAGCTTTGACTAGACAAACCTTTGTCAGCAAAGGCATATCACATCAGCCTCACTTTTATAACCAAAACTGACATATTTTTATATCATGCAGGATTATTATGATAATTCAAGCACATAGCATGGTATCTCAGATATAAGTGTTTAATTCGGTATTTACATACTAATGTATCAAACATCTTTTCTGGGGAAGACACGTGATCTTGATATCACAGAGACTCTCATAGCAAGATCCTTGCCCTCACGTCCATGTCAAACTTACAATTCAAACTCTGGTCCTTGGACCAGTAGCCATCTGCATCCCTTGACATTTTGTAAAGGCTCCAGATTCTCTGATACCATCCCTGACCACCTGAATTTAAGCCTGCAAGTCCCTGGGTGATTTTTGCATACAACAGTCAGAGAAATACTGATCTAGAACATTACCCCTTCATTTCTCCCTTCACCAGGCTTATTCTTTGTTTCCTTTTTCAAGAACACCTGCTCTAAGTCTCTCATCGACCACACCCCCATCGCGATTTTAGGGATTAGGTGTTGCCATGGCATCGCTACTGCTCTTAGAAAATGAGAGAGAAGAAAGTGCCCAGGGTTCAGCGGGGCAGAGACACTCTCTGTGTTATCAGAGAAGGCAGCATATGCAGGGTTATAATTAACGGTGATATGAACTGAGAGTGGTGGGGAAGGAGGGGCCAGCAGGAAGGAAGACAGTAGGAAATTAAAGGAGATCGTCCTTCAGCTGCACAAGCTGAGCCCCGAGTCACAGTGAAATGCAGGTTGCAAAGAACTGACCCGTGATGCTGTTGTGTGTCAATTGGTTAAGAGCTTCCTCAGGACTCGTGTGTTGATATCAGACCACCTGGTCACCGTGCCAACATTTTATGGGTCGTTTAATGGGTAGCTGGTGAAGGAAATGGCAACTCACTCCAGTATTCTTGCCTGGAAAATCCCATGGATGAAGAAGCCTGTACAGTCCATGGGGTTGCAAAGAGTCGGACATGACTGAGCGACTCCACTTTCACTTTACAGGGGAGCTGGGACTGAGGGCACAGCTTCTCCGGGCCTTGTGCATAGTCAGCTTGTGATTTGAACTCTGTAGTTTGGTTTGCTGTGCATACAGGTCACAAAGACTCTCACTGAAACCTCCTGTGAATCTCACGCAGTCTGTCTACTGGATCCGATGCTGCTCTTCCAGGGACCATGCTTTGAAAGCCTCACGTTTTTTTCTTTTAAGAGAACAGAGCAAGCAACAGCTGTGGGGTCAAGCAGTTGAAGACATTTCAAGTCAAATGTCCTTGTTTATTCTGTGAACTGATACAAAAAGCAGTCGTTTGCCCAACGCTGCAATTTGTCACTTCGGACGTAATAGATCCAACCACAGATTCCTCGATATTGTCTCCAGCACTAAAGGACAACTAGTTAATCTGATTGCAGAATAACCAACTCCCTGGCCTCTCAGCAGCTCAGACAAGACTGACTGAACCTCATTCCTCCAAATGCTGCCCCGCTTCTACTGTCATTCCTGAGGATTTTGGTCCTGGAGGCTCTTTATAAGGTAATCTGGAGCATGGATGTGTCTCACCTAGAGGTTTTGAGTGCACAGGGCTTCTCTGATAGCTTAGTTGGTAAAGAATCCATCTGCAGTGCAGGAGACCCTGGCTCAATTCCTGGGTCGGGAAGATCTGCTGGAAAGGGGATAGGGCTACCCACTCCAGCATTCTGGCCTGGAGAATTCCATGGACTGCAGAGTCCCTGGGGTTGCAGAGAGTCGGACACGACTGAGCGGCTTTCACTTTAACTTTATAATGAACTCCTAGGACCAGCACGGTATGGGTGGGCTGCTCCTGGAGATCCCCAAGTTCATCTCATGGTTTTAAAAGTCTCTAGGGAGTCTGGCAGGAGCTTCAGGGCCAAGCAAAAGGCAATAGTGTCACCAGCCTACCCTCACCAGAAACACACACTCTAGCCAGAACCTCTCCTCCTTGTGTTGTTATTGCTGTTCTCAATTTGTCTTCAAACTTTTTTGAGAAACAAATGCATTTGGGTCCTTTGAAAAAACTAATTTAGCCTTTACCCTTTGTTTTAGAATTCGTAAACCTGGCAAGTCCCTTCATTTCTTCCAGTCTCAATATCATACAAATCTCTGTCTTTGGAAGGGATGCATATTATATTTAAAAGAAAATGCAGTGATTCCTTCCAGTCTTTATTCATATTAGAAGACATTTCACTAAGAAATCATAACTATCTTTTGGCCTCGTAGCAGGGCTTATGGAATGTTAGTTCTCTGACCCAGGATGAACCTGGACCTTCAAAAGTGAAAGCGCTGAATCCCAACCACTGGACCATCAGAGAATTCCCTGGAAATGATGATTTAGGACTCAGAGGTTTCTGAAATAAAATGAAAGATCATTGCTGGCAGTTATATTTGCTGGTAATTCACACCAGTGTTCCCTAAAACTGAAGTTATCTGTATGTTCAAATACAATTAAAACTGAGATTTGAAGGAAAGCTAAAAATCATAAAAAGCTTAAGCATAGTAGATATTCTAATGGGACATTTATTTGAAGAGTAAAATACACTTTTTGCCTGTAAAATGTGGAGGGCAGCCTAGACCATCAAGCACATGTTAGGTCAATCCAGTAGTGTCCAGCTCTTCGCAACCCTATGGACCCTAGCCCACCAGGCTCCTCTGTCCATGGGATTTTTCAGGCAAGAATACTGGAGTGGGTTGCCATTCCCTTCTCCAGGGCTTCTTCCTGACCCAGGGATCGAACTCTCATCTCTTACGTCTCCTGCATTGGCAGGCAGGTTGTTTACCACTAGTACCACCTGGGAAGCCTGAGATCATCACGACAATGCTATTTATTGTGACTATTATCGTGTCTAAACCAGTTTCTCAGATGAGCTTTCTGCTGTGTTCCCCTGGGTTAGGCAGATGCCTGCCATGCACTGGCACAGCTGGGTAACTGCTGAGCACATAGGAGGTGCTCCTCTGTAGGGAGGCAGGCACCACTGAAAGAGAACCCAGGGTTGCTGATCCCCCCCCTAGTCCTTGTCTGAAACTCACTCACTACACAAGTAAGTCATTTCTTTTCCAAAGGGGAGGAGTGCGTGGGGAGGGGGCAGTTCTTACACAAAGGAGTGCTCAGAGACTATGCCAGGTTTCCCATTGTACTGGAAATGTCCCATTTGCACCTCCACCTCTCTGCTTCCTGCCCAGAGGGCCTGAGCTCACTGGGTGGAAATAGCTGGGCTTCCTTCCCCTCTGTCGTGTATTTGGGTTGCAGAATATAGAGATCAGCATGTGTATCCCTCCATTCCCTCACTGCCACGTTCCCCTTTAGATGGGCCTATGGTGGGCTTCCACGGTGGTCCAGTGCCTAAGAATCCACCTTGCAATGCAGGGGACCCTGGTTCCATCCCTGGTCCGGAAAGATCCTGCACACCTCAAAACAATTAAGCCCCTGTGCTAGGGGAAGCACACTGATTGAAACTGCCCACCCTGCCCAGGCACCACAGTAACCATTTGCAGTTTTATGACAGGAGATCCCAATAAGGAATAGGGAACTAATAAGCCACCACCAACCCGAAGAGTTCAGGAAAGGTCGAAAGGAGACACCGAGACACCGGGTGTCCGTCCACTTCCCAGAATCCCTCTCGCTAACATCCATCTTGGCTGAGCGATGTGTGTGCCACCAGGAAAGACTCTGAATTAGAATGATTGACCAAAGAGTACCCGGAAACTAATTCCATCACCATAAAACCCGAGACTGTGAGCCACATGGCAAAGCAGTTCTCCTGGGTTCCCTTACCCTACAGCTCTCCACCAGGGTGCCCTTTCCCAATAAAATCTCTTGCTTTGTAAACAAATGTGTCTCATTGGACAATTAATTTCCAAGTGTTAGACAAAAGTCCAGTTTCGGGCCCTGGAAGGGGTCCCCCTTCCTACAACACCTGCACCACAACTACTGAGCCTGTGCTCTAGAGCCCATGAGCTGCAACTACTGAAGCCCACATGCTCTAGATCCTGTGCTCTGCGATAAGAGAAGCCCCTGCAATGAGAAGCCCTCACACCAAAACTGGAGAGCAGCCCCCGCTCGCTGCAACTAGAGAAAAGACCACGTGCAGTGACGAAGACCCAGCACAGCCACAAATAAATAGCTAATTAAAACAACAACAACAACAACAGAGGTGTGCCTATGGTTCTTTACCCAAAGCCACAGTCAGGGGCAGAAGTACTTCTGTAGGGTGGAAGTTTACACAAATTTTGAACTCTCCTTAATAAAAGAATAAGAAATTAGGTATAAAATGATTATCTTTTTAGAATAAGAAGAGAAATGCAACAACTTTCCAGTCTCAAACTTAAGGATGATACAACTGTCAAAAACTCGAAATGTGGATGGAAAAACATTGCCTGCCTTATCAGTAAACAAAGTGAAAGTCACTCAGCCAGGTCCAACTCTTTGCGACCCCAGGGACTATACAGTCCATGGAATTCTCGAGGCCTGAAAGCTGGAGTGGGTAGCCTTTCCCTTCTCCAGGGGATCTTCCCAACCAAGGGATTGAACCCAGATCTCCCACAATGCAGGTGGATTCTTTACCAGCTGAGCCACAAGGAAAGCCAAAAATAGTGGAGTGGGTAGCCTATCCCTTCTCCAGGGGATCTTCCCGACCAAGTAATCAAACTGGGGTCTTCTGCATTACAGGCGGATTCTTTACCAATTGAGCTATGAGGGAAGCCCAAAGGACACTGCAACCAACAAGCCTGCAGCCGGTCTGTGTGTGTGTGCACATGTGCTCAGTCATGTCTGACTCTTTCCAAGCCCATGGACAGCAGCCCATCAAGCTCCCCAGTTCAGTTACTCAGTCGTATCCAACTCTTTGTGACCTCATGAATTGCAGCACGCCAGGCCTCCCTGTCCATCACCAACTCCTGGAGTTCACTCAAACTCACGTCCATGAGTCCGGGATGCCATCCAGCCCTCTCATCCTCTGTCGTCCCCTTCTCCTCCTGCCCCTGATCCCTCCCAGCATCAGAGTCTTTTCCAATGAGTCAACTCTTCGCATAAGGGGGCCAAAGTACTGGAGCTTCAGCTTTAGCATCATTCCTTCCAAAGAAATCCCAGGTTGATTTCCTTCAGAATGGACTGGCTGGATCTCCTTGCAGTCCAAGGGACTCTCAAGAGTCTTCTCCAACACCACAGTTCAAAAGCATCAATTCTTCAGCGCTCAGCCTTCTTCACTGTCCAACTCTCACATCCATACATGACCACAGGAAAAACCATAGCCTTGACTAGATGGACCATTCTTGGCAAAGTAATGTGTCTGGTTTTGAATATACTATCTAGGTTGGTCATAACTTTCCTTCCAAGGAGAAAGCGTCTTTTAATTTCATGGCTGCAATCACCATCTGCAGTGATTTTGGAGCCCCAAAAAATAAAGTCTGACACTGTTTCCCCATCTATTCCCATGAAGTGATGGGACCAGATGCCATGATCTTTGTTTTCTGAATGTTGAACTTTAAGCCAACTTTTCCACTCTCCTCTTTCACTTTCATCAAGAGGCTTTTTAGTTCCTCTTCACTTTCTGCCATAAGGGTGGTGTCATCTGCATAGCTGAGGTTATTGATATTTCTCCCGGCAATCTTGATTCCAGCTTGTGCTTCTTCCAGCCCAGCGTTTCTCATGATGTACTCTGCATAGAAGTTAAATAAGCAGGGTGGGTGACAATATATAGCCTTGACATAGTCCTTTTCCTATCTGGAACCAGTCTGTTGTTCCATGTCTGGTTCTGTTACTTCCTGACCTGCATACAGGTTTCTCAAGAGGCAAGTCAGGTGGTCTGATATTCCCATCTCTTTCAGAATTTTCCACAGTTTCTTGTGATCCACACAGTCAAAGGCTTTGGCATAGTCAATAAAGCAGAAATAGATGTTTTTCTGGAACTCTCTTGCTTTTTCCATGATCCAGCGGATGCTGGCAATTTGATTTCTGGTTCCTCTGCCTTTTCTAAAACCAGCTTGCACATCAGGGAGTTCACGGTTCACGTATTGCTGAGGTCTGGCTTGGAGAATTTTGAGCATTACTTTACTAGCATGTGAGATGAGTGCAATTATGCAGTAGTTTGAGCATTCTTTGGCATTGCCTTTCTTTGGGATTGGAATGAAAACTGACCTTTCCCAGTCCCGTGGCCACTGCTGAGTTTTCCAAATTTGCTGACATATTGAGTGCAGCACTTTTATAGCATCATCTTTCAGGATTTGAAATAACTCAACTGGAATTCCATCACCTCCACTAGCTTTGTTCATAGTGATGCTTTCCAAGGCCCACTTGACTTCACATTCTAGGGATGGCTGGCTCTAGGTGAGTGATCACACCATCGTGATTATCTGGGTCATGAAGATCTTTGTACAGTTCTTCTGTGTATTCTTGCCACCTCTTAATATTTTCTGCTTCTGTTAGGTCCATACCATTTCTGTCCTTTATCAAGCCCATCTTTGCATGAAATGTTCCCTTGGTAGCTCTAATTTTCTTGAAGAGATCTCTACTCTTTCCCATTCTGTTGTTTTCTTCTATTTCTTTGATCACTGAGGAAGACTTTCTTATCTGTTCTTGCTATTCTTTGGAAGTCTGCATTCAGATGCTTATATCTTTTCTTTTCTCCTTTGCTTTTTTCTTCTCTTCTTTTCACAGCTATTTGTAAGGCCTCCCCAGACAGTCATTTTGCTTTTTTTGCATTTCTTTTCCATGGGGATGGTCTTGATCCCTATCTCCTGTACAATGTCACAAACCTCCATCCATAGTTCATCAGGCACTCTATCAGATCTAGTCCCTTAAATCTATTTCTCACTTCTACTGTATAATCATAAAGGATTTGATTTAGGTCATACCTGAGTAATCTAGTGGTTTTTCCTACTTTCTTCAATTTAAGTCTGAATTTGGCAATAAGGAGTTCATGATCTGAGCCACAGTCAGCTCCCGGTCTTGTTTTTGCTGACTGTATAGAGCTTCTCCATCTTTGACTGCAAAGAATATAATCAATCTGATTTTGGTGTTGCCCATCTGGTGATGTCCATGTGTAGAGTCTTCTCTTATGTTGTTGGAAGAGGGTGTTTGCTATGACCGGTGCGTTTTCTTGGCAAAACTCTATTAGCCTTTGCCCTGCTTCATTCTGCATTCCAAGGCCAAATTTGCCTGTTACTCTAGGTGTTTCTTGACTTCCTACTTTTGCATTCCAGTGCCCTATAATGAAAAGGACATCTTTTGGGGCTGTTAGTTCTAAAAAGGTCTTGTAGGTCTTCATAGAACCGTTCAACTTCAGCTTCTTCAGTGTTACTGGTTGGGGCATTGACTTGGATTACTGTGATATTGAATGGTTTGTCTCGAAAACGAACAGAGATCATTCTGTCATTTTTGAGACTGCATCCAAGTACTGCATTTCAGACTCTTTTGTTGACCATGATGGCTACTCCATTTCTTCTAAGGGATTCCTGCCCTCAGTAGTAGATATAATGGTCATCTGAGTTAAATTCACCCATTCCAGTCCACTTTAGTTCGCTGCTTCCTAGAATGTTGATGCTCACTCTTGCCATCTCTTGTTTGACCACTTCCAATTTGCCTTGATCATGGACCTGACATTCCAGGTTCCTATGCAATATTGCTCTTTACAGCATTGGACCTTGCTTCTCTCACCAGTCACATCCACAACTGGGTATTGTTTTTGTTTTGGTTCCATCCCTTCATTCTGTCTAGAGTTATTTCTCCACTGATCTCCAGTAGTATATTGGCCACCTACCGACCTGGGGAGTTCCTCTTTCAGTATCTTATCATTTTGCCTTTTCATACTGTTCATGGGGTTCTTAAGGTAAGAATACTGAAGTGGTTTCCATTCCCTTCTCCAGTGGACCACATTCTGTCAGACCTGTCCACCTTGACCCGCCCATCTTGGGTGGCCCCACAGGACATGGCTTAGTTTCATTGAGTTAGACAAGGCTGTGGTCCTAGTGTGATTAGATTGACTAGTTTTCTGTGATTATGGTTTCAATGTGTCTGCCCTCTGATGCCTTGCAACACCTACCATCTTACTTGGGTTTCTCTTACCTTGGACATGGGGTATCTCTTCACAGCTGCTCCAGCAAAGCACAGCCGCTGCTCCTTATCTTGGATGAGGGATATCTCCTCACCACTGCCCCTCCTGACCTTGAAACGTGGAGTAGCTCCTCTCAGCCCTCCTGCACCCACACAGCCACCACTCCTTAGACGTAGGGTAGCTCCTCCCGGCCACCACCCATTGGCCATCAAGCTCCTATATCTATGGAATTTTCCATAGAATTCCTTCTATAGGAATTCTGAAGTGGGTTGCCATTCCCTTCTCCAGGGGATCTTCCAGACACAGGAATCGAATCCACATCTCCTGCATTGGCAGGCAGATTCTCTACTGGCTGAGCCACCAAGGAAGCAGTCACTGTAGCCACCCCCAACTGTGCACCCTGAGGGGCTTCAGGATGGAGAAAAGCAGGGTGCTGGCCCTAGACAGTTAAGGTGAACATCTCAGGAATGATTTCAGTGAGCCCAGACTCCTGCCCTTTCATACGCAGAAAATGACAGATTCATTAACTTGAGATGTCTGGTTGTTCTTTAATTAACGGAGTCTTTTGATGTTCTGACTACCTGGTCTTTGTTGCAAAAACTCCTGTGTATCCTGGCTCCTCCCTTACCTCTTCAGAGCAGTCCCTCAGAGCTATCTGAGAGGCGGTCTTCCTGTCTGATGTCCTCAGTTTTGTCCACCAAGTAAATCATAATTCTCGACTTCTACATTGTGCATTTTTTTCCAGTCGACACATACATATACATACCTCCATAATACCTTTTTTGTAAGTTTTTATCTGCCTGCTCTTTATTATCATGAAGTTTCATTAACTTGGTAATGTTTTCAATTTTAAAAAGGAAAATACTTTGACCTTTAGTTGTTTGAATCCTGCATTATTAACATGGCAAACTTTTTTTTTAATGGGACTAAACTTTCCAGGCTTTCCAAGCGGCACAGTGGTAAAGAATCAACCTGCCAATGCAGGAGACTCAGATTCAATCCCTGGAAACTGGCAGGCTATACAGTCCTTGGAGTTGCAAAGAGTCGGACACAACTGTGCACACACACACACACACACACACACACACACAGTATACTAGGATTTCTTCCTGATAGGAGAATATTTCTGTTTAGACCAGGAGGTCAATGCAAACTGAACTCTCACTTATAACATTACATGTCTGTGGGCTGGAAGAATTTCGACAGACTAGGTCTGACTTTGTACATTTCAAATTTCCCTCTCGCTCCTTCACTACTCCCATGCTTCTGGTGGTGAGCGTCCATCCACAAGACACATTCTTGTGGCAATTCAGCCCAAGGTCTTGCAATTTTGTGTCATAATACCTGGGTGAGTTATCACCGAAGGTGCTAGGAGTCCTCCTGGAGGCCATTTCTATATGGCAATGCTTATAACAACTGGAATTATTTATATTTTCCATTTAGAAAAGAAAGTAATTTGATCTTTCTTTAGCTGTTTAAATACTGCATTATTAACATGCCAAACTTTTTTTTAAAGTGGAAGCTGGCATATATGTATGCATTTCACAAATGAAAACATACATTAGACTCAACATCTCCTGAGATCCTGTGGACTATAGCCCGCCAGACTCCTCTGTCCCTGGGATTCTCCAGACAAGAATACCGGCATGCCATTTCCTTCTCCAGGAGATCTTCTCGACCCAGGGACTGAACCCCGGTCTCCTGTATTACAGGTATATCCTTTACCATCTGAGCCACCATAGCTCCACAACATCTCCTTAGCTAGATTTAAAATACTCCACCCAACAGGAAGGGAAATGTGATAAAGCCACAGTCCAAGTGGAAAGGTACAGAGACCTTAGCCAACTGTGGTTTATATATCTCACTTTCACAAAACCATGTGACCACATGGAATACATCGCTAACCTCTGCAAGACCTTAGGAAGGGACTCAGGTCTAAATGGTCAAGTCTGTTGGAGGCCCTGCCTACAACTGGAGCTCCCTCTGAGTTCTGGTAAGTGACCTTCTCCCTGCTCCTTTATTCAAGTCCCCTCGGTCATGCTCGTAAAAACGCCATCTATTTCTTGCAAGGATCCATCTGAATGCACACTCCCAGCCCTGCCCAACAGTCAGAATGAGTCAACATTTATCAAGTCTCCAAAGACCCAGTCACTGCTGAGAATGTGATATGTATCCATACAACCCAAGAATGCACTGCACTGTCACGACTGAGCCTAGCCTGGCCTGAAGAATTTCATGACTTGGAAGCTTAGACAGTTCAAACAACTTGACCAAGATCCTTGCAGGTAAAGTCAGGCCAATCCATTACACAACTCTATGGACTTGTTTAATATTAAATAGGGGTAATTATGTAGAGCACTTAACACATGTATTAGAGGGGAAAGTGAAAGTGATAGTCTGCTCAGTCGCATCTGACTCTTTGCAACCCCATGGACTGTAGCCCACCAGGCTCCTCTGTCCATGGGATTCTCCAGGCAAGAGTACTGGGGTGGATTGTCATTTCCTTCTTCAGGGGATCTTCCCGACCCAGGGATCAAACCCAGGTCTCCAGCATTGCAGGCAGGTTCTTCACTGACTGAGCCACCAGGGATGCCCATAGTAAGATAGGTAAGCAAATAGACACAATGAAGGAGGCTAAGGAACAGCAACCAAAACCAGGATAGAAATCATATTATGAACAAACAGACAAGAATAAGGGTATGGGAGGCTGTGAGAAATACCTCCAAGAGACCATGGTTGAACTCTCTAAATCCATGAACCTGCTTCCATTTTCAGTCATTCATTCACTTATTTATTTAAGACTATTCATTCCCAGTGGCTCATTGGTAGAGAACCTGCCTGCAAATGCAAGAGACCTGGGTTCAATCCCTGGGTTGGGAAGATCCCCTGGAGAAGGAAATGGCAACCCACCCCAGTATTCTTGCCTGGAGAATCCCATGAACAGGGGAGCCTGGTGGGCTACACTCCATGGGGTCCCAAAAGAGTTGGATACAACTTAGAGACTAAACAGCAGCTGACTGAGTGCCCTCTAAGCCCCAAGTATTACTAAGCTGAGGATCCAGTGGTGAAGGGGACGGGAGAAATTCACATCCTCGTGGTGCTCACATCCTGTTGGCAGATATGAGCAATACGGGGATTGATTTGGTTATCTGCTCTGCCTTTCTTCCTAGAAGCTCTCCAGGGGAGTGTTACAGAGGGATCAGGGACAAGAGGGACTTCCCAGGTAGCTTGGTGGCAAAGAACCCACCTGCCAGGCAGGAGAGGCAGGTTCGATCTCTGGGTTAGGAAGATCCCCTGGAGAAGGAAATGGCAACCCACTCTAATACTCTTGCCCAGGAAATCCCATGGACAGAGGGGCCTGGCAGGCTACAGTTCATGCGGTCACAGAGTCAGATGTGACTGAGCACATACACACAGGGAAAAGAGGGTGAGTTATTTTACACATGGTGTTCAGGGAAAGCCTCCCTGAGGAGGTGACATTTGAACAGAGACCTGAGAAAAGAGCAAGCAAAAGCTGAACACAGACACCTGGAGCAAGACCACCATTCCCAACACAGGAAGAGCAAGGGCGAAACTCCCAAGCTTGCTTCCTTCACGTCCCATGGCCACACAATGAACGCACGATAGCGAGCGTCACTTCCAGCCCGCTCTATCCTTCTCCCTAGGCTCATCATTTGCTGTATTGTTCATGAATTGCCTTTTTCGTTGCCATATTTCATTCCTTCTTGGAGAAAGAGCACTGCACCAGGAGTCAGAGACCCAGGCACAGTCCTGACCTGATCAGTAGCCATACCCACAGGACGGCCACTCCCTCCATCATTTCATGGGCACTTGGCAAAACTCCAGGAGCCACTCTTCGTTAGCTGTGAACTAGCAATCTCATGTGTTCAGAAGATTAGTGGCTTCTGAACTTCGTGGCCTGAGAGACTTAGCTGAGACCCCTGTCTCCCTCCCTGGTACCATCACCTCACTGAGAGACCCGGGTCTGCTCCCTCCTCCACTGCCTCTGGTTCCAGACAAGGGACTAAGGAACTTGTGCCTGCAGGTTTTCCCTCTTGACAAGAAGGAAAAATCTCACCACGAAGGTAAACCTTGCTTCAGACATCGGCTCTGTAATACCACACTCTGCAGAGTTCTGATGAACGTGTTTGGGCGAGCTAACTGTGGCTACAGGACCACACAGCTAAGGGTCCACCTGGAGGTTTTCACTTCAAACCTCTGTGCTGTGTTAACTGGATGAGTCACTGTCATTACTTGGGCTTATTAGTGAGACTACTTCTGTGCCTACAGGGAACTAAATGAGGCAATTACATCTTCTTGGTCTATCCACTACTGTGATAGGTTCCCGCCCGGTGCTCATACCAACAGCTGTGAACTTTTACAAGTCCCTTCCTCATTCTAACGCTTCAGTATTTCATCTGTAATATGAGGGGCTGGATTCATTTGTCCCCAAGATCCTTGACACACTCTAATTCCTCTTCCAGCCTATTTTTACACTTCATAATTCTATTAGCTCATATTTTCCAAATGTGGTTCCAACTGTGTGATTTGGGGCCCATTTGTCAATTCTCTTGGTATCGTGGTTTTGTTTAAATTTACAGGGGAAGTTTGGAGGCACTCGAGGATTTTGTAATTATTATTCTCAAGCATGAAAAGCCATGCTGAATAAAACTGCTCTTTTCATTAATCCCTCCAACATCCCATTAGACATTTCCAACAGTCAGTTAAAGTCTGTTACTCTTTCACTTTTCTTCCCTGTCCAGGCCTAGACTTATGAGTCTCTGGACACATAAGGACTAAATGCTAAGCAGGACCTGGTCTCTTAGCACCTGGACTAGGCATGTGGGTTAGTGGGCAGGGCCTCTACAGGAGGGGCTGTGGCAGCTGCAGAACTGTGATGGCAGAGGGTTGGTGATTCACTTATTCATTCAACAAACAGTATTCATTCAGCATTTCCCCAAAGAGGACTCCTTTGCCATCATTTCATTTTTTACCAATTTTTGAGGGCTGTTAAGGGAATACCAGACCACCTAACCTGCCTCTTGAGAAGCCTATATGCAGATCAGGAAGCAACAGTTAGAACTGGACATGGAACAACAGACTGGTTCCAAATAGGAAAAGGAGTACATCAAGGCTGTATATTGTCACCCTGCTTATTTAACTTCTATGCAGAGTACATTACGAGAAACGCTGGGCTGTAAGAAGCACAAGCTGGAATCAAGATTGCCAGGAGAAATATCACCTCAGATATGCAGACGACACCACCCTTATGGCAGAAAGTGAAGAGGAACTAAAAAGCCTCTTGATGAATGTGAAAGAGGAGAGTGAAAAAGTTGGCTTAAAGCTCAACATTCAGAAAACGAAGATCATGGCATCTGGTCCCATCACTTCATGGCAAACAGACGGGGAAATAGTGGAAACAGTGTCAGACTTTATTTTTTGGGCTCCACAATCACTGCACATGGTGACTGCAGCCATGAAATTAAAAGACACTTACTCCTTGGAAGAAAAGTTATGACCAACCTAGATAGTATATTGAAAAGCAGAAACATTACTTTGCCAACAAAGGTCCATCTAGTCAAGGCTATGGTTTTTCCAGTGGTCATGTATGTATGTGAGAATTGGACTGTGAAGAAAGCTGAGTGCCGAAGAACTGATGTTTTCAAACTGTGGTGTTGGAGAACACTCTTGAGAGTCCCTTGGACTGCAAGGAGATCCAATCAGTCCATCCTAAAGGATATCAGTCCTGGGTGTTCATTGGAAGGAATGATGCTAAAGCTGAAACTCCAGTACTTTGGCCACCTCATGCAGAGTTGACTCATTGGAAAAGACCCTGATGCTGGGAGGGATTGGGGGCAGGAGGAGAAGGGACGACCGAGGATGAGATGGCTGGATGGCATCATGGACTCGATGGATGTGAGTTTGAGTGAACTCTGGGAGTTGGTGATGGACAGGTAGGCCTGGCATGCTGTGATTCATGGGGTCACAAAGAGTCGGACACGACTGAGCGGCTGAACTGAAGGGCAGATACTGATGTACACACCTGTGCAAGATTCAAATGAAGACAATTTGCAAGTAGATCACCAACATTTGCCTTTTTATCATGTTCATAGGGTTCTCAAGGCAAGAATAGTGGAGTGGTTTGCCATTCTCTCCTCCAGTGAGGCACATCTTTCCTGTAGTCATGTACAGATGTGAGCTCAGTGCTGAGGAATTGATGTTTTTGAATTGTGGTGCTGGAGAAGACTCTTGAGAGTCCCTTGGATAGCAAGAGGATAAAACCAGTAAATCCTAAAGAAAGGAAATCAACCTGAATACTCATTGAAAGGACTGATGCTAAAGCTGAAGTTCAATAATTTGGCCACCTGATGTGAAGAGCCAAATCATTGGAAAAGACCGACGCTGGGAAAGATTGAGGGCAGGACGAGAGGATGAGATGGCTGGATGGCATCACTGATGCAATGGACATGAACTGGGGCAAACTATGGGAGATAGAGACAGGGAGGCTTGGCATGCTGCAGTCCAGGGGGTCAAAAAGAGTCGGACATGACTTTGCAACTGAACACCACCAATAACATTTAAGTATGTTAAGCTCACTATCTTAACTGACCTAAGAACACAGAAAAAGAGAAACCACCCTTGGGAATTCCCTGGCAGTCCAGTGGTTAGGATTTTGCATTTTCACTGTCATGGGCCCAGGTTCAATTCCTGGTTTGGGGACTAAGATCCCACCAGCCACATGGTATGGCCAGCAAAAAAGAGAGAAAGAAGCCACCTTCCTATCTCTGGATGACTAGAGGAATGTGGAAACAGTTTTCTCAAGAATGATAAGGGTGGGCTGAGAAGGTACTTCAAAGGTCTGAGATGAACTTTAACAAAAGTGGAGAATGTTCTAGATAGCAAGAAGAGCATGAAAAATGCCCAGTGGTGGAAAAGTGATTCCATGTTCAGAAAACAGTATTCAACTTGGCTATCAAAAGTTGGATTTATTCTTTCAACAAAGGTTTTCTGTGGATCAACATTGTTTGAAAGCATATGTGTTCATTCCCAGATTGTAAAGTCAAATCTTTTGAGATAAAAATATCTTTTGCAATAAAGACAGTGATATTGAAGTATATTTCATGCTATCAGCTCTCTCAGCTGCCAAGAAGGAATGAGAATCTGCTCTGGAGTCGTCTAGCTCTAGATGTCGGCTTCACATTCCACAGATAAACCTCCATCCCTCACTGGTAGCCCATGAGACACTCTTCCTCACCTGTTCTCCATGAAGACTAAAAATGCAGATTGGATGAAGTATATTTCATGCTATCAGCTCTCTCAGCTGCCAAGAAGGAATGAGAATCTGCTCTGGAGTCGTCTAGCTCTAGATGTCGGCTTCACATTCCACAGATAAACCTCCATCCCTCACTGGTAGCCCATGAGACACTCTTCCTCACCTGTTCTCCATGAAGACTAAAAATGCAGATTGGGGGAGAATTAACTCCAAAAGGAAACCAAATATATAAGCTCTTGCAGAAAGGTGTTGGGCAATGGAGTTGAGTTAGGTGATCTTAGGGTGATCCAACCATCACTTCTCAGATGCCCCTGTGAGCCACAGATTCCAGAGCACACAGGAGAACCATGAGGAAGAGGGAGTTTGAGAAAGTGGCCTGGACACACAAAAGCCAATATTTTATTTGTTTGGCTGTGCTGGGTATTAGTTGCAACATGTGAGATCTAGTTCCCTGACCAGGGATTGAGCCCAGGTCCCCTGCATTTGAAGCACAGACCACCAGGGAAGTCCCATGAATGCCATTATTTTAACTTCACCCTCCCTTGGGGGAGAGACCATTCCAAAACTGGAAACCAGCTTTCCTGTATCTCCTACTCTAGCTTTGTGCTTTGTAATTTGCATCAGATGAAGGATGGAGGGGTTGAGAATTCACCTCAACAAGAATCTGCTGTCCTGGGAGGCTGAGAGCTTCTTTACTTGCGTGTGTGCTAAGCCACTTCGGACGTGTCCGACTCTTTGCGACCCTAAGGACTGTAGCCCACAGGCTCCTCTGTCCACGGGATTCTCCAGACAAGAATACTGGAATGGGTTGCCATGCCCTCCCCTCCAGGTCTTCCCATCCCAGGGATCATCTCTTGCATTGGCAGGCAGATTCTTTGCCACTGGGGAAGCTCTCTTCTTTATTTATCCTACGCCTTATTTTCTAAAGACTGAATCCCAGGGAAATTCCTGTGTGTGCTAATTCCTGTGTGTGCCAGGCAGGATGATGGCTGGGAGGATGCAAATTGGAGCTAAGGTGATAACGAACTACTTTACATAAAGGGGCTGTGGTGAGACCAGGGGTGGCTGAGAGGATTGGAGGAGGGAGTGGGGGAGGGCTTGATTTGAAGGAAGAGATCGGATGGTGTTAATGGGGGGAGAATTTGGTGGTAAAAGAACAGGAAGACTTCATGGCTGTTTGTGTGAAGTCTGTCATGTTAGTTTATGAACCTCTTCCCTCCTTACCACAAAAATGTTAGGTAAAAAATCAGTTCTTTGCAAGCAGTCACCAGTAAAGAGTGAGAGGTTGTTTCATCTAAATTCACACCCTTCCCGAACCACGAAGAATTCATGCTTTTGAATTGTGGTGCTGAAGAAGATTCTTCAGAGTCCCTTGGACAGCAAAGTGGTCAAGCCAGTCAATCCTAAAGGAAAATAAACCCTGAATATTAATTGGAAGGACTGATGCTGAAGCTGAAGCTGCAGTACTTTGGCCACCTGAGCTGACTCATTGAAAGTTTATGAACCTCTTCCCTCCTTACCACAAAAATGTTAGGTAAAAAATCAGTTCTTTGCAAGCAGTCACCAGTAAAGAGTGAGAGGTTGTTTCATCTAAATTCACACCCTTCCCGAACCACGAAGAATTCATGCTTTTGAATTGTGGTGCTGAAGAAGATTCTTCAGAGTCCCTTGGACAGCAAAGTGGTCAAGCCAGTCAATCCTAAAGGAAAATAAACCCTGAATATTAATTGGAAGGACTGATGCTGAAGCTGAAGCTGCAGTACTTTGGCCACCTGAGCTGACTCATTGAGAAAGATCTTAATGCTGGGAAAGATTAAAGACAGGAGGAGAAGGGGTTGGCAGAGGATGAGATGGTTGGATGGCACCACTGACTCAATGGACATGAGTTTGAGCAAGCTCCAGGAGATGATAAAGGATAGGGAGGCCTGCAGAGCTGCAGTCCAGGGGTTCTCGAAGAGTTGCACACAACTGAGCAACTGAAAAACAGCAACAACAATCCATCTAGGAGCTATCTATCTACCCATTCAGCTACACATTCGTCCCTCTATCTATGTGCAGTTCAACATATAGTTATAATGTGGTCACTATGGACTGCAGTGAAGAGACACAAAATCAACAATAGGAACAGGCGCGTGGGGCAAATTCCAGAGAACGCCGGGCAGCAGCTCCCAAGAGTCTACTGCTCACAGCGGAGTGACACAGGATACGCTTCATGCCTTCAGTGCGGAGTCGTGACAACACGCAGGGAAGCTCACTGTTGACTCAAAAACCAGATCCAAATCAGGACCCTGGGCACTGAGTCGATCAAATAAAAACAGCTGCTCACTTGTGAGCTCTCTGTCCCACCAGCTGCTATTGTATTAAAATCTGAGACCTTACTCCCTGGCTCAGCCCAAAGCCTTGACCTCACTCCTTACTCACCTTATGCCTAGCCACCAGAATCCACTGTTGTTTAGTCGCTAAGTCATGTCTGACTCTGTGAGCAGTTGGACTGCAGCATGCTAGGCTCCTCTGTCCATGGGATTCTCCAGGCAAGAATTCTGGAGTGTGTTGGCAGGCTCTCCTCCAGGGGATCTTCCCCATCCAGGGGTCAAACCCACATTTCTTATGTCTCCTGCATTGGCAGGTGGGTTCTTTTCCACGAGTGCCACCTGGGAAGCTCAAAAGCCTTTTGTCCACTGCCAAATTTGAAACCAACACTTAGAAGTCAAACAGATGACACGAAACACGTCAGCTTTACCACTGACACCACTACACGAGAGACTGTAGTTGCTGTGTGTGCTCACGATGGGCCTTCTGACGTTTGATCTGATATAGGGACCTGAGCCCCAGGTCCTGACCCTCCTGGGTGAATATGGTCTTCTCGTCCAAGACAAGTCTGCTCCTGTAAGAACTCAGCAAGAGGAAGCAGAAGGCATGGATCCTGTGTGCAAAGTGAATCAGAAAAGGATAAGCATCAAGGTAGTGACCAAGTACGCCCAGTTCTGACCCTAAAGGTGACAGGACAGCCTCTCTTCCTCCTCTGGGTAAGGGTCAAGGTCAAGATGAAGTGCTGTAGGTGTTCCTCATAAGCTTCTGGGGAACAGAGCAGAACATCCCTTCGGTGTGTGGAAGTGTAAGGAACAGGGTAATGATGATGGGATGTCCATCTAAGGGAAATTTGTAAAACCTGAAAAGTTAGCAGGGACAGTTTAGGATCTGTCTTTCCAGTTCTGAGGTGTTCAAAAAGGTGTTCAGTTAGCCTTTGGGAGCCAGCACTCTGTTAGACTTGGAGATAGCTTACATAAGGGTTTGCCAGGTGGCGCAGTGCATAAGAATCCATCTGCTCGGCAGGAGACACAGGTTCAATCCCTGGGTTGGGAGATCCTGTGAAGAAGGAAATGACAACCCACTCCAATATTCTTGCCTGGAGAATCCCATGGAGGGAGGAGCCTCGTGGGCTACAGTCCATGGGGTCACAAAGAGTCAGACACAGCTTAGCAATTGAGCGTGCGCACACACACACTTTATATGCTTTTCTCCTCCCAACAGCCCTTGTTATGGTTCAATCACTGAGTCATGTCCAGCTCTTTGTGACCTCACAGACTGCAGCACACCAGGCCACCCTGTCCTTCACCATCTCTCAGAGTTTGCTCGAACTCATGTCCATTGAGTCTGTGATGCCATCCAACCATATTGTCCTCTGTCATCCCCTTTTCCTCCTGCCTTCAATCTTCCCAGAATCAGAATCTTTTCCAGAGTCAGCTCTTCATATCAGGTGGCCAAAGTATTGGAGCTTCAGTATCAGTCCTTACAGTGAACATGCAGGGTTGATTTCCTCTAGAGTTGACTGGTTTGATCTTGTAGGGAGAAGGCAATGGCACCCCACTCCAGAACTCTTGCCTGGAAGGTCCCATGGATAAAGGAGCCTGGTAGGCTGCAGTCCATGGGGTCGCTAAGAGTCGGACACGACTGAGCGACTTCACTTTCACTTTTTACTTTCATGCATTGGAGAAGGAAATGGCAACCCACTCCAGTGTTCTTGCCTGGAGAATCCCAGGGACGGGGGAGCCTGGTGGGCTGCCGTTTATGGGGTCGCACAGAGTCGGACAAGACTGAAGTGACTTAGCAGCAGCAGGCAGGTGACCCTGAGAAGTTTGTTTAACATGCCTGAGTCCTGGTTTGATCATCCAAAAAGAGATGGACAGACATTCAAACTCATTTCTAAACTCCTTGCTTTCCTCATTATAAAAACCAAGCAGCTTTCAGAGGCTTAATTCACAAAACAAAGCTCACAAGCCTTTTCCCTGGGCATTCTAGTTTCAATTCAGTAATTCTATACCTTGTTCTTATCTAAGAATGCTGTGTCATCCCTCCCTTCATTGAGCCTGGCAAAAGCCAGTTGTGAACATTCTGCTAGACTTTTTTTGCAGAAAGCTTTTCAACTCTTTGGCCAGACCTAGTAAATGTGCTATAATAAAAGGAGATGTTGATTCTCTGTTCATAGTCCATCATTCCAAGGTCAATGAACAACAAGAAAAGAACTGCTTTTGTTGAAGGAAAAGGAATGTCCATCAAGTTAATTCCATTCCTTGGTATTCACAAGGCCTGTCTCTCCCTATATGTCACCTGTCGAACGTAACAGGATAGAAGCAGACATGTATAATAGCTCTAAATCATATGTATTGGGAAAACAATGGAAAAAACAGCAAGCAAAAAGTTCTAAGGAAATTAACATGGTTATTGCTCAAATCTCATGCTCCCTGTCAGAGGCTTAGGGGAAAAGAACTATTGTTTCTATTCAACTTAATTCAAAAATTGTTAGGAACTGAAGATGCAAAGATAAAGGCACCAGGGAATTAATTCCCAGGTCGTCCAGTAGCTAGGACTTCGAGTTTCTACTGCAGGGAGCCCAGGTTCAATCACTCATGAGGCATGGCAAAAAAAAAAAAAAGAAAAAAATTAAATAAAAGATACCTTCTCAGCCCTCAAAGAGCTCAGATGATAGGGTGAGTCTGATGATATGCAAGTGTGCTAAGTTGCTTCAGTGGTGTCTGACTCTTTGTGACCCCATGGGCTGTAGCCCACCAGGCTCCTCTGTCCATGGGATTCTCCAGGCAAGAATACTGGAGCGGGTTGCCATTTCCTCCTCAGTGGATCTTCCCGACCCAGGGATGGAACCAGAATCTCTTCCGCCTCCTGCGTTGGCAGGCAGGTTCTTTACCACTAGCACCACCTGGGAAGGCCCTTGATGATATGAAAGTGATAGTCACTCAGTCATGTCTGACTCTCTGCAACCCCATGGACTATATAGTCCATGGAATTCTCCAGGCCAGAATATTGGAGTGGGTAGCCGTTCCCTTCTCCAGGGGATCGTCCCAACCCAGGGATTGAACCCAGGTCTCCTTCCTTGCAGGCAGATTCTTTACCAGCTCAGCCACCAAGGAAGCCCTAATGATATAGACATGGTCTATAACTCAGAAGTGGTCTCAGCTCCCAGCTCAAAGGTCTTGGAGGGTCTTCTAAAAGAAATGTCTGAGCTGAGTCAAAGGTTGAGCAGGTGTGAGCCAAGCCAAGGGAGAAGTAGGACAAACTCAACTATAAGAGAATTCTAGGCAGAGAATAAAATCTCGAACACTGGCCACAATTTCTTGCCTTCCAGCGAGTGCTCTGCAACATGCTTTATCATGAAATCCCTGTGCTGTGTGATATTGTGATTTATAATAAGAAAAATCTATATGATCTTCATCAACATTTCTGGCACAGAGCTCCTGAAACTGTTGTCGGTTTCCTAAGTGATGAAAGCAATGGAGGCGTCCTTTATGTTAAGGAGGTGATTTTTGGACTCACATCAGGATGGAGGCTGGTTGCCAGTGGAGCCATCAGGTGATTAGAGCATTGGAAATTTCAGTCTCCTCCCACCACACACACACACACACACACACACACACTTGACCTCTGGGGAGGAGGAGAAGCCGAATATTGAGTTCAATCATCAATTGCCACTGGCCAATGTTTTGATTGATTGTGCCTAGGTAATGAAGCCTCCATAAAACCCCAAAAGGATGAGGCTCAGAGAGCTTCTGGGCTGGTGAACCTGTGGAGATACTGAGCATGGCAGCCTAGAGAGGGCAGAAGCTCTGTGCCCTCTCCTCATACACTTACCCAGTGTACTCTTCCACCTGGAAGAACACAGAAACTAGAGATAAAACAGAAAAGGAGGAGAACCACGTGCCAAGGAATGTATGAACATTGTCTCATTTAATTTTCACTACCCCTGGAGGAGGGCGTAGCAACCCACGCCAGTATTCTTGCCAGAAGTATCCCCAGGGACAGAGGAGCCTGGCGGGTATTGCAGAGTCGGGCATGACTGAGTGACTAAGCCTGTGTACACAAACACACCACAGTATAAGAAAGGTAGAAGGATTTATTTTCCATTTTAAACAAGAAGGATTTACATCTGAATGATTTGTCTTGTCTGTGGTCAAACACAAATCTGACAAGTTATGGAGTGGGAATTGAAACTCTTGGCAGTGAGCGTCCAAAATCCATTCTCCCCCAAAGAGAAGAGAGTCCCTGCTGAGGTCCAGAGGTTCAAGGTCTATATGCTGCTCCCAGATGATCCCTCCTTGCAGACTGGGACAATTTCACTTTTAAATACATACTTCCTTCTTAGCAGTAAATAATGTCTTTGCTCCATGCCAAAAAAAATTAAAAATAGTCTCAATCACTCTTGCATAAGAAGAATTTACACTGACTCAAATATTTGTTATCTGTCCTTTAGTGGTTCTGTTATAACTTGAGAAAACCTAGAGATATAGAATATGAGAGCTAATAAAATCATTAGAAATCACCTTGTAAGGGATCCAATGATGGATTTCAGTGGGATCTAGAAACTCTTGAAATTTAACATGAAGTTATGTTTGTGTGTAAATGAGAAAAGGTTTTATAACTTTCTTCAGATTCTTAAAGGAGTGTATGAGCCCGAATACCCTAACTTTGCAGATATGGAAACTGGTCAAGTCATTTACACACCCAAGGACCTTAAAGTCACACCCTGCTGCTGCTGCTGCTAAGTCACTTCAGTCGTGTCTGACTCTCTGTGACCCCACAGAAGGCAGCCCACCAGGCTCCTCCGTCCCTGGGATTCTCCAGGCAAGAACACTGGAATGGGTTGCCATTTCCTTCTCCAATGCAAAGTTGGCTTAAAACTCAACATACAGAAAATGAAGATCATGGCATCTGGTCCCATC